>JABSTQ010010583.1:0-188194 GCA_013358835.2 Ixodes persulcatus | reverse complement strand
TTGAAATATATTGAATATGAATATCATTTTGTATTGATTCTGTATTATTTTGTCCGCATTCGAAATACGCGCGTAAGGTATTCAAAATATATCATTATATTAATCAACATAGATTTTAGATATACCAAAATTTAATTCGTTCGTCCTCAAGATGCCATTTGTGTATTAAAAACCGGCTACACATATTTTTATTCTTTTTGATTTTGGACTTTGTTATTAAATGGTGTCACTGTGGCATTTGAAGGCACTACTAATACATCCCACAACTACACATTAGAAACAAATACAAACACAGACACAATGTCGTACTGATCACCTGAATCACAGTTCTGTTGACTGCTCTAGAGCCTTATATAGCCTACATATTGAAGTTAATCATTTGGCCGGTGACCCCCTCTGCACTTATTAAGGTTCCCAGTATCCGATCTTCTCCTCAGGAGTCTGTTTAAAGGGGAAACAGTGTTTTGAAGTTTGTGAACGATATCTCTTACTGAATAGCATTGGTACTACTAATAATATTTCGGCGCAGTCGCTAAAGCAATATCCACACAAAACGGCTCCTAGAAGAAATGTTATTGCTTTTTTGCATAGCACCACTCAGGACAAAGCGAGTGAAGGCAGTTTCTTCACTTTAAAATAGTTATTTTGCTTTTCTTTACTAGTTGACTGTTTAATATGGTCGTTAATGTCAAATTATTAAAGTCACTACTCACATCACGTACAATGGTGAGTATACACATTCAGTGAACTAACATTGTGCTAACACAACCACGCCAAAGATATCTGCTCACAGCGCTTTCTGAAGCTTTCCAGCATCAGTAAGTGTTGTGGTTGTAGTTCCCGAACCCCGTTTGTGACTGGTGTGCAAGAAACTCATCAGGTGTGTTCTTGATAGAAAAATGTAAACAAAAACATGAACTGGGCTGATTTATCAGTGCGATGCTGCACAACTAACTCAATTGACAAACTAATCTAAAGTTGAATTTAGGCACTTCAGTGTACTCCACATCTGCTTGAAGTGAACTTCTGAAAGGCGTGCTTTCCAATACTTTGGTAGTTTAAGTCAAACTACCAAAGTATTGCAGTCAAAAGATACTTAGAGTAGAACACAAAAGTATTTACGATTTCCAGGTATTTTAAGAGTATTCTGCACTTATTTGTGATCGCTGCATTTTAATAAGGGATGGAGTATAATTTGCAGGAAATTAATAAATATTTCAAGAAATCTATGTGAAAGGTATTTTGTGCCTACAAATTTAGTGTTTACGTATTTCAGAGCGCATGAAGGGAACTTCAAATGTAGTTTAAATAAAGGTATTTCGAAAAGATTTTCAGAAGTATATTTTATTACTGAGTAAAAAAAAAGGAGTGTATATTTTCGGTCGATTTTTTGTGTACTTACAATTATGAACTGTACTTCAACTACACTCAAATTAGAATATAGTATATTTCAAACGTATTAGTTTTCGCAAAGGGAATCCGCCCAGTGGATATCGCTAAAGATCCTACTAGCTAGACTAAGCTCAGCAAATAAGGACGCTTCCACACAGACATGCACATAACCACCACACAACAAAAAGCGAGAAAAATGACAGTGCAAACACTTTGCTAACATTGCAGTAGTCAGAATAAAGCAAAACTGAAAACATAAGATGCCCAAACAAAAACAAAACGTGATGGCGAATAAAAAAAAAAGTTTGCAGAGGACACGAATGTCTTGGCGTGCAGCGAATCGAAATCAAAACTACGGGCGCAACAAAGCAGACGACTGATGCTTGTAACCAACGAAGTGGCAGTCAAAGTTTCGGAAACATACCAAACAAAGAAACAATAGGAGTAAACATTTCCTAAATTTCGAAACTCCATTACTCTCTTCTAAGCGCTTTCTTGGGACTTGTTGAGTATTACGGCAAGTTTATTCCCTATTGCTCAACTGGCGTTGAGCAACTTCGCTATCTTCTTCGGAAAGGAGTACGCTTTGCTTGGTGAGCCGAGGCTCAAAACAGCTTTCAAAGAGTGGATGCGTGCACTCAAGATACACCTATTTTGACCGTCTTTGATCCTAATCCTCCTGTTATAACATCTACAAATGTGTTCAATTACGGTCTAGGAGCTCGTCATTGGCAACAGTATGGCAAGCAGTTTCGCACTGTTCCCTTCGCATACCGTTCAGTGACGGAGACTAAAAGACGGTATTCCATTGATGAAAAAGAAGAAAAAAGGAAACTCTGCACGCCTTTGGGATTGCGAAATATTGCACATATATTTATGAGGGCGCAAATTCCCAATTGCGGCTGACCATTAAGCTCGCTTCATGATGTTATAA
This sequence comes from Ixodes persulcatus, assembly GCA_013358835.2. Classification (NCBI taxonomy): domain Eukaryota; kingdom Metazoa; phylum Arthropoda; class Arachnida; order Ixodida; family Ixodidae; genus Ixodes; species Ixodes persulcatus. Next base: position 185,868 of record JABSTQ010010583.1, on the reverse strand, counting down.
AAAAAAAGATTCCTTGAGAATCACTCGTGCAGCACGACTTATCAATTAGAAGTTACATATGTTGTATCAGGAAGGTACTAAAACGTAGAACCTGACTTGCTTTCCCAATTTCCGCTTGTTGACACAGTGACTACGAAATTAGGTGAAACTATCATTGCATCTATCGAAAATATATGTCCCCTGTCTCAGCGAGAAGTACAGGAGGCAACGGCGAACGATCCTTTCATGCCTGGCGTTATTCGTTACGCTATCTTGTCTTGGCCGAAAGACAGTTCCAGGATTCCTGACCTGCGACCTTTGTTTCCACGTTCAAGATTAGCTATTTTTTTATGTCATGACCTTGCCACAGGCTAAAATACAGTGCCCTATTCTGCACTACAATAATATATAGTCCGTTTAGCATATGATATACACCAAGGATATTTCGCGGACAACCGGCATTATCTGTGGCAATTACTAATGACTAAAAATGAAATAATCCATTCAGTGGAAAATGCTACATTTTACATCATGTCCTGTTACGGATAACCTTACAAATGTATCTATTGCGTGATTGTAGCTTGTACAGTTTCGAATACGACCCTGAGAGAAGCTCAGTATTAATATTGTTCAGCCTTTCGTGGGCGAGCCGTCCTGTCTGCGCCTCTTCATTATCCTCATGAACTATCATTCAAGTGGCTGTAAGTGCATGCCATGCCGTTGGTTATATTATCGACATTCATTTTTACTGAACGATATTTTTACTCGGTTTCAGAAACTGGCGTCTAGTTCACCTCTGGAGAAGTTCACGAATTTCCACAAAGACTTAGGATACAACATTTGAAGAATTTCTTGTTCCACCCACATACGAAAGGTGTTGTGGAGGCCTTCAACCATAATGTGAAGCATTCCTTACAGCTGACGGTTTTCAAAGGGACATATCTCCCTCTTCCGGACGCCTTCGCGATTACCATGCGTGTTAAAGACGAACGCCACCTTTAGCGAAAGGCCCAGCGCCGCCCGTTTTGTTCCATGAACCAATTCATCGTTCAAAGTTAGATCGACACAAAAGACCAACTCCAGAGGTCCCTAGCGTGAATACACTAGGTGGTGAAAATAAAAAAAATCAAAGTATGCCGTTACCAATAACGAAAAATAAAAACGTTCGCGGATATTTTTTGAGCTGCGAAACGGCAGCATTTCTGTGAAGGGCGAGCCGTTCGCAATTTTCATCATCGCCCTATGGACAAACTCCAAACAAGTCACTACAAACCTCAGCTCACTCAACAACAAGTAGGTTCAGCCGCATGCAGATTTGCTGATGGAAGCCTCTGTAACGCGTCCAACTTGACTTGCACGTCCCGTCTACCTAAAAAGTCTGAAGAAGCGAGGTTCGGCTTTGTCTGGGGAGACGGTGACGCGTCTTGTCTTCTTTAACTTTCATATCTCACGTCTTTAGCAATATCGCAAGGACAGCTATGGCTAATCCCGCAAATGTATCTTGTTCATTGATTAACAATCCAGCAAATGCATCCAGTTCATGTCTCCAGAATCCAACAAATGCGACTATTACATCTGTGAACAATCCTGCAAGTGTACAGTCCCACATTATCTATGAACATACCGCCTCCCCGCCCCCCTGTATCCAGTTTATCTGTGCCGGAGCTTTCAACCGGAGGAACATCAACAGGTGCCACTGTGGATGTTTCGAGTTCCGCTATCCCGGGACTCTCAACCTGGATCCCTGATCCTGGGATTTTCTCTGAAATCGAACTCTGATCTCAGATCTCGAACTCGAGCCGAATCCTGCTGAGTACATGGTCCACGCTTAATGTCTTGATGCTGATATTTTGGCAGCGAGGCAGCCAGAGGCGATGACAAGGAACGATCAGCTGCTTAACCAGGTCAAGATCTAGATTCAACAAGGTTTGTCAGGGCACCTTGTTTTGAAAAAATCTTAAAAACACATGCCAGTAAAACGTTTCGGAATTCTAAAAAAAACGAAACTACATATTAACTTTTCAATAAAAATAAGACGGTAAGTTTCGTGTGAGCACATGATCAGTGGCCCTGAAGGGAGACCCCTTCTGTTTCGTATGAAATCTCGGACTATTGACCAAAAAGTGTTTACGATATCTCGTCGAGGTTATTTCAGGACAATGGGTCATTGCACTCATGGGTCAAGGCAAAGCCACTGTTTTGGTTTTAAGTTGAGATAATACAATACGTGCATCTTTGAAGAGGAAGGGTGGTATGCTGTTCTTATAAGAGGAAACAATAGGAGGCAACAACTAAAAAAATGCATAGGAAAGGGGCATTGCAGCTGGGGCTTCTATTCATTCCAGGGACCACGTCCAGGTGTTTGTGGTTTTAAAGTATTGACACGAATTCACGCAGCACAATTTTTTACTTATTGTAGTGGAACAGTTAGTACTTCCAATGGCAAGGGCGCCAAGGCCAAATCCATCCAAATATAAATTTTGATACTGTTGAATTTATATTATGTCTCTGTTTGTATACTATGTATTTTTATTTTAAATTCTGGAACTATAAAAAATTAAAACTCTCAATTTTAAAGAATTGGGAATATAGCAGAAGGACATTTTGATAAATACCGTATTTCTGGCAAGAAATAAACCCGGAACAACGACTTTCGAATCTTACGATAAATAAACTCCGAAAGTGCAGAAACCTAGTCATGACTCTAATATAGCGGGGCTTCAAGTGGTTCCTCCATGACACTAATCCAGATACATCAGTCATGGTGAGCTCGGGAGAAACCATCTTCTTGCACACCGGATTCAACTGAGACATTTGATACCATGTAAGCAGGTGCAGGACATACCCCAGTCCTGTTCGATGTCTTTGAAACTACACTGGACACTGCTTCACGCGGATTATTCCGTACGGCTGGAGAGTCATATAATACTTATCGTGGTCAACTCGAACACAAAGGGATAGAGGCATCGTCCCAGGCCACAGTGGAAGCCCAGCCCGACATCGTTAGTCCATTGAACAGCCAAGGACACTTGTGTCCGACAAAGGACTCCAGTTTCAAAGTACTGTTTGCAAGCAGTTTTTACAACACAGTAATGTACAACACGTCGCCACCACTGTTTATCACTCCCAGCCCAACAAGTTATACGAACGTGCCATATGTAGAGTGAATGAGGCCATTCGCAAGGTTTTGCCTCGCAGCCTTACAACCAGTCTTGCAAGCACGAATCTGTTGTTGAAGTTCCGCCGCTGCAGAGCCTCGACGAAGTATTGCAAGTACTCCTCTGAACTGTAATTCGGCTACCGCATCCGGTGCCCGACTGAGTTTCTAACACTTCTGCATTCGAACTCATCCCTGCAAGGGAGGAGAAACCGTCATTTTTGGTGCGGCACATACTGGGTGGGAGCATAGTATCGTTGTAGGACAGCGGCGGATTCCTGGAGTTGTCTGCTCGCTTGATGGTGCACGAATGACAAAACTAGAGCCCCCAGGCGGGTAAACCCAACAGCATAAAAACCAGCTCTGGACCCGACTTCCCCACAAGTGGAGCGGCCTTCCACTAACTGGCATTCGCAACTGAGTTATAGCGTCCAAGCGTTACGGACAGCAGCAGATGACCAGAACGACTATGGAGCTCAGAAAGTCAACCAGACAATGCGTACGACTTGAGTGTAGTTTTGTGAGCCAATTGTGTAGTTTTGTCAGCTAATTATAATCGTCATCAACAACGGACTTTACATGGGACTTGGGGAGTTCAACAAGTAGCCATAACTCAATAGCTACCACGATCCGTAGAGCATTTCTTGAGTACCGTGCTACGTCCCCGGTCGTATTCTTTATTCACACCTCAAAAATACAATAAAAAAACAACCGTGCACATCCTAACGAGCAGGCTTTTATCAAAACAAGTAATTTCACTGGCATCTTGATGTAACTTCGTCTGTTCTCTCTAGGGCTTCATAATGTCGACTGAGGTTCTGTAGGTTCTGCTCCTAGCTGGCACGCCGTCACGCTCTATGCTCTTGCATCAAAGTCGAATTCTTCTACACATTGTATTTGAAATAAAATTATTAATTGTTGCTGCAGTTAACAATTTGTTTCGAGTCAGTATGTTAGTACGTCTTGGTCGGGCCGTGGCACTGTGACTACTGAGGCGGAAAAAAACGAATATTGCGATCATTTTTATTTTCTTGAATGTCATTAGTAAGACAGTAATATGGTGGTCATACATGAGCTGTTTTTGTTTTGAGTCTAGTCTGCATATGTGTATTTATGTTCAAGCGTTACTAATGAGTTTTAGGAGAAAATAAATCCGGGCAGTTTAGGTTCTGTACCTATCAACTGTGTACAGTGCGCAAATCTGTTAACGCGAACACAGCTTTGCTCTTTTCTATCATTTTGCTTCGAAAGGGTACGGGTCGGCATAAAAATTTACTACATTGGTTATTACCCCAACTAATGACGTGTATGCATTTGTTATTGTTTCACAAATATCGTCGCGCATAACCGCGTTCCGTAACGCGATGCAGAATGAACATCGCGCATGTGTCTCCCGCTTAATACTTAACCTAAGATGTTGTTTGTGTACAATCATCCCAAATAATAAAAAAATTACCAAAAACGTTTGTCAAATTGTGCGGTCCTAGAAGATTTGATAAAATAAAATTTTTCTGAACATAGTCAGCGAGTGAGGAACGCCAGTACGGACGGCAGTAATGTACCTCTTTGAGCGTGTTCGATCGGTCGGTTCTCGGTTTTGGGTCCAGTACGTTCAGTTAAATGACTAGTAATTTTTTATAGAACCATCTGCTGTTAAATGACCTATGCAAAGGAACAAATCATTTTTTTTAAGACGCCTGGATGGACAAAGGATGTCATCAAATGAATTTAGAACAAAACAAAAATGTTAGAGCTATATTTGCGAAGCGAAACAAATTTGTACTTGGCGGCTGCGTGAGCTCACGGAAATGTGGCAAGTGGCAATCACGTTACTGGCGACTAATCAAGTGGTGCTTGCGCTCTTTTAGGAGCTTCCTATAGGCTCAAAAAGTTACTTCTTAATCTTCGTTCTTTTGTTGCACTTATTTTTTTTTAACAAAATATTTTGATGTGTAGGTAACAAGTAGGAGAAAATCGTCACTTTCGTTTTGACTCATAACATAACAAACAAAAGCTTCGCCGTTTTCTGTTTGAAGGGGCACGGTGTCACACATTTGAGTTTCTAACATGTCGGTTTCCCCCAGACGACCTCACAGCTCGACGATCACGAGGACTGCAGCCTTCGTCGGACAGCGGCGCCGCTTAGGGGGACCCGACATGTTGGAAACTAAAATATTGCCAGGAATAACAGACGATGAGGCAGGAGAAAGCGGAATGAGCTAAAGATTTAAGCTGGGCGCACTCGTAAGAGAAACGAAGAAAGAACACGCGTGAAGAAAGCAGCAGGGAGCGTCGACGGGAGCAGCAACAGGCGACGGTGTGTCGGCGTTACAGCGGGCTATTGCGAGAGAGAATTTGTGGATGAATCGGCAATACGGCGTACGGCTCTTTTTCTGCTATGTTCGTCATCTCGAATGTTCGACCTAGAATGTCAAAGGAAGGACCAGGGCCAGACTGGCTATTCATCATTCTGGCCTCCGTATTTTTTATGCTCGTGGTATGAGTATACGCGTATCTTATAGATGAACGGAGAGGCTATCTTCTCGATAACGCAGACAGCAATATGGGACACCGCGCCCCTTCGAACAGAAAAAGACGAAACTTTTGTTTCTTGACGCATATGGGTCAAAATGTATGTGACAATATTTTTATGCTCGTTGTTTGTCAAACATCAAAATGTTTTGTAAAAAAAAAGAAGTCCTACAAAGCAACGAAGATTTAAGTAAATTTTAGAGCCCATAAGAAGCTCCCGAAACAGCGCAAGCACCACGTGGCTAGTGCCCAGTCACGTGCAACTGCTAGTGGCCGCTTTTCCGAGGGCTCCCGCGGGCGCCAACCACAAATTCATTCAGGGCCGTAAATATAGCTCTAACATTTTTTTTTTCGTTGTAAATTACGTTTATGACATCCTTTTTTCATCTAGGCTGCTTAAAGCGGAGACACTTAAAACTGCTTACGTGTAGGAATGGGAAAGCATTCCTACACGGTGCGCATTCATACATGCCGCGAGCCTTGTCTTCCTTTTTCGCGCGGCGCGCCGGCGGTGACATCACGCTCCCCCAGTGCGCAAGCGCGGTGCACCCGCTGGCTTCACGGCTTCCGTGACGATGCATCTGCGATGCTGTGCTTCTTTCGTGCTTTATTTGTGGTGCGTCTGCTTTGACCTTGAGCCGCCCCTTCTGGCTTCCGTGATGAAGCATCTAATATGACGCGGCGGAGCGAATGGGAATTTAGGTACCGTTTTCGCCGGACAGACAACGCCGGCCTCGCTCCACTCAACGGTTAAAGGGGCACTGACACCCCAAAGGTCGTATTTTTTTATTGTCTAAAACAATGCAAATTGTAGTCATAGACACGCAAAAGAAAAATGCATTGCAAAAAAAAGTTTTTTTACGCGCGCGCGCACCTTTTTATTTTTTTTTTTTGCGTTCTTCTCTCCCGCTCCTCACCTCATCGCTTCTTTTAATTTCTGACGTCAAATATCATGAAATTTAGAAGCATTGTAAACCACATTTCTATAACATTTAATAACGGCAATAGTAAAACATGTTTTTAATGCGATTGTAAACGCACTACGGCCCTTCTTTTTAAAATACCAAAAATCATAATCCGTTGTGATGTCGCCTCCTGGATTTGTATCCTCCCTCGGAAAACATGGCGGCGGTCGACGCGCATAGCAGAGGATGATCGGTGAGTCGGGGAATCGGACGAAGTGGTCTTTTTAGGTGCCTGACGACCACTCAGACTCCGAAAAGGAAACTGTCAAACGGGCAAAACAACGGGGTTGACTCCGCCGGGGCAGCGTCGTCTGCTCGAAGCGATAGGCAGCACGGCACGCACGCAGGAAACCGATTTCCCGGTACGCCCGCGCCTTTCTCTCCCTCTCCTCCCCCCCTCGCTTCGGGTCGCGGCGACACGTTTCGGAGTGGAGGCGCGAAAGAAACTCGACTCCAAGGACCCCTCAATATATCACGTCACTCCACTGGCGTGGATCGCGCGGGTGCTTCAAATTCGGTATGTGGAAATTGTTCTTTTACTTCACAATTACTGAATTCCCAAGTTTCGAATTTTGGAGGTAATTACCAGGCACCGTTTTTAATCGTTTTGCATTATTAAAAAATATATCCTTTTGACCTTCCAGAGCCCCTTTAATGCTTTCACATTAAAATTTATCCCTTGTATGTCCTCTAAATCAATTAAAACAATATGTCCTTTAAAGCAATTTAAACCAATCATCCGGCCACTTTGATGTTTGATTATGCCCGTTTGGTTTCCCCGCTAAATTGAGCGGGGGAAATGACATGACATGACGTGATGCCACGTGACCTATACACAAATTCAGTTGTTCCGCTAGATTTAGCGGGAAATTTGACGTCACGTGATCTTCCCTAATTTGTTTTCCGCGCTAAATTTAACGGGGAAACCATGTTACATTACAGTGTCACGTGTCACGTGACCTACAGACGAATTCAGTTTCCCTGCTTGATTTGGCGGTAAAAATTACATCACATAATGTCATGTGGCCTCCACAGAAATTCCATTTCCCAGCTATATTGCAAAATTGACGTCACATGACTTCATGTCACGTGACTTGAACCCTCATTCAATTTCCCCACTAAATTCAGCAGGGAAAATGACGTCATATGGCTTGATGTCACGTGATCTGAGTACAAGTTTAGCTTACCCGCTAATTTTAGCGACAAAATTGAGATGTGACCTGCCCCTACCGAAAAATCCGCTATAACTTTTCACCATCCGGATTATGTAAGCGAAAATTTGTTTCTGGAAACCCGAAATCCAGATTGCAGACAAAGGAATAATTTCTGAAAACCTAAAATCCAGATAGAGTCCATATAGAATCCAGATAGATTTCCGGTTCCATAATCCGGATGGCAAAAATTTATACCGGATGTTTCGGTAGGCTCATTCAATTTTGTTTACAGCGAATTGCCTGATTAGATAGGAATATAGTTGGTTCTGGCCGAATTTTTTAAATGTATAACGAGCTGCACAACAAAATACATGGAAAAAATATCCTTACGTCATTTTGGCAGATACGAACGCCAAAACCTAGCATGGCGTACAAGTGGTCGTTCGTGACAACTAGAAGACAGCTTTGCGGCTCGTAATCTTTTTCCAAATGTTGTTTCTTTTTTCGGCCAGTTTACCCGAATCGCACAACGCATATTAACTTGGCGGATTTTGAAGGTTTATGAAAGCTACAAAAGAAGACTTTAGAGTCTTTCTGTGGTTACGCAACTTAGTGATATTGTACGACTGCCTGCACATGACTATCTGCTTTGAATGTGACCACGCCGCGTCGTCACGCGCAGAAAAGTGATCAACCCACACGGGCTCGTGTCTTCACTTTGACCAAAGGCTAGTCGATGTGCGATGTGTATAGTCAGCCTCCGTAACGCCATTTTGACTATCCCGGGTAGTCATGTTTTCGAGTATAGGTGGACGTCAAGCAGTACACAAAACATTTCTTCTTCGATTTTATCTTGTGTCTTGGTAACGTCCAGTTTTGAAACGTGTACATTCTATCACCAACATCAGTGTCGCATTCCCACAGAGTTCCAGCATTTTGCCGTACGTAGTTTATTTATGCCGGTGGGAAAACCTTGGTTTCATTTTTGTTTTCACGTACAGGTTATATACAGGACGTGATACAGTTAGCACAAACACGTGGACAGCGGTTCTTTACGAATCTCTTCCGCAGCTGAAAAGCAGTCATCCAAATGTCTGGATGGGGGAAATGTGCACTTATCGGCTAATAACTTTCACAATGAAATTAGACTTTGAGAATCGGACGGAATGGGCAAAATTGGAAAAAGCCTACTTAACGTGCGACACGTTGCAAGTTTACGAACCTTCTAAGGTATTGCGAAGATCGTATAATGTACGGAGAGCATAAGAGCCACAGCGGAAGGGACACTTGACATTAGACGTTTTTTCTACTGAGGAACTTAGGTTCTATTCTATGATGGTTGTCACATCAAGAAGGAATGAAATTTTACTTATTATTGATCCGCTGCTCGAAGTAGTTCATACAAGATTGTTTGTCGAAGATAGAAGCAATACTTTTTGGCGCTTGTAACGTCTTTGCCTTAATGAAATGACAAAAAGCAAATCTAGGATTTATATGTATACATTTCTTAATTCAACAACTCAACAAGAAAAGTAGTAACGCTCTGCAATATTTTAGGGGTTCGTTACAATGCTTTTTGAGGTGAACACTAGTATGCCGACTCTTCAACCATGTTCTAATAAGATGCTGGAATCTCATGCCCAGGCAAGTTTAAGCTTTCAGCAATTATTGAGAAGAAAAAACGTTCGAGAAAACATTTTTGTTTAGATAGCTGCAACACACTTGTACAGGTATACTTCTCAGCAAAGAGGAGCGCTTGTACGTACAGCGGGCAGATATAACACTAGCAAGACTAATCAAAGGACGTCTAGTAGACTCCGACTTCATTCCAATGAGATTGAGCTCAGACCAAAATTTGAAAGTGTGCTGCATCATCATTTGGTTGGGACTCGTTTTTCGTGAATGGGTCGAAGGACACTCTTCGTTGGGCCCGGGCTTAAATGATGCGTTCGTGCCATCTACTTGTGACGGCAGTACACGGAGGTAGATGAGGGTGTTCAGAGGCTTTGGACATTCTAGCTGCTGTTGGTTGAGTCTACTTTGCACACGAAAAGTTTGAGTTGTGCTTTTAGTTTGAAGTTTCAGGTCTGAACAATATCTAGTATTGACGCCAAACAGCCACTTCCTTTTAATCACGTTAAATCAAAGGCTGTGTTCACCCAAATGACCTGCGCCAATGACACTGGACATTACGTACGACACTATGATTTGCGTGATTTTTGAGAATCTTCAAAACTAACCTTCACAACAAAAGAAACAACAATTTTTATTGGGTTTTGGGAAAAGTGATACCCTCCGATCAGGGCCACTGTGTCCACGATAAGTAATAATAGTTTTAAGGTATTTAAAGCGCTAAAGAATCCTCTCTTCATAATCTTAATGAAGCGTGGCGCCAGTGTAGTATTACCTATCTATTGAACACTTAGATTATTTGCCCTCTCGGTCTGGCACCTCACGGCATCGACCGAGCGCTTCTGTTTCTTTGGTTGGTCCCCAGGATAGTATTTCGTGTATAGCATGATAAAAGCGAAACATTCACGGACATCGTGTGCACCCAAATAAAGTCCTCCGGTGACGTACCTGGCAGTTGTGTATGACCAGCACGTGTTCCCCAGATTTCTGGCTGGCCGTATTGGACGTCAGTATATCGCAGCCTATGGAAGGCCTGCGGTAAAGACTGAAGATTTTCTGGTACTGCAACATGTCCAAAGGGATTGTTCCGTGGACTTCAGGCTGGAGAATTTGTCTGTTTGGAAATATAATAAATTATGAAGATTGATATATAAATTTTCAACGCCCATTTTAAAACCCCATCAAGCGACATTTGTGGTCGCCATTTGTTTGCAAAAAGTGCGTTATTAAATCGAAGTATTCGGAGTATACTGACGCCTTTGCCGCGCCCAATACCTTCTCCGAGTACGTCATAAAACTATGGCCGATTCGTATTTATTCGTGCAGCACCTGCTAGATGGTGCGACGTTTTCACGCTATCTCACCTTTCAATTAAATGCTTGAAATTCAGCGCTCCTGCTGCTAGTGCGGCTGCCCGTCTGCAAGCATATCCATAATATTGTCAGTCTGGAAGTTAAACATGCCGTGGTGCAATGCACGCCTTATAAATGTTGAAAAAATACCTGAGTTGATATTTCTTCGTTGTAAATTCGTGCCTCGGAAGTAAAAATGCCACTGTGGTGCTGGACAAAGGAAGCCTAGATTTGAGAAATGTTTCAACGAACCCGTCTGAAAACTTCAAAAATGTCTCTTTAGTAAGTCACCAGCGTGTTTACTTTTTACATGTAACTTTAAAGCTAATTAATAAAACCGTCCAAGAGAGTGGCAATGCTTACCCAGTTATGAAATCGAGAAGCTCTCTCCACAAGTAGCTTGTGCAGGATTTCTCCGTCGCCACCAGGTTTTCCAAAGTCGTGAATAACCTGCCAGGGGAATTATTATGTTTTGCATGTGTTCAATATATAATTGATTTGTTTCACGATAGCGCAGATATGATGAAAACAACACTGGCGCACGTTTATAGCTCTTGGAGGTTCTCTGTCTGTGTGGCTAGAGAGAAAGGACAAAAGACGACGCCAAAGAAGCATTCTTTTTCTTCTACGTGTAAACGTTTATAGCCTCACCCCGTTTCCCCAGCGCCCAGGTATAGCAAAAACGAACTTCATTCTTCGTTCGGACTTAAATTCTAACGCAGTCGAGGTATGTGCTAAGGGGACCAATTATACAACTTCAAGAGCGCACCAGCATGGTATTCCGAATATTTATGTACATGATCTCTCATTGATGATCCATTCATGTGCAGGGAAGGCGCACTGACTTGCGCTTTTGACACTGCTAGATTTGTCACAGAAGTTCGTAGCGCCGGCTGCGTTCGAAGTCAGCTGAAACGATGTACAGGGGCTTTATGATATTTCAGAGAAGCCGCTCGTGCCATCCTGTCTGCTTCCCAAATCAGCGCAATCAGCCAGCAGCGCTGAACAGAGGTAATCGTACTTTGAACCGCTCCATCTGCTGATTGAAAGTTGCGTCCTCTGGTCATCACTTCGATTACCTTGACTACAGCCGAAACCTTCGTGAGAACGTTGTAGGCCCAAGGTTGTACCCCTACCAAAAAAAACGGTTCAAAAATAAACCGGAATGAATCCGGAATTTCAATCCGTCATATGGGCCCCGGATTTCCGGTTTGCCGGTTTCCGGATCCAACTTTCCGGATCCCGGCAAACCGGATTTCCGGTTTGCTGGGATCCGGAATTTCAATCCGTCATATGAGGCCCGGTTGGCCGGTTTCTGGAAATCCCGCAAACCGGATTTCTAGAAACCATTAAATGAACCGGAAATAACCAGTCCTGAAACCCAACCGCAATTGGTTGAAGCAGAAGCTGAACTGTATCTGGCCAATTCGTAGATCTTCACCGGAGTGGGTCTAACCGTATATTAAACCGTATCAGACAACACTGGAAAATAATAGAAATAGTTTATTAGAGTGACATACCTACTTACGAATATCCACAAAATATCCAATTTACTGCTATCCCACACCGCCAAACGTGTATTTACGTAGATATATCTACAGAATATGCCACAGGCCAATCTTTATTGGCCTGGTTCGGAATTTGTCATTCCGACAATTATGTATGCTACAAAGATAGAATTCAGGGAATCACTAGTTAGAAAACATTTTAACATATCATTCGACATTGGAAAGTCGCAGCCCTTTGGTGGGATTGGTTGTCGAGGGAGCAGACAGGGAATATGGTTTGCAAAAAAGCTTTATACATAAAAGCGCCAAAACTCCAAACTAGCACTTTTCCCTATAAAAAAATGATAAGAAACAAAACTGTAATATCACACGGACAACCATTAAAATTAAAAATGTAACAGCACACGGACACCTATTAAAATAAAACAAACGGGAGGCGACAATTAAGCTGTAAACTACACGAAAGTTCCAAAGTCGTTGATTCTCACTCACAGAGTCACAGTCCTGATTCACCTCTCTGGTCGAGCACAGCAGTTTTGACATGGGCTTGCTTGCTAGCCTCGTCGTTGAAGTCCTTCCTTGCACCGTGCGATGTTCAAAGTCCCCCAGTCGCTCCTCGCTGGCCTTGTTTTTCCGTTCGGTTCCCAAATCATCCCTTGTGACCATGTACATTGCACACACACACACACAGACACAATTGTTCGCCGGAGGCAATACAAGATGAAAAGGTCATTACTGCTCCTTGAACACGACGAGGTCACCTCTGTTTCCCGGACTAGAAAATGAAGAGGGCATCATATCTTTAACTAAACCCTTGAAAAAGGAAAAAAATTACCACATAAGTAACAAAAACAAAAACACGAAGGACTAAATCATGAGAAAAAATGAAATAATGAACACACAAGTAAAAAGAATAAGCACACGAAGGACTTACACAGACAGCCACATTTGGTGAATTAACAAGAATGTTTAATTCTGGTCAAAAATATTCCTGCTGCACTAAAGATCACCAATATGGTGTGTAAACTAGGCGACCTTGAGCAAAGCAGGAATATTTGTGATCATAATCAAATGTCATTGCGAACTCAAAAAGCGTGGCTGCCTGCGTCAGTCTTTCGTATTACTATTCTTCTGAATTCTGTGTTCATTATTGTGGCTGCTCAGGACCAGGCGGAACTTGGTGGTGCTTTTTGCATTCTGACCTTACTTCGGAAAGCTTCGTACCCATAGAAAGAAGCACTAGGTTCTCTACATAATCCCACCCCTTCTCCTTGGAGATACCATCCGTGTATGCTGTAATTGGAACAAAAAAGACAATAATCAGCACACATACACATTATTAACTACATTGTTTTGTAATAATTTTTCTAAATAGGCTCCTGGCCCAGGACCAAAACAACACGACTTTTTTTTTGTGGGATGTATAGTTTTGGCACAAACGATTTGGCCCGCATTTCGCTGAATATACCCTGTATAACCTTAAAATGCACCATTAAAATTTCGGTGCACTTTACACCACTATTGTGCTTCCTATGTGCATGACATTTAAAAGCCAAATCCGCGAACACTTCACAATAATTTATGCTTATTAAGCCGTGTGCTTTATGTGGGGCCTTTAAGTTCAAAGCATCCAAAGTGCGCGTCCGTCTGCGTTCGCACAGTATACAGAAGAGGGGAGAATGCGGCCGGACAACTGCTTTCACTCCTTGCAGCATATAGCTCAAGGATTCTCTAAAGTTTGCTTATAGAGGGCATTTCACCACGGAGAACGTACAAAGACAAGCTTGAAGGTCGCACAGGCAGTCTAAAAAACCGATTACATCGCGTGTTTTTTTTTCGCGCTATAAAACGGTGTGTAATTATAATCATAGCATCAATGGGACTACACAAGATTGCATTAAAGTTTCCAATTGGGTGTGTTTTATACCACACAGCCACTGTGTGTACACAAGTCAACTAGCTCTACAGATACCGCTCAGCACACCACTGCTAGGCTGAATCAGATAAGTGTCGCACTTGCCGAGCTTGAAGTACAGTCGTGATCTATACGAAGGTGAATAAGCAATCGTCGACTGCCCAGTACTGGGAGCAATCATGCAGCAGCTGACTTGCTCTCCTTTTCAAATGCCTTGCCAAACAAGTGTGGTAAGTCGTCTGATAAGGAGAGAACGTCACCACGGACAGCACTGAGCAGTTGATACTCACCTGTTTACCTTCATATAGATCAAGTCTCTACCTGGCCGAAGTAGCCAGTGTGTGCGCAGCACAAACGGCTGTATTGAAATCTCAAGAAGATGAAAGTTCAGAACAGGCTTGGTAAGGTTTCACATTGCAAGTATGCCCATGCAAATTGTCACCAGGGCCGGTTTGCTCATCTTGCGGCCGCGGCTGCGGCTGCGGCCAAGAGGGATTTTTCTGCCACGTGACCAGCTCCTTGGGGACAACGAAGTACCTAGCGTCCCTGCCTAATGGCGGAGAAATCCGTATCGCTTCAAGCACAAAAGCCTAATTTCGCTCGCAGAAACTGACTGCAGGAACTTTCAACTGGAGTCCAATTGACCGCCCCTTTATACTGTAGGAGCGGCAGGTAAAGTTCCGGCCAGGGAGGGTAAATGTGAGCCAAAATAAAGAAAAAACCACGGAAGATAAAAGCGGTTGCAGTATGTTTATATACCTCCGCCAGCGCCGGCGTCTCGCGCCTTCTGTTGTGGTCGAGAGGTTAGAGCGTCGGTACTTATCGTGGCGTGAAAGTCCCGGGTTCAAATCACGCCAGAAACTCTCTCTTTTTTTTGTATTTGACTGCACTCCCACTAAGAATGTAGACAAGGCCCTATGAGCTCTATAAAATCATTGGGCGGGTAGTTTTGACTCACCAGTTCGTTGTTCATGACCTCGGAAGAGCGCATACATGTCTCTGGCTTTCTTTACCAATTTCC
This sequence comes from Ixodes persulcatus, assembly GCA_013358835.2. Classification (NCBI taxonomy): domain Eukaryota; kingdom Metazoa; phylum Arthropoda; class Arachnida; order Ixodida; family Ixodidae; genus Ixodes; species Ixodes persulcatus. The sequence continues at coordinate 170,653 of JABSTQ010010583.1, read as the reverse complement.
GCCACGCCTCCTGCATCTGCCGCACACTCCGCGGAAAGTTGACAATATCTTCCCATGCCCGTCTCTTCGTTCGCCAGGTAACTGTGCTGCTGAATTTCTCTAGAATTTGTTGTTTCCGTTTTCCAACTGCTCTAATTAATTCCATTTGTTGATCCAAAGTAATTTTAGGTGTTTGCGTTAGAGAGATGGTTTGCGATGTTGACCCCTGATTCATTTTTGAATTCGGTTGCAATCGTCTGCGATTTTAACTAAAATTTAACAAGTAATGTGTTAAATATTAAAAAACAATTGCCACAGCAAAATGTAAAGAGTAAAAATATACCTTTTATCACATTCCATGCAAGTAAAAGTATGTACTCTTTTATTTCGGTTTTACTACTTTCTCAGACGTTTGACTTGCTGCCTTGCCTGCAGGATTTCGCTCAATCAATACATCCAGAGCTGCTAGTCTTTTTTTTTTCTTTTTGCTTATTTTCTGGAAGTTTTTTTTTTGATTGTCACAACTGCAGTTTTTATTAGTACTAAATAGGCGTTTACTGTTATTGAACGGAGTCATAGCAAGATCGTTGTATATTTAAAAACACATAAAAATGTAGTTGCTGGGGACAGGATGCTTGTTTCGGCTCCGTTGGTGTAAAAGCCATACCGATGTTGTTACCTTGGTTTCCTTTTAATGAAGATTATGAAACGATTAGATTAGCGCGTTAACTTGCCTTGACTTTTTTTTCTTCCCGGTGTTTCAATTGAACAGGCGGGACTAACAGTAAAAACAGTGTAAGGCGTAGTAGTGCTATTGGATGATTCGTAAAAAGGATCACAATTAAAAAGTGAGACACGCGCAAAATTACGCAAAAAAAAAGTTCCTAGCGCGATTTGAACCCGGAACTTTCCCGCCGCGACGACAAGTACCGACGCTCTAACCTCTCGACCACAACAGAACGCGCTAGCCGCCGGCGCTGGCGCAGGTATATAAATGTACTGCAACCGCTTTTATCTTGCGTGGTTTTTTTTTTATTTTGGCTCATATTTACCCTCCCTGGCCGGAACTTTACCTGCCGCTCCTACAGTATAAAGGGGCGGTCAATTGGACTCCAGTTGAAAGTTCCTGCAGTCAGTTTCTGCGAGCGAAATTAAGCTTTTGTGCCTGAAGCGATACGGATTTCTCCACCATTAGGCAGGGACGCTAGGTACTTCATTGTCCCCAAGGAGCAGGTCACGTGACAGAAAAATCTCTCTTGGCCGCAGCCGCAAGATGCGCAAACCGGGCCAGGACAATCTGCTCTTACACAGCTGTATATACAAGGCAGCTTACCATCAACAAACTTTGCAGACTGCCATGGACCTATCCTCGGCCTAGTCGATGCTAGCTTCTGTTCGGCGAGGGCTGCACTGAGTAGAAAGGTGAAAAATGTGCTGTAGATTATGTGAAAGAAACAAACAAAAGCAATCCTAGAATGCACAACTCGCTAGAGGCACTGACAAATAAAAATCAGAGGTTGGGTCAATTATGTTAATGCTATATACTTGAAACGCGTACCATGAGTGCTGGTAAGATATTTGCTGCCTTCAATCAAGATAAGCTTGTAAATTTACATGCCAAATAACAAATAACTTAAAAGCTGAAATATACTTCGATGGAACTACAAAAACCGAAGACTAGCTCTGCAAATATGATGCTATCTAGTACACCATAGATGAGTAGAATCAGATTACAGCGTCCCCCTTACAAAGACTGAAGCAAAACAAATATAGAGTCTGCCGCGCCACTACAAAGGAACGATGGTATTGTGATCTCATGAAGATCAGAGTTCGGAACAAGTTGGACAGGGTTTGGCACGACAAGTATGCTAATGTCTTTATTCATTTTTTGTATATTTACGGTGATAGTGCAGTGAAACAATCACACACCAGATACTCAGAAAGACAAGCACACGAGCTGAATTTATAACTCTTGTGTATTCGACTACTTCACTCTTCACTTCAACGTCTGGATTGACTTTCCAGAACGTGATAAGCAGAAGAAATAGCACAAAATACAAGAAAAAAAGTGAAAGAAAAGACAAAAGAAAAGGAAACGACAAAAGAAAAAAACGAAAGAAGTAAACCCTTACAATTCATCCCTCTCCCTCACCACTATCGTTTAGATAGAAAGTGGAGCCCTTTGGTCGACAGCGCTATAGAAGGACTACTTACACACTTGTCCTTCAGATGCCCTAATCTTTGCGGTTTCATTATTTTTCTTGTCAGTGGGTCTCAAATCCTTCCTATTACGGAACGATTTTCAAAATGTCATACGCAACCACAATCCTGACAGTAGATTCTCAAATGTCCAGCGACGACTCGGTGGGTATTATAAAAATGCTCCCTTAAACAATCATTCAAACACCTGCCAGTCTGTCCTACATACTCCTTACTACGCTACTTATGTAGACCAGACTGGCAGGTGTTTGAATGATCGTTTAAAGGAGCATTTTTATAACACCCACCGAGTCCCCACTGGAAATTTGGAAACCCTCTGTCCGGAATGTGGTTGTGTAGCACATTTGAAAATTGTTCCGTAATAACTAAGAGTCGAGAACCATTGACAAGAGAAATAATGGAAGCGCAAAGAATAGAGCATCTGAAGAACAAGTGTGTAAGTAGTCCTTCTATAGTGCTGTCGTCCAAAAAGCTCCAATTTCTATCTTAAGGATAGCAGTAAGGGAGAGGGATGACTTGTAAGGGCTTCCTATTTTCGTTTTTTCTTTTTTTTCTTGTATTTTGTGCTATTTTTCTGCTTATCACGTTCTGAAAAGTCAACACAGACGTTGAAAAGAAGAACGAAGTAATCGAATACACGAGTTGTAAGTTCAGCGCGTGAGCTTGTCTTCCTGAGTATCTGGTGAGTGATTGTTTCTCTGCGCTGTCACCATAGAATATGGTTCACCAACTCGCCCAAGCATCCATTCTATCATTTATGCAACATTATAATGACTCTGAAAGTGCGACCACCTACAGTGTGTATTCACGCAAGTCTTGCAAGTGTTGAATTGTAGGTACAGCGCCCTGGTTTTGTCCATGTGCGATATATGACCAAATACCACAGAGACTAAAATCTCTCCGAAAACTAATGGGTGTGGTGGCAAGCCGCAAGAGTGGCACTGTTCACCACTCTTGCCATTTGTTTGTGTTTGTGTGTTGTTACTAACAAGCGCAACAATGTGAAGGCTTCAGCCATTATTGGCAACACTAAATCAAGAAACACAAATACAACACACACAGCAAGACTGGATGGAAGTAGTGACGCACTTCTGTTGGGGTTCTGTGGATATGTCTACAGCGTGCAGTTGGTCAGCCATTTCAAAGTTGCGATGCGTCGCTCGCTGTAGATGAGCAATTTAGCCAGTGCAGTACGACTGCTAGCCTGGGGTCTTCAACCTGCACCACGCAGTAGTAATACACGACCGCATGCCGGTACAATGCTCATCCAGATCGAAATGGGCAGAGTGGGGATTGAACCCAGGGTCCCTGGGTTTTGCAGCGCAAGCTTTGGCTCCACGTGCTCCAAGCTGGTGTGTGCTAGCCCAGTCGGCCACTGATCCCCCAATGCAAGGCAACGCAACACACTTCTGTTGTAAACTCAGCATTCCGCTTACGAATGAAATGCGCGATTCCCCTACAGGCTTTCATTCCACGTGCATGGCATCAGAATCGCTAAAGGCCAGCCCATAAATACAGTCTGTGTTAAAAACAATCCTAGCAGCAATAAATTGCTATTATATTGCTCAATATATAAGCACCTTACCATGAACAGCCTTGGCAGTTTTCCATGAAGCCAGGATTTCAGCAGAAGAGACTGTCATTCTGAGTCGTCTCAGGACACTCACATCAGGATGGCGAAAGTGAATGCCAACGTCTAATGGGGAAAGGCCGCAGTAAGTATAAAGATGAAAACACAGATCAGACATATGATAAAAATATCATGGACCAACTTGAAAAAAGTGCACAAAAAGACAAGGACAAAAAAACAGGAACATGTAGGACACAGACACGTGCACATTCGCAACTCGATCTATTGAACACAAAAGAAAAGAAGTAAGAGGATGAGAGAAATCAGAAAGGCTGTGCTCGGAGAATGTGAGCTTCAGGAACCGAGGCGTGAGGCAAAGATGTCAGGTAGATTGTTCTGTGGACACTCTAACAGCCATGCACTAAGGTGGTGAGTTTATTCTGATTGAACATCTTGAAAAATAGCACACAAAAAACAAGGAATAAAGGAGAGGAATACATACACTACATATGAGTGCAGACACCCAACACAGATAAATTAGAAACGAAAGAAAATAAAGAATGCGGAAGGAGCTTCAGCAAAAGTTTGAACAGGTCCAAGTGGAGCGTGCTAATTCATCCATATGCATACGATTGTAAAAACGATTCCCTCGGCAGCACAGGTAAAAGACGGATGTGCGGACACATTGGTCGCTCATACTACGAATAATAAAGGCCTAAAATAATTCTCTTGTATGTTTTTTAGAGTATCTGCTACTAATTACTCACGTTTTTCCTAAGGATGACATACACGAGCAATGTAAACAGTGCATAGGTAGGTGACAATCCATCATAGATTTTAGAGAGAGATTGAGCTGTCTTTATGTATTAGCCATCCATCTGTTACCTTAACTGACATGGAATTTATGTTTTTTTTTAAAACTGCTCTTTCTAACAGATAAAGCAGCGCGTTCCACTTGGGCCTGTGCTCGAGCTTCGTCCGCATTCTTTATTTCTTCCTTCTCTGATTTGTGCGAGTTCAGTCTGCACTTGCATGAGGTCTACGTGTTACTCTCCTTATCTCCTTGACATTTTGCGAACAATTTTTCAAGGTGTTTAATTAGTACCAGCTCATCACCTTACTACAATCACACAACTAAAAACAATTACAACTTACACCATTCGCTAAACGCAGTACCAAACGAAAAAAAAGGGACTGGGTGAGGTATGTCTAACACTATATACTTGCACTGAACAAAATATAGATACCAAAAACTGGCCAGACACTACCTTATTTCAGGACATGCTTGTAAATTTCCCCAGAAGCTTGTAATTAATACTTGATAGCCTTTAAAAAAACACCAGTGGTAAGAGAATAAATTCTTCACCATTTGAAGCAGCCTGAATGTTTCTGGAGGTGTGAAATTCGTTGCACGTGCGTTGGATCATACGAAACACGTGTACAGCAAATGATCTTTAGAGCTCCACATTTCGCGAGGAATAAGTGCCGGCGTCAAAAATTATTTCGCGGGCACACATATTTACGATCGGAAGTGGTATGCTATGCATTAATTACCATGGGGTGAATTCATCGCAGCACCAATTTTGGGCAATTCTTTTCTGATTACGAATCGCAAAAATGAAGTCGTTTGCAGACGACTGGGCGGCGGAAGCTACGGGCTTGCTCAATAAATCAATCGCTGCTTTTTGTCGGGTCCAGCACTCCGCACGCAAGCACGGTGAGTGACGTCGGCGACGGAGGGGCACCGTGCTCTTCTAGACATTCTAGTTTACCAGTAAACAATACGGCGGAGGGACGCAATCAATCAACCCCCCCCCCCCCCCGTCTCCCTAAGAGTACACAACTTCTGCATCGTAGAAAAAAGAAGAAAAACAGCCTCGCATAACATCATTCGCGCGCAATTAGTAATACTGGTAAAAGCAAGCGATCTACAGACAATAACAAACCTTTTGAATGCAGGAAATAATCTAGCCCTAATGAAGAGAGAAGCGAACTTACTTCGGATCCCGTGCCATGATCTTGGTTGTTGAGCAGATCTGACGTAGTTCCACGTCTCACAGTCGCTTCTGTCTTTTTCGGACACATTTGAAACTAAGGGGAACTCCACGCATCACGACTAATCGGGAAATTGGACCGTTAGCCGGTTGTGAACACAGGCATTCAAACGCACACGGCCGGCAAAACGTGCGAAACATAGGCCGTTGATTCGATGATATTCAATTCATCGTATCTTCAACACGTTTGAAATAAAACGTTCAACTAGCCGCCTTATAAAGCTAATAAAATATCCAGTAATAATAAATTATTGCGCACGTCAATATTACTACAGTATTATAAATAAGTCCTGAATACGTAGCAAATTATTAAACACGAAACCAAAAGCGCAATAGTTCGAGACAAATTCAGCAGATATGCAACCTTCTAAAAAGTGGACAAAGATCGGCTGGGAAGGTTTTCCCTTTGACCTAGTTATGCTGTTGGGTCTGCACAGTATTTGGAAGTCACGAATGGCTGTACACAACGCTGACAATAATGTACGGGAGGCGCGGGAATATTTTCGTGAAAGTGTATCTTTGTTAGTTGAAGTCAACAGAGCAAAGAGGTGCGAACCTGAGTGGCTTCCGCGCATTGAAGCGCTTTTGTCCATGAAACAATTTTAGCCTCCGACGCCAGTCACTTCAGACTGGTTTAGTTTAGCCTTGCCCTGCTTCCTATGGTTGGAGCGATATGCCTGCCTATTTGACAATGTAAAAAATCCGGCAATAAAGAAAAAAAAAAAATGTAGTCTAGTGGGTTAAAGTGCTGTCCTGCTGAGCCTGTGGTTGTGGGTTCGAATCGCGATGGGCACTCATTTTTTTTACTTATTTTTTTCGGTTTAGTTTTTATTATTTTAAATATTTTTCTCAGCTTTTTGAATTTGTTTTTATTATTTTAAATATTTTCTCACCTTTTTTAATTAGTTTTTATTATTTTAAATATTTTCTCACCTTTTTTTAATTAGTTTTTATTATTTTAATTATTTTCTCACCTTTTTTAATTAGTTTTTATTATGTTAAATATTTTCTAGTTTTTGCAGTCGTCGGCACCGTGCTTCAGGGTAACAATCACGCAGAAGGTGAAAATAAGAAGTGCGAGCCCAAGTTTCAATTGTTGCAATGCACAAACCGTGGCCCTATTGTTTTGCCAGGATAGTTCACTCCATCCGTGCTAATATGTGGCTCAGAGTACTAGGCAAACAGCGCAAGTCCTGTCAATGAAGAAAACAATTTAATTATATTAATGAGCATATTGCGAGCAAAATGGGAAAATGTGTAAGTGGTAAACTGACACAGTGATGCAGCCGACGTTTTTCTGAAAGCGGTCATTTTCACTCACTATTGAAACAAAAATATCGCCATTTTAAGACAGTACTTTAGCTGAGCTCATAGACAACGTATTAAGCACATCTCTTAATTTTCAGACTTCGGGAAAGTTGTATTTAATTTTTATTCTGGCAGATCAGTGCTATCCCCCGCATGCCGTGTCAGTTTTACTTTTTTATTAGGCCTATACACGTTTTTTTTTTCCTGAGATCCACGTACAGCGCAGATAATTAAAATAGCTTTCAGAAATGGTATCGTTCGGCGTTGGAATATTTTTTTTTCGTAGCGTCAAGGGCAGTGTGAACATCCACAACGCATTGCTGCTTCTCGCTTTTTTGCGTTAAGAAAAGTTTTTATGTTCGCATTCCTCTGGTACGGTATGTCGTATAACATAAGCTTTCAAAGAGACAGATATTGTTTGGGTATATGAACATTTGAAATATTTCTGTTATATGATCGTAACTACCACAGAAAAGAATCGATTCCTGCCTGAAATGGCACATTTTCACACTCAATTTCACACTCTCGTAGCATCATAAGCAATAAACACATCTCTTACTTTTCTAGTTTCTGGAAAGTAATGTTTATTATTGTTTTTGTAACTCAAGGCGCATGCTCAATCATACCACGTGTTTTGTATTTCTTTTTTTTATTTTTAGGCTTCGCTATAGCGTTTTTATTTTTTTATCAGAGCCAAAGTTGTGCGTATACCACCGGAATAAACTAGCTTCCTGAAAGAAGTATTGTTTGGCGTTGCAAAAATTATTTTTCGTGGCATAGGTGGTCAGATTCTCAAATCCTGGACTACAAATTTTCTTCACCGCACTGTTTTTTCTCGCGTTTTCGCGATAAAACGCGTCAGCCTTGACATGCTGGGATCAAATGCGGCAGCGCCGGCAGTCATTTACGAAGGATTGATCAACGCAAACATTTCCACTCGCTATTCATGAATTGCCGCAGTTTGTCAGAACTTCAATGACTTGCCTGCATAGTGAAAAAGGCAACAAAATAAAACAATGCCGGTCAGTAAACGCAACTCCCATGACGGGGCTCGCCAGCCTGAACAGCAAAGCGCCGATGCCGGCCAGTCAGTGAACTTCCATGTAAATACTGGCCATCAAATACCCCATGGTCTTTGAGACCCCATAGATGCCGGCCAGCAACTTTTTTGTTCTTGTTTGAAGAGCATAATTAGGTGCGAGGTCTTTAACAAAAAGGCCGTGTAGCATAATTTGTAAAATAATTTTATATTGTCACAAAAACCATGACTACTATTGACTCTACTACAGCAAGTGTGTTGGCGAGGACACTCACATTGCATACCTATATTGATGAAAGACCTTGAAATTGCGTGCATGTGCACGCAATTTCAAGGTCAACGAAATTCAGGTCAACGAATTTCAAGGTCAACGAAATTTTGAAAAAGGTCAACGAAATTCAGGTAAAACAAGACTCTTCGGAAATCATTATACAGAAGCTGCAAAATAGGCTAGACACGATTGAGGAAAAATTACAAATCGTCGATGAAACCAGTGGCAGGCTTGATCAAATTGAAACCACGCTTACCAGTCACGATCACGAAATTACTTCTTTATACAAGCAAATCGACGATCTTGAGAATCGATCCCGAAGAAATAATTTGATAATTAGAGGGATCAGTGAAGCAACACCAGAAACGGAAGAAGTCCTTGCGAGAAGCGTAACTCATGAGGTATTTGATGGTATACTGAAAGTTAAGGTTGATTCCATTGAAAGAATTCACAGACTTGGGAGGCACATACCCGGTAGAATTCGGCCTGTTATTGTGAAATTCACTGACTTTCGGGATAAAATGAAAATTCTTAACAATTGCTCCAAACTAAAGGGTACCCAAATCAGCATTAACGAGGATTTCTCAAAAAAAGTTGTGGAGATACGAAAGAACCTGTGGAGCTCTACTGCAGATGAAAGAAAGGAAGGCGCAAAAGCTAGATTGGTTTTTGATAAGGTCAAAATAAACAACGTTCTGTATGCCTGGGACGAGGTTAGAAACGAAAGATATCGGTGCTCATCATATCCGAGTACGCAGGATAAGGATCAATGACGTCACAACAAAGCACGCTTCAAACTAATTAACATAAATGCCCGAAGTATTGTAAATAAAGTTGACCTAATTGAAAGCATTGTTCTTGAACACGAACCCGACGCTATGGTAATAACAGAAACGTGGCTTCATTGCAATATTTTAGACAGTGAAATTACACCGCCAAATTATACTATAATTAGGAAAGATAGGGAAGCACGTGGCGGAGGCGTAGCAATTTTGATCAAAAGCGATATTGTATTTACTGTACTGGATGAGGTTAAAGATATCGAAGCTCTATGGGTCCAGATTAGAATGAATGACCGAGTTATACTCCTAGGCGGTGTATACAGACCTCCCAATTCCTCAGTTGACTTTTTAGTCAGGTTGCAACAGTATATGGACTCTGTAATATGTCATAATAAAAACATCTTGTTAGTAGGCGACTTTAATTTACCAGGCATTGACTGGAGTACGCTTTCGGTGGGAACAACAGACGGGGCGAGCTGCGAGCAACTACTGGAAATTGCATTTTGTTATAATTTATCTCAAGTTGTCACAGAACACACAAGAACGACTTCTGCTGCATCATCATTACTTGACCTAATCTTTGTTTCCACAAACCTAACATCTCTTCTTTCGGAATGTGAACTTTTTGAAGGCATCTCAGATCACAAAATGACATGCATGACGCTAAACTTCAGCCCTTGCAGGCTTGGTCGCCCTCCGCATAAAAAGGTCCTCAATTTTGAGGCAGCAGATGACGTTAGCATTTTAGATTATCTTGAGAAATCGCTCGACGACTTCCAGTCACTCTACCAGTTAGATGCTAGTACCGAAGTTTTGTGGAATTTTTTTGCTGACGTGACAGCACACTGTATTAGTTTATTTGTGCCTACGCGTATCAAAATAATAAGAAATAAGAACCCCTGGATCACTAGAGAAATTATTCATGTAAAAAGAAAAATAAAGCGATGTAGGAAAGCTAATTCAATTAAACCAAATGACTCTAGGAAAATGTCACTGCAAAGTTTGAGTCACGAACTGAAGAGGCTTGTTAAAGATTCGAAGCATAAATTTTACAATGTCACTCTTAAGAAATTTATTACGGAAGCCCCGGCTAAATTCTGGCGGTATGTTAATCCCCCCCGTAAAAAGGAAATTACTTCCGACAACAGTCAGACACGAGCGGAAGAATTCAATACCTTTTTTTCATCTGTGTTTACTCAAGATAACCAACATTTACCAAGAGGTAGAGATTTTGCTGATTATCCTCCAATTAGTGACTTATTAATTCAAGAGGAGGGAGTCATTAACCTCTTGCTCAACATAGATGTAAAGAAAAGTCCCGGGCCTGACGGAATTCCTAATGCGTTTTTGAAGCGGTACGCTGAATGGGTTGCCAAATATCTTACTATAATTTTTCAGTCGTCTATAAATAATGGTTCTGTGCCAAAAGCCTGGAAGATTGCCAAAATTGTCCCCATACATAAAGGAGGCTCTATTTCTTGTGTGGAAAACTACCGACCTATATCTCTCATTAACACGTGCTCTAAGCTTCTCGAACATATCGTTTCAAAGCATCTTTTAACGTTCCTTAACGATCACAATATTTTGTTTCAATATCAACATGGATTTCGTAAATGTCTTTCCACAACGATCCAACTCATCGAAACCGTTCACGATCTCTCCCAAACTATAAATAACCGTGGCCAAACGGACATCATATTTTTAGATTTTGCAAAATCATTCAATAAATGTCTCATCCTAAATTGTTGCTTAAAATTAATGCCTTGTTTAAGAACCCCATCATCACAAACTGGTTTTGCTCGTATCTTTCATCGAGAGTTCAATTCGTTGAGTTGGGAGGCTGTGTGTCTAGACCCGCGCCAGTTGCTTCTGGAGTTCCACAAGGTAGTGTGCTAGGACCGCTTTTATTTTTAATATTTATAGATGACATACGCTGTGGAATATCAGTTCCCATTAAGCTGTTTGCGGATGATTGTATTTTGTACAATAAAATAGAAACTGAACAAGATCAACTAAAACTGCAAAATGAACTCCTCAAAATCAAACATTTTTTTGCGACGAGTGGCAAATGGAGTTAAACCCTCGAAAATCGGTCGTTATGTCTATAACAAGAAAAAAACGTTTCCTAAATTATGATTACTTTATAGATGACACCAACGTACCTCGTGTAGACGAAAATAAGTACTTAGGAGTGACCTTTACAAGCGACTTACGATGGAATACACAGACGGAAAAAGTGTCCAGAAAAGCAAACCAGGCACTATGGTTCCTCAGAAGAAATCTTGCAAGCGCTTCTCCAGAAATAAAAACATTAGCTTACAAAACACTGGTGAGACCTGTCCTTGAATACGCAAAAGTAGTGTGGGATCCATATACAGTAGCTAACTCGTCCAAACTTGATAAAGTCCAGCGGCTTGCTTCCAGGTTTATCTTTAATAAATATAATCGTAACCATTCCCCCACCGAACTCTGTAGACTTGCTGAACTTCCTTCTCTTGAATTAAGAACAAAGTGCGACCGCCTGAAATTCATTTTTTTGATCATTCATGGTCTAGTTAAGATAGACAAAAATAATTACATGGACGTACGCGTCAGTGAATGTACGAGACGTCGTCATAGCATGTACATCAGGGAACCGTCTGTCAAAAATGATTGTTTTAAATTTAGTTTCTTTCCTAGGGCAATAAAGGAATGGAACCAACTCCCGAATTACGCCGTCACTATGACAAATGTCTGTGATTTTGTTAAAAATATAAAGAGTATAGTGCTTGATAATGTGCCGTGACTTCGTGTTTTGAATGTATTTCTTTTGCTTTTTTCCTCCCAGTGAATCACTTTTTGAAGTGTCAGTGCATGATTGTTCTTTTACCCTCCGGGTGAATCACTTTTTTGTAGTGTCAGTGTATGATTGTTCTTTTACATCTTGTGTGTATTACCACTCCTGTAAAGGCCTTGTAAAGGGCCGACAGTATCAATAAATAAATAAATAAATAAATAATAAAATGTTGAGCATGAAGGCATTAACAAGGAGACCGCAGGAAAGCTATCAAAGATAGTGAAATGACACTTTCCGATTGTGCGTACATCTTGCTGTGGCATCGAGTTAGTTTTTGTTTTTGTTTTTTTTTATGTGGTGAAAATTATATAAAAAAGGCTATTTGACAGTTATCGAGAATATATTTTAAAAAATAATTAAAAAAGAACAAAACGGAGTTTAAGCGTAATAATGAACAAGTATTGCAGAGTGCATGGAAAAAGCTAGGTGAAATTAGATGGCGATGACATGCGCAAAAATCACCGTGATGTCACCTTTTTGGCGCCGCGTATCAGCTCGTTGTCTTCGGCGCTCTGAGTTCAAATCGATGCAGCCCTTACGGGATCGGGATGGATTGTTTGAAACTTGATGTTTCAACCGTACGCGTGAAAGTCTTCGGCATCAGACGGCTGATCCGATTTTCTTTTGAACACGATATGGCAAAGTATGGTTTGTGCAAAGCGGATAATTTCAGTCTAAATTTCATCCAATTTGCCTTTGAACCTTTGAATCGTCCAATTTGCCTTTGTGTGTCTGGAATTCCTTCAATTGTAGTTTTAATCGGAATCCCAAAGTCACGGTTTGTGCGAACCGGAGTTTGTTTGTCCGGATTTCTTTCACTATGACTTTTAACCAATTCGGAAAATCACGGTTTGTGTGAACCGGAATTGGTCTATTTGGAATTCCTCCAATTTTACTTTGAAGCGGATTAGGAAAATCACGGTTTGTGTGAACCGGAATTCGTCTGTCCGGAATTCCTCCAATTTGACTTTGAACCGGATTAGGAAAATCACGGTTTCAGCGAACCGGATTAGGAAAATCACGGTTTCTGCGAACCGGAATTTGCCTGTCCGGAATTCCTCCAGTTTGACTTTTAACCGGATTCGAAACTTCACGGTTTGTGCAAACCGGAAGCCTCCCCTCCGGTTTGACTCCGGTTTGATATTAGTCCGGATTTTACTTTCCGGACTGATTTCAAACCGTTATTTTTGCTAGGGGGGCACTCATTGGTGCCTCGATCTTGGCCCACAGTAGCCGCCTGCGCATGGACGCTTCTTTTGCATTATCTGGTAAATCGCAGAGAAGCATTCTACAAGTTAACTAAGTGCATTTTTGTAGTTGTTACGGAAGAACGTAAGAAAATACGTTACTTGCAATTAAAATGAACGCGTTACCGGCCTACCTTACCTCAAAATAAAAAGTCCGCGTTACCGTTATTGTTACTTATAAAATTGACGCACCTTATTTATGCCTTTTAACGACACCTATTCATCCTGCCTGCCCTTGACGGCGTCAGCGTTTTTCGACATTGAAATAAAGGGCGTGTACTTTGGGATTTCACTAAAATAGGAGGGTTTGTGCAAGTAAAATACAGGCACAATTTGAAGGTATGTAAAATAAGTACGTAAATCCATATAACTTGCTCGTAGAAACACATAATGTGTGAAGTGTAATCGTTCTGAGGTTTTCTTTCGATGGGCCAGCTGAACAAAGATTACGCCACACACAAAATATTTTTAATATTTTTAATATTTTCGTTTTCTTTCATTGCGTAATTCATAATTTATTTTTATTTTTATTTTGGCCGTTTTTCATTCGCCTCTTCCCAAAGAAGCAAAAATCGAAAATCGGTTAAAAGAGAAAGAAACAAATTATGAATTACGCGATACAATGAAAATAAAATATTAATTACTCGCAAAGAGAAAAATAGGTGCGTTAAACAGTTGCAAGTCCAGCAGTGTGAATGGTGTTTTTTTTTGTTTGGTGTAATCTTTGTTCAGCTGGTGCATCGAGAGCAACGAACGAACTAGCTCAGCTGAAGTCCGTGACGTTCTGAAGTATTGGGAAGAAGACCTAAAGAGAAACGTAACTAAGTCACACGTTACTCGAAATCAGTAACGTAAGTCGTCATGCTTTACAGTTTTAAAACATACCGAGTACATTACTACGTTTCGTAAAATATAACGAGTTACCGATAACGCCTTTAATGTAACGCATTACTGCCGAAAATACTTAAGTGTAACCAAAGGGCTGTCCCATGCGTCACAAATTTTGCTACGCACAGAATTTGCTAGACGTAAACGGACTCTTTGCCTCTAATTGCGATCCAATTTCGAACGTTTTTGCCCGTGACGAAAGTGCCTCTCCGATTGCTTGCTCGGACAAATGCTTGGTGCCTGCTCATGGCGTAGAGCAGAATGTGACCAGAGTGTCGAACCGGAAACGAATTGAACCGAAACTCGGAACACAACCATTATGTTTAACCGAACCGGGACTGAACCGAACCGGAATCGTCGCTGTCGTTTTGCAAATCAAACCAAAAATAAACATGAAAAAAAATGGTAACCGCTTAAACATGAGGCAGGCTGGGTCAATTTAGCCGCGTAAGAGAAAATGTTCAGGAGGTTAAAAAAAAAAAAGCAGAAGAGGTTCTTGAACAAAAAAAAAAGAGTCAGAGGTGAATTATAGCGCATTTTCGTCCAGTGAATTTGAATATCACAAGCATTTCACACGAATGTATCGATTAACGTGAGACAAGCGGAAAACCGAAGCACTGGGTGTGTTTTCATTCCTAAAGTTTTTAACTGCCTTTCGCGTGCAGCAGGTGAGGAAACGCTTGCGGCATATTTGAATGCTGTGGTAAGGCTTGCACAAGGTGCGGGAATGCTTAGAGATCTGCACCATCACGACACTATTCCCGCCTCCCACCGAACGCGCCGGAAAGGAGGGTCCTCAGCGCTCCTTTGAATGCCGTGTTTGGGCCACTTGACGCACCAGCCTGTAATATAAATTTGCTGTTTTCAATTCTCGAGAGAAAATAAGGACGACTTAAGTGTGTTTTTTTTTTGTTTTGTTTTCTTTAAATAGTGAACCTCTTCAGTTTCTCGTTAAGCGCTGTTTCAGGTTTGCTTGAACCTGAGTATAAAAATCAGTCATGTGCACACTGCTCACAAAAATAATCGATCGCTATTCCTAGTGCTATTGGTTAAAAACGTGTCTAATTAGATTACTTGTTTGCTTGAGAGGAAAAGTAATTGACCGTTAGCTGAAAAAGTCAGGATCACCTTTCTGATTACTTCAGAATTCCCAAGCGGCATATTTTATTGCCGGTTTGAAAACGGGTCGTTCTCGCTGTCCGTGTTGCGGGCAGAAATTGAGGAAGAGGAGAAGACGAGAAGGACGTCAGAATGCCGAACTCTGGTTGGAACGCTTAGTGGGTAGACGCAAGGCTAGCTCGCTTTACCTCCACTGCAGTCGTCGAGCGCGTTAGAACGCCAAACGCCAGCGTCCGGCGTATGGCTTTCGTGGTCAAAACGCGTTTGACCATAGCCTCCTACGTACTGACAAAGCCTGGCAGATCGCCACGAGAAGCGGCCGCCAAAATGAAAAAGGTGGAGTGGCAGACAACGGATGAGAAGAGAGTCACGTGACTGGCGCCCCGCTGCGGCGAGACGCCGAAACACACTTCTCCCGAGCGAACAAGTGCGCTTCGGGTCCTACACACTGCAAAAGCTGTGCGCTGACGTCCAGTTTCTCCGAGAAATGGCTCTTTGCTTCGAGATCATCGCGCTCCAAATCTGCGACGGGGCACTCAATGACCCCGTCGTCGAACTGCCAGGCTTTGTGAGTGTAGAGGAGGCTATGGTTTGAGGAATGTGGTCGAGATAATGGCTGGCTTTGTGTTAATCCACTAATCCTTAAGACCAGAGCTCGGCGTTCTGACGTCCTTTTCGTCTCCCTCTCCCCCTCAGTTTTTCGCCGCATTAAATTACATGCGCCGGATTACAAACTGCTCATCTAAATCTTCCAGCTTTGGAGACCGTCTCCCTAGAGGAGACTTCGTCCGATAGCTTCTCGGTACGAAGGTTGCGGAAGCAAAGGGTATCTTTAGAAGGGGGAAGAGAATATAGTAAAGGATACGGGTACTTTATTACTTTAAAAAGTAAAGACATTACTATCTTGAACACTCCATAATGATAAATAAGACAAATAATTGGGATATCATTCTCCAAAAGTGATCGATTAGAAGTCATCTGATTTCCCGTACGAATGCACTTGTGTAGTAAAGTGAGCATTTTGATCACTCTTGTTTGCATGGCGCATCACGGTGCTGAATGTAAACATTGTTCATTTGGAAAAAAAAACACGTGATATTTGCTATTTGTTCCTATATAAGGTACACCAAAAAGTTTGGGAACCTTTTTTCTATTATATTACATGTTCATTTGGGAAAAACAAATGAACATTTAGTTGTATAAAACGGAGTTTTAAATGTTAACCTAGTTATTTTTAGATTGCTGCGTCTAACTAAAATAACGGAATTTATAGTTTTCATTACCTAAAAATAAAGAACCAGTTTGAGCAGGTTCGAACAGGTATGAACCGCTATTTTTGCTCCCCGGAGCAGAAATGGAACTCAACCGAAAGCAGAAAGCAGCAACTTGAACCCGAACAGAACCGATAAAATTGTGATACAGCACTTGGTCCGCAACCGCGCGAAAAGCAGAAAGTAAATGAGGCGACATCGAACAGGCGAGAAGGAATTCTGTGCTGTTGTCGTGGTTCATGTTCTCAATGCCAACAAACACGCGCGCCGAAATGTTCGCGTTTTTTTTTAGACACATGCACACTTTATTGCTGTTGCGCAGCTCCGTGTCTTGTTTGGACAGTCCTCAACTGGCCGTTTTCAAATAAGATGTCCGGTAACCATTTTTAATTTTGATGAAAAATATATTTTGCTGGCTCCATGCCCAGAAAAACAAAACCAATCCTTGCTTAAAAAAAAAAGTGTTCTTGCAAAAACAAATTGTAAGCACCCTTTCAGTCATGTGCGCATTTTGCGTATCGCGCGATGTTAGCATTTTGGGTGGCTTCCCTAAAAAGCTGTTCTAGCTACAAGTGTACATTTATTTACTGATAAATTAGGCATAGGAAGGATTGAAAACAAGTATTAAACACCGACTATTAGGGTCATTATACTGAGAAACAAGATCGCAAATACGGCACATTGCGCAATAGCGCTCTGGATTAAAGATTGTTTTCTCCGTATTCATAAACATTAAGGTCTCCGAACTTTGCCAGTGTGTTGCCCTGAATATAGTTCATCTGTGCATGAAATATTGGTGCCCTGGTTAGGTGGAGAAATCAACAAGAATTGCTCACACGGGAATGTAACTTAATATGCATTATTTTCCAATTTTGTTTTAAAAGGTTATATTTATTATTTTTTAAACTCTACGAAATTAACGTTTATAATATGTACTAACAGATTCGGACGAAACATAAGGAAATATTTGTGTGCCTTTGAAGATATAAAACGATAAATATGGCCAAATTGACGCTAACGCGATTGCCATAAGTAGGGCATGCACGTACCCGTTCTTCACTATTTCGTTATTATTAAAAAAAAGCGTACAAATACTACGGGGTGGTCAGAAAAAGACAAACTGACACCGCCGAGGTGGACGGTAGTCTTGAAGGGAAAATTCCAAATACTTTTTTATACAACCGTCCCAAAAGTGCCCATGGGACGGAGCGATCGAGAGGCGCCACGCTGTAACATGCTTCGCGGTGCCTGTTTCAACTGCCGGGGTGTAGCGTCTCCGTTTACGCGACATAATGGAAGCAACTGGAGCGACTTTGCAGCAGATCAGCCTACAACCCTGGCGGCAACATGATAGAGAAGGTAGGGCGCGGCAGAACCTGAACCTGCGCCGCCTGCGAACGCAAATAGATCCGATACCGTACAGGGCCGCACAATGCGGAAACAATACTGGAAAAAAATGAAAGCCGTTTACAACTCCTTGTAACGCCAAATTAGAGCGCAGCTCTTGAGAAGGAGGATGGAAGGGTACTCAGGGGAGGGTATACCCCTCCGCCTCACCTCGTCATCCTGCCTTCTACTCCGCCACGGGGGCCATGGAGCCTCCTTGAGTTCAAGTGACCCCCCTGAGGTCACGTGACCCCCCCTCAGGTCACGTAGCCCCCTTGAGGTCACGTGACCTCAGGGGGGGGGCACGTGAATTCACGGTTACGCCGACGCCGACGCCGTCGCCGACGGCGACGGCGACGGCAACGGCGACGCCGCTCAAGCCACAATGGGGCGCCTAAGAGCTGCGCTCTCAAACAAAGAATTTCGATTGAAGTTTATAATCCGGAACTTAATTATATGAGAACGGTTTAGAAAATGGTGAAATCCAGTTTCGCTATGCTCATGTGACCCACGTCAGTGATGGTGCAGCAAGCCACTTTATGAACGAGCACGAACAGCACGAGCTGCAGAACGACAAGTACACGTCAGCGAAGTCGGTTTTTTTCTGCAACTGGACATGGCAAGAGTGCCTGCGATGGAATCGGGGGTCGTGTCAAGCACCAGGAAACGTTGTACAACTTCCGACGGCCCATTACGTCGCGGATCAAGTCGGCGTCAGGGATGGTTGCCCCACTGAACACTAAATTGTCAATCGTGAAACTAATCCACCTCCCGAACGCAGACGTCAGAGCGTTCAGGGACATAAAAGCAAAGGAGTGGGACTCTCTTTTTGTTGTGTAGGGAATTCAGTCCTGACACTTGTGGCAGTGTACGCGGTGGGACACTTCACAACCACAGCTGTCTTAGCAAGAACTGTAGAATAAAAAAAATATATATCTTTGAAAGTTAAGACCCCTATGTTTGCGAAAAGCAGATTGATGTCGCGAGCTAGCGGTTCCACTGAGAAGAAACGAACAGTGATCGCTGAAGGCAAAGCGGGAAAAAAGTGTTCCTCCTCGGAGCGCCAGGAGAGCGCCCTGACCGAGTCAGGTCACCATCTGGCAGAAAGAATACACGCGACAAGCGCCGAATGTGCGCACAGGGACTTGATTAATTAAACTCGTTTCAATTGTACCGCTTTAAACATGTGATCTTTCTTATCACTATTTAAAGGGACACTGACACCCCGAAGGTAGTATTTCTTATTGTCTAAAGCAACGCAATTGTAGTCATAGGCAAATCAAAAAGAATACCGCAACGGGGAAAAAAACAATTCCCACAGGCGCGTGCGCCTTTTTACTTTTTTGCATTCTTCTCTCCGGCTCCTGACCTACTCGCTTCATTTTTTTTGTGAAGTCAAATATCACGAACTTTACAAGCTTTGTGGGATACATTTCAATCAAATTTAATAACTTCAATCGTAAAACATGTCTTTTAACGCAATTGCGAACGCACTACGGCCCTTCTTTTTGAAATACCGGAAATCAGAGTACGGTGTGATGTCGCTTCCTAGATTTTATCCTCCCTCGGAAAACATGGCGGCGCTCGACACCTGTAGCAGAGGATGATCGGTGAGTCGGGGAATTGGACGACGCGGACTTTTTTTTTTTTTTTTTTTTTGCCCAACGACCACTCAGTCTCTAAAAATGAAATTGTCGAACGGTCAAAACAACTGGGTTTTGTGTCTGCGTATCGTAGTTTCGGTTGTGACTCCGCCGGGGCGTTCACGCAGAACCGGCGAGACGTGGCCTTTCGCGTCGCTCACAAAACTTTACTGCGCGTTCTCTTTGACCTCACACCGTTTCAAAGAATTTGAGACGCCGAAAGAGCCATAAAAGAACTGTAAACTCGAAAGTCCAGCGTCGTCCGCTCTCAGCGATTGGCGGCAGGGCACGCACGGAAGAAACCGATTGTTTCCGGTACGCCGGCGAACACAACACTTCGGGTCGCGGCGGCAACGGTGGTTCGGAGCGGAGGCGTGAAAGAAACTCGAGTCGCAGGACGGCTCAATATTTGACGTACTGAACTGGCGCGGATCTCCCAAGAACTTCTAATTCCGCATTTGGAATTTTTTTTTTTACTTCCCATATACTGAATTTTCAAGTTTCGAGTTTTGAGTGTAGTGTCCAGGCATCGTTTTCAATTGGTTCAGAAAATAATCTCTCTCTCTATATATATATATATATATATTTGATTTTCACGTGTCCGTGCCCCGTTTAGACCAGGTTGTCAGCAGCCCCGCCTCCCTACGAACGGTAGGCTCCGAAATTCACTGATCCGAGGAATCTGTATTTAAATTATTGACTTGTGCTTGAAACTCACCTGTAATCTTTTGTATGAATTCTTATTTTTCCCGAACTCCTGTCACAGTGCTTTCTCTTCACAGACTTCCCACATTTTTCGACCCCTTGCTTGTCCTTGTTAGAAATCGGCAACGTCCTATTTTTTTGTACTCCCGTTACGGCGATTGTGTATATTTAGCGCCTTAAAAATTCAGAAAATACAAACATTATGCAAACCATTTTAATGGGCCTCATAGGATAGAATATGAGACTTGATATGTGAAAAGCAGAAGAATACTTAACATGGCCTTCATTTTAAACTTATTTAGCAGTAATTGCAAAATCGGTAACCTGTCTACATTTCAGCGTATTTTTTAGACAGGGGATCGCTTTCAGCAAGGCGGTGAGTTGGGCGAGTTGGTTGAACATCTTCAAACGTGGAAAAAGCGCAAAAAAATTCGACAAGGGACAAGTGAAAGAAGTGCACGGACGAAGCGCTGACTATCAACTAAAGTTTAATTTTCAGGCGAACCAGAAAATAAACACAGGGAGCAAAGGAAAGAACCAATAGAAGACACAAAAAATACAACCCAACCGACAAGATTTCTACTAAGTCATCACCCTCACACGTGCCTGCCATTCTCCTTGATAAAAAGTACTTCATCATCCCCCAAGTGCACCGACGGTGCGCTCACACATTCCCCTTCCCCTTTTGATAAAATGAAAAAGGCCTCATCAATCTCTCTGGCGGTCTTACTTTCATTACGCGCCAAGATCGTCAAGTCATTAAAAACAGGTACGCATCCGCACCTACTACAATGTACCGCTAAGTGCCCAGCGGGGGAGGAACGGAGAGAAAGGGAATGCTCCCTCGCCCTCACGTTCACGCACCTCCCCGTTTGTCCAATGTACACCCTACCACATGTGAAGGGGATCTGATACACAACCCCTAGTGCGCATGGTACAAAAGGAGTGCGGTGGTTGACATCACATTGCAAAACACTGGTACTCCCTCGGGGATCGCTTTCAATTTCGATGACAATTTAGGCAAATCTTGAACAAACGCGTCCAAATCATGTTAAAAAATTTGAATTTTCAGACTTTTACTATTCGTGTTTTTAAAGCTCTGAATTGCTTTGTATTCAATATCACATGTTTACCTCCTTTTATTGTATGTAGAGTATCTGCACTAAAAATATTAAACCTAAGGCGACAACAGTTTTCTTTTATGAATACCCAAATGTACGGTTACACGAGAGTCAAAAAAACTTGCGCTTATATACCGACAGCAACTTTGTGCTTTTCGTTGCTCAAGAGAAAGTTTATTTTCCCCAAAAAAGTTCGATTATATTTTTGCGGTTACACAACAAGTAAAATATATCTTTTGGTAAAAATAAAAAAAAATATCGACCGGACATGCTCATTCGATACTCCCTGAAAACGCCCAATATAAACAATCTCGGGCAGT
This sequence comes from Ixodes persulcatus, assembly GCA_013358835.2. Lineage (NCBI taxonomy): Eukaryota > Metazoa > Arthropoda > Arachnida > Ixodida > Ixodidae > Ixodes > Ixodes persulcatus. The sequence continues at coordinate 148,894 of JABSTQ010010583.1, read as the reverse complement.
CAAAATTTGTTTTCAGTCTGTTTATTTTCTTTGCGTTGTGCCCCACGAACTCCTTGGCGGCGGATCTATTGGCGCTCACAGGCGGCGCAGGTTTTGTCGCGCCCTACCTCCTACATCGTGTTACGGCCAAGGTTGAAGAATGATCTCCTTGCAAAGTCGTTCCGGTTGCTTCCTTTACGTCGCGTAGACGGAGACGCTACACGCCGGCTGTTAAAACAGGCACCGCGAAGCATGTTACTGGGTAGGGCAACTCGATCACCTCCACAAAATGGCATTTTTGGGTGGCGTTGAAGGAAAATGCAGTAGGAATGTTTCCTTCAAAACTACCGTCTGCCTCTGTGCTGTCAATTTGTTTTTTTCCTGACCACCCGGTAGGATTTTTACGTTTTTTTGTTTTTTTTTTAAAATAATAATGAAATTGTGAAGATCGGGTATGTGCTCGCCCCATTTATGGCAACCGCGTTAGCGTCAATCTGGCAATATATGCTTTATAACATCAAAGCCACACAAATATTGCATTATGCTTTTGCTGACTGTGTTAGTACATGTTATAAACGTTAATTTGGGAGAGCTTAAATTATATTAATATTACCTTTTTTTAAAAATAAAAAAAAACGAAAATTCTTCAAGTTAATGCGTATTTAGTTAAATCTTCGTGTGAGAACTTCTCGTTAATTTCTCCACCTAACCAAGGCAACAATATTTTATGCACAGATAAACTATATTCAGGGCAACATACTGGCAAAGTTTGAAGAAATTGGCTACGGAGAAAAAAAATCTTTAATCCAGAGCGTTATTGCGCAATGTGCCGTATTTGCGATTATGTTTCTTAAATTAACGACCCTAACAGTCGGTGATTAATACTCGTTGTCAATCCTTTCTATGCCTAATTTCTCAGTAAATATTTCTAATCCCGAAGCCAGAACAGTTTTTTGAGGGAAGCCGCTCGAATTGTCAACATCGCGCGATACGCAAAACGCGCACGTGACTGAGAGGAGGCTTACGAATTTTTTTTCGCAGACAATTTCTTGTTCGAAACAAGTATTGGTTTTAATTCAATTGAATGCAAACGTTCAAGGATCGGTTTTGTTCTTCTTGGCAAGGAGCCAAAACAAATTGTTTTTTCATCAAAATTAAAAGAATGGTCACGTGACATGGCTGTTCGATCTTATCTGAAAACGCCCAACAATTTCCGTGGGACGGCGAAAAGTTTTATTTTTTTATGTAATGGACAATTTATATATATATATATATATATATATATATATATAGAGAGAGAGAGAGAGAGAGAGAGAGATATGTATATATATATTGTCCATTACATCACAAATAAAACTTTGTCCCGTAGCTAGGAAATAGTTGGGCGTTTTCAGATAAGACCGAACAACTACGTCCGTAAAATAATATATATATATATGTATATACATTATTTTACGAGCAAGTGAACATATGGCTAATTTATTATATTGCGTTAAATATACCAATGAGCTCATCTTGAGAAGAAAAAAAAGGTTTACCCTAATATTTGATAAAAGTTTATCAAATTTAAATGCTGTACGTGGAATATTTGAAAAGGTTAAATAAAGATGGCAAACATCTACCGCTATATTAAATCAAACTAGACTTCTTTTTTTAATCCCAAATATACAAAGTGGGCCCCATGCACACCACTAAAACTTCTCTATATTAGAGATCTCTAGTTGACATTGTATATCGTTTTGGTGCATCGGCAAGTGTGCTTCGGTGGGGTCATGCCATTCAGAGACGCTGTGAATGGCATGACGGTGCATATCCCCTTGAAAAATGTTTCTTTTTGCACAAAATTATCTTGAATTCTTGTAGCACTGATGTAACTTCTCATCTGGTGGTGTTCTTATGGCTTCCGGCACATAAAAAATATGTGCCCCGGCTCAGGACAGCTAAGAAAGATAGATGGACGCTCTAAAACGGTCACCTGTCAGTACTGCGGTAATCAGAGATGAAAGGTTGGCGCGAGAACTCAAATCAAATGATCCAACAAAATTCACAGTCCTTGTCGCTGCTGTCATTCAGAAAATCATCAGCAAAGGCTATTAAATTCTGCGATTGAGGCTGCCTTTGTAGCAGTCCACAATGTCTGTAGGATGCCATGCTTGACTAATGTCACCACGTCCGGAGATTTATTTCTGATAGCTCACCAGCTTGAGAGAAATCGCAAAAAGAAATCGAAACCGACGTTGTAGTTTTTCAGTTACCTACGAGATGCCACAACGTGTCACAGCGTGCCAAATCAGAAGTTTGACGGGGCGCATAGGCCATTGATTACGGGTCATGGATGACGTGTAGGCGTGGTACGGAAAGATTTAAAAACGCCGAAAATATTTAAAACACACATGACCATTCCATTGTGAGCCGTAGTAACAGCAAAGAATGCAATTAAAATCATCCCTTACCTTTCTAAATTTCTCCAAATCTTCAGCCGTTAAGAACGGCTCCACGAAGTCCACGTATCTGCGAAGCATGTCTTGCAGTGGCACCACGGGCAAGACGGGCAGTTCTTTTTGTCTTGACATCATGATACCTTTAGGTTTCCACGGTCCACCAGTGACAAATCGAGATGAACGCATTCTGGCAAAAGACAATGCGCAACCATGGAGCTTACGAAACATTTCTTTTTACTAAACGTTTTTCCTTCCAGAAATATCTCCACTGAGTGAACTCTCCGTGAGCCTTTAAGAAGGCAGAAATGTTATACGTTCGCCTCTCTCAGCAGAAGCTGGCGAAAATATCCTCGCAGTGCAATTGTTTTTGTTTGTCACCCTCTGTTTTGCCAACGCCACATAAAAATGAAGGCCTAGGCACTCGACTGTTGACGTCGCCACAGCACGACCGAGAGCGGACAGAGATTGGATACGAGTTCTGCGCAGCCGTCTATCTGGGACTGGCGTTTAGACAACGCTTAGCGGTCGTCCTCGTTTCCTGCCGTTTAGTTAGTGAACAACCCCAGTAACAGCTGTCTACCATTTGCATAAAACCGGACGCAACCCTTGATGTACAGGCAGCAGAAACTAGACCTACAATAAAGAACTTGATTTTCGCGGTGATCTAGTTTTCGCGAAGTTCGCGATTTAGAAATACGGCCAATAATGCTTACGAAAATATAGACCAAAACAATGTTGACAAACAAGTGTGCGTTTGCCCACAGCACCAGGGGGAACTGCTCGTAGGCATAAGCCAGATCTGGGTCAAGGAATTTGTTTTGCTTTGTGGTTAAGCCCAGGATGACAGCGAGGATTCACCGGATTCTTTTCGTACCGTCAAAACTATTGTTGATGGCAGGCAGTGTTGGCGGTAACGCGTTACGTTAACGGCGTTACCAGAAACGTTGTAACGTACTCGTTACTTTTCCACTACAGCAACGGGTAACAAACACACTTCCGATTCTTATTTCAAGTAACGGTAACGTAGTTACGTTAATCGTTACTTCTTCGTTTCTTCTCGTATCTATGTGTAACCGCAAAAAGACAAAATAATTATGTTCAGTTTCTGCATGAACCTGTTTCTTGAAATATGGCGCTTATGCACACCTGTACGTGAATACCTGTAATTCATAATTAAAAAAAAAAGTAACACAAAAGTAACGTTGCTACTTTTTGTCGGCAACGGTAACGCGTTTCTTTTATTTGCAAGTAACGAGTAACGTATCCCGTTACTTTCTTTCGGTAACCCCTGCAGCACTGGTGGCAGGCGATAAGCTGAAACCTCTACGCCCGCTTACTCAGAAGGCCGGCATGCAGGTTGATTCATTTATTTATTTCATTGAAACATGAACAAATAAGCTGAACTTTGTTCTCTGACAGGCTACAGCCTAGGGGAAGGTAAAAGGGAATACAGACATCTAAGATTAAATTTAAATCACCCACATGGAAGCACCTCTAACACAGACACACAAACACACACATGCACACGCACACACACACACCTGCAGTTAAAATTCATTTTGAATTTCAGTGTCTTCCGCGTACTTTGGGAGAGCGTTTTGAAGACAATGGACCTTTTCCGAGAAGCTTTCTGTGCACGCGCGAGCGCCCGATGCCAAGCGGCGGAAGTCGGCGCGAGAAATCGAGGAAACTCGGAAGGAGACTGTGGATCAGCGAGTAGAGCACGTAATTGCAGCATATATATATTTTGTGTTACACAAAAAAAAAGAACGTCGTCGGAAAGAAAAACACGACGTTTAGGTGGACGCCGCGGGTGCCCTTCTTTAAAGTCGCGTTGGTGGCGCGACCAGTCACCAACTTTATTGCGAAAAAGTACCGAGAATGGCGGCTGCACCTCTAATCGCCGTAGTCGTCAGCTTTGCAACCTTTGCTTCACCGGAATCACCAGTTCTTTACGCCTTCACCGCCTCTTCCTATAGAGTACGGTCAATCTCCCCTCCCGCGGCCGTGCCCAAATTTTGTGTCACCCAACTTTTGAGAATCCGCTAGATTGAGCGAAAGTTTCCTATTTCGTGATAGGCCGTCTCTCAATGGGGCGGGACGCCGGCGTTCCCCGTTTCCCGTCGGCGGCCGGGGACGTAGAACACCGTCGTTTGGCTCATTTCGACTCTGACGGCCCGATTTCGGTCCGAAACCGGTCCGAAAACCCTCTCCCCCGCGGGAACGCCGCCCGGCTCTATCGCCGGGACGGAGTAAGAAACGGCTGTGTGAATGCGGCCTTTTTGTTCTGATTGCCTCCTGCCACATCCGTCCGCCGCCGCCGCCATGGTTGCTCGCTGCTCGCTAGGTTACCTGGTTTTCCGCGGGTTCCCCCTGGTTCTCCCTACGAAGCTGATCACGAGGTATGAAAGTCCCTAGGTGCGTTCCTTCGTACCGCTCGCGTGGCTCGCGTACCGTCGCGTACGCGCCGCAGCTCAGAGAGCGAAGAAACTGGTAGCGTAGCTCCCATTGTCGATTGATAGCACAAGTCACTTCCTCGATTTTTAGTTCATGCAGCCACCACCTGGTGCCGTCAGTATGTGGAAAAGGTTCATTGGTGATTCCACCAATAGATATATTGTCAAGGTTGACAGGCGATGATGCAGAAGAAAACGGAATAAACTAAAGTTTTAAGGGGGGCGACCTTGTGCAGGATACGAAAAGGAAGAACACGCCAGATAGTAGCGGCGAGCGTACACGGCAGCAGCAGCAGACGCCAGTACGTGCTGCGCGTAGACCACCATTCCCAGCATTCTCCTCGATCTTGGGTAATTTATCTATATTCTATAGGTTTATTGTTTCATGGGGTAAGGACCTGCCACCGTGAACTGTCATGGGCCCAATTCCTGAAGCGCTATTTTATGTCTTTTAGAGTGTGTTTGGTGTGACACGCTCTGGCATAAAAAATGTTGAATATACTTTTTGTAAATTTTATATATTACAGTTTGGAATATCAGTCCAGCCAAGAAAACATATATTTTCTGGTATAAGCTAATCCGAGTCGCAGTCTATGGTACAGGGTTTTTTTTTTTTTAATTTTCGGTAGATTCTCTGGTAGATGCGCATTGGCTAAAATTAGATCCTCGCGAAAATTAGGTCGGCTCACACGCAGACGGACGCCTTCGTTTCGGTGTCGCCATGCCTCTAGGCGTTTCACTTATGCCTGCCACTCGCGATCCGAAGGCCGGTCCTCTCCCGCCACGATAGAGAGAAGCCACCTGGGTCTTGAGGGGCACTAGTCCCAGGTCGGCCACGGGTCGGCATGACGTTCCAAGATTGCCATGCGTGCTACCCAAATTGCATAGAGCCCCAGCAACACGAGTGCCGGGGTCATGTTCGAGCTCTCAGTACGCCAAGGTCCAAATAATTACATGTCACCAACTCTATCTCGAAATCCACCTAGAGCGCTGTCCTCACTTCGTCCTAAAAAAGATAGGCATTTGTGCATTCGAAAAGAAAAAATGAAAGACGTTTACAATTCCCTGTAAATCCGAATTAGAGCGTGGCTCTTGAAGAGGAGCAGGGAAAGATGCGGAGGAACAAAAGGGGCATACCCTGCTCTCTGTACCCTTCTCTACTGCTCCCCTGCCACTTAGCGGGAAATGTTTGGTAAATTTCCCCTCTTGAGGAGGAGGAGGGGAGGGTATAGAGAGGAGGGTATGCGATGTTGTAGCCAATTGGCGCACTGGACGTAGTGACGTCACGGCTGCGGCGCCATCCTTGTCTATATAAAGATCTTGGCAAGCAAGCCAAGAGGCAGAATAAATGTGTCTGCACAAAAACTGCTTCCCTCCTGCTTTCTCTGTCACAACAAATGGCGCCGAGGACGGTACGACGATAGTTCACACGTAGGGGCGGTTCCCGTCACGTACGAAGGCTGAAGATGGCAAAGATGTGGGAATTTGACGCTTTCGTGGAAGACGGCGACGAAGCCTACGATTTCGACGTCAAAAGGTTTGGACATTACTGCATGGTAGCCAAGGTGGAAAGTGAGGCACTCAAGAAAGCGGCGTTCATCACAGTATCCGGGAAGAAAGCATATCAGACGCTTAAATACCTTCTTCAACCTGCAAACCAGGAATAGAAGACGTACAAAGATTTGGTAAAGGTACTCGGCCTCTACATGCGACCACTACAAGCCGACGAGCCAAATCATTGCAGAACGGTTCAATTTCAACCGTCGGTACCAAGGGGAAGGAGAGAGAGTCGACATGTTTGCAGTGGAGTTGAAGCACATGGCCGCATGGTGCGAGTTTAGAAGGTTTCTCGACGAAGCACTGCGAGACCGCTTTGTCGCTGGATCGCGGAACCCGGCCATTCAAACCGGACTGCTCAAGGAAAAGGAACTCACGATAAAAGTAGCATGCGAAATCGCTAAGAATGTTGAGTTAGCCGAACGAGAGTCGCGAGGGCTTCGCCCGAGTTCAGCATTGGATGCCAGCGTGCACGCTATCAAAAAGACCAGCGCACGGCCGACTTTGGGAAGCGAAACGCAAAAAGCATACAAACATCAATATCGTCTCTGCGGCTAGGACCATGACGCAGCGTCATGGGGATTCCGGAGGGCAAAGTGCGATCACTTTAAGCGAATCGGTCACATGGCGCGCGCATGCAGAGAAAAGCAAATGATGGACAGAACCGCTCATAACTTGTCGGAGCAAGCGGATAGCAGTTCCGAACTGCGCTACTATACAGCGTTTGTCACGTTAGACCGGAAAATTCGCCGTTTAAAGTGGAAGTCCGGACAGAACAGCAAGTCGTGAAGTTGCAAGTCGATACCGGCGCAGCAGTTTCGCTCCTGTCGGAAAGCACTTCAAGCAGCTCGAGAAGCCACCGCCAATCACAAGATGCGCAGTGAGGCTCAAGACTTACAGTGGAACACCGCTTAAAGTCAAGGGACAAGCTGAAGTTTCAGTCGAGTTCAACGGGAAACGCAAGGTCCTACCTATCATCATGGCAACGGGAGACAAGCCAGCATTATTTGGAAGATACTGGATTGACAGCCTGGGCGTCGGCTTGACAGGAATCCAAAGGATCCAGAGGGTGCAAGCAAAGCCAGTAAAGGACAGCCTCGCGAAAAGGTACGAGAGCGTTTTTTTCTCCCGGCTTGAGGTTGATAAAGGGTCGCCAGGCAAAGCTTGTTCTTAAAGGTGGCAGTCTACCAGTTTTTTGCAAGGCACGGCCTGTACCGTATGCACTTCGGGAAGCGGCATAACTTGAGGTAAACAACTTGGTGGCTGACGGCGTTCTAATGCCCGTCACGCAGAGCGAGTCGGAAACACAATTCGTAATTGTTCCTAAGCCGGACAACAAGGTCCGCTTATGCGGGGATTATAAAGCGACAGTAAATACATGTGTAAGGACTGATCATTACCCCCTATCGACTGTTGAAGATTTACAGTACTAGCCGGAGGCAAGGTATTCACGCTCTTCGACCTCTCAACAGCTTACCAACAAATCGAGCTGCACCCCGACTCACGGCATTTACTGTCCGTGAACACGCACAGGGGGCTATATCAGTACGGCCGAATGCCTTTCGGAATTTCTAGTGCACCAGCAGTCTTCCAGGCAATAATGGACGGACTGCTGAAGGGATTACCGGGCGTGGTCTGTCACCTAGATAATGTAATCATCACAGGGGCCACCTACGAAGATTGCCGGGCTCTAGTGGAAGCGGTCCTGCAGATGTTCATGAAGCAGGGCGTACGGATGAAAAGAAAAAATGCATGTTCTTCGCGCCGTCAGCAAGGTATTTGGGTCATGCGACCGACGAAACAGGGGTACACTCATGTCCAAAAAGATCGAAACGATAGTATAAGCGCCCGCACCAAGGAACAGCACGGACCTGAAAGCCTACTTGGGAATGTTGACATTCTACTCAAGATTTATGCCAAGCGTTTCTTGAATGCTTAAACCGATATACGAACTAACTGTAAAAAACAAGAATTGGCTGTGGTCTGTGCAAGCTGAAAGAGCGTTTAACGAAATAAAAACTTTGCTGACTTCCTTCGACCCGGCGAAACCGCTGGGCATGATGTGCGATGCTTGCCCCTACGGAGTAGAAGCGGTTTTGTTTCACGTCATGAACGGCGAAGAGAAGCCGATCACGTACGCATTGCGCGAGTAGAGCGGAAAGCGCTTACGCTCATATAGAAAGAAAAGCACTCGAAGTTGTCTTCGAAATAAAACGGTTCCACAAATACCTGTACGGATGGGAATTTACCATTTATACTGAAAATCTTTCGTTAGCGGGCCTGCTTGGACACGAGAAGCCGATACCACAGATGGCCGCAGCGCGCATGCAACGGTGAATGCTGCTGCTCGCCGGTTTTCGCTAAAAATGGTTCTACTGGAAAGGAGCACAAGTTGCAAGCGCCGACTCGCTATCGCGTTTGCCGCTTCTGAACGACAGAGACAGAAGTGACTATGTGCATTTTGTCTTCAGCAGTGCGAGAAATTCCCGTATCAACAGATAAGATACGCGCCGAAACTCCGAAAGGCGTAACTTTGTCGAAGGTTGTGTGTTTTGTGTCGAATGGATGGCCTGCGAAATTGTCAGAGGACAAGCTGGCACAATTTTTCTTTCGCAAAGACGAGTTAACTTTTGATTGTGATATCCTCACATGGTTAAACAGACTAGTGATCCCTGAGTCGCTGAAGTCGGAAGTGTTACGGCTTTGCACGAAGGACAGCTGGGAGCTACCCGCATGAAAATGCAAGCCAGAAGTCTGGTGGCCAAAGTGGAGCAAACGTATCGAAGAGACTCTAAAGGGCTGCGGAACTTGCCAGCTCACTCAGAATGCAGTTTCATGCGTACCAACGTTATCGGGGGGGTGGGCAACTAGACGATGGCAAAGAGTTTATTTGGGCTTTGGGTATTTCAAGAGAGACTGGATGTGGGTTCTTGTGGACGCATACTCAAACTGCATTGATGGGTTTCACATGAAAACAACCACGGCCTCAATGACTGTGCAGAAACTCTGCAGAGTGTTTGCAACGTTCGACCTTCCGGAAAAAAATTGTGACGGACAAAGTTCCCCAGTTCGTGTCTTGTGACATTATGAATTTTCTCAGAGCAAACACCGTGCAGCCCATCAGTACGCCGCCTTACCATCCGGCTTCAAATGGCGCAGCAGAACGACTCGTCCAGACAGTCAACCGCAGATGATTAGGCGGTCGTCCAGACGGCCGCCTTGCCATCCGCCAGCTTCAGGACGAACGGCGCACCGGGCAGTCCTTACGCTACAACACCCATTGGACCAGTTCCTGTTCACGCACCGTAATACGCCATGTCCGACTACTGGCGAGACACCAGCCAAACTCTTCCTGTAATGGAAGCCACACACGAGGTTAAGCATCCTTCATCCAGAGTTAGCCAAGCGCGTGGAAGCAAGTGCCACTCAGCAGCAATCCCAAGGACAAAAGAGTTCCTGGAGAGAATTTGAGGTAGGCGACAAGGTCCAAATCAGAGGAAGTAAGCCAGACGATCCGCTTTGGTTAGAAGCCACCGTTCTGCGGCGTGCCAGCCTCTCGACGTGTCTGGTCAAGGTTCAGGGCCAGAAACGGTTCTTGCATGAAGATGATATTGTCATCAACACAGTACCTCTCCCTCATCACAGGACAATCCAGATGTCAGAGGAAACCCGTACGGATAAGCCACCAGACCCCAAGCCAGCAGAGGCAGTGACTGAAGAAGGAAGAGCAGCCTTGACAGCCCGCAGACGACGCGCGAGTGTACGCGTGCGCCGGCTGGTATTAACGAAACGAACAGAGCTCGAGGAGGCAGTTCTGACAGTTCGCAGATGTCGCCCGAGCCTGCGTGTTCGCCAGTTGGTATCAACGAAACGGACAACGCACAAACAAGCGCTCCGGAACCACAGATGCGGCACAGCACACCAATTCGGAAACCACCCACACGCGGGGGTTACGATGAAAAATAAAAAGGGAAAGAAATGTTGCAGCCAATAGGTGCACAGGACGTAGTGAAGTCACGGCTGCGGCGCCATCCTTGTCTATATAAAGATCTCCTCAAGCCAGCAGAGGTACAAAATAAATGTGTCACCACGATAACTGCATGCCGCCTGCTTTCTTAGTCACATCATGCGCCTCTCCCTCTTCCGTACTCTCTCCTTCTCCTCTCCTCCTCCTCCTCTCGTCCTCCTCCTTCCTCCTCTGCTCCTCCTCCTCCCCTCTTTTCCTCCTCCTCCTCCTCTCTTGAGGTATTTCGATGTTGCGATATGCCGTGCTAAACAATCTGAGAAAGATATATTTCTCTATGGACCGGGAAAATGTAATAAGTCAAAGATTCGTACTTGCGGAGTTGCTATGCTATGAGTTTATTCTATACATTACGACAGTTTCGCCGAGAGGCTCGGCTTCGTCAGAAAATGGATTACATGTGAGAACATCAGACTGCGCAGAGCAGTAAGCGGCCAATTGGGCGAGAAGGACGGGACGTCAGGAAAAATAAACGTAAAAAGATGTATGAAAAACAGCAGACATGTTAAAACAAAATCAAACGCCCGGTAAAAAAATATTGACTTGAGCGCGTTTTTACGGTAGGGCGGCGGGTTTGAAAACTAGAGCGGCGTATATGAATCTCCGACACTTCGGTGGGTACGATAGCATCACCCTAACAATATGGTGGAGGTGCGGAGCCATACCCATCTCCTACATTGGACATCGACGCCGCTATGATCCTGTGAACCCGTTGAGGCAGTCATCCGCAGAAGCAGACCAAACACCAGCCCATGGCTCCGTCGCCCAGCCCCCGCCCAGACGCCATGACAAGCCGAATCAGACGAAGCCACATCAGACGAAGCCGACAGACGACAGAGATTAGGGTGATGCTGTCGGCAGCAGAAAGGACAGTACAGTAACGCTTGATAGATCAAACAAAAGATTTATGGAGGCCGAGCCGGCCCGTGGGGCCTGGCGCGAGATGCTCGTGCGCGCCACTGCCCCGTTGTCGTCTTCACCTTGTTAACAATATACAGTAAAAGACTATATTTGACGGTGACAGCACAGGGATGGATGCTCGCCCAAGCATCCATCCTATCATGTAAACGACTAAATTTCGCGAGGACCTAATTTTCGCGAATTTCGCGAATCGCCTTCAAGTCGCGAAAAATACGTCCCGCGAACAATTCGGGCAATATGTGAACGCTACGAAAGCTACACTCGATTCGCGAAAATTAGAACCCGCGTATAATTTCAAATTTTCAGCTTTGGCCCGATTCGCGAAAATTTGAGCCTGCGAAAATGAGGTCGTTTACAGTATATATATATATATATACTATATATATATATATATATATATATATATATATATATATATATATATATATATATATATATATATATATATATATATATATATGTATATATGCGCGGTTTCATTTGGATTCAGACAACGAGACGCAGTCGTATTTTTTATTTTGCTTAAAATTTTTATATTTCGAGGCGCATGTTCCAAGAAGAACAATCCTTTTTTGTTTTTTTTTTAAGTCCTAACATGTTTAGTTCCTGAGAAAAAAAAAAAAATCTCAAAAAAGCGGGAAAGAACGACGAGGTTTTGACGATTGTCGTGTGTGGCGTTTTGAATCACTCTCAATCTCAAAGTATTCAAAAGAGAGCGTCTATATTTTTTTAGTGCGATAGATATGCAAGTCGGTAGAACAACATTCAATCTACTATTTATTTTTCGTCGATTCAATTTTTGTAAAAATCCCCAAACATGCCTCCGCGAACAACTATGACCTAAGCAGCGTTTTCCTTTTCGTTTGAGTCGAATATGTTTAGTTTTGTTTTTAAAATAATACCACGTGTAGAATTTTGCATTGCATTCCACGTTATGTAAAGTTTGTGTCTTATTCTGGTACCACTACTGAGAAATAAATTATGAAAGAGAGAAGGTTTTCACTTTTCATTCAACTAAAGTATGCTGTATAAAAAAGAAAAACTTTTTAAATTTGTTTCGTTTTCTCGTTTCGCCTTCTCTTTACACCCTTCTTTTTTCTCCAGAATACATTCGTTAGAGGCATTTGCCTTGGTTTTGAAGTTTAAGCTTCTAATTATGCTAAAAAAGAGCAAATGCCGATGATGGGTTTTGACAATTTTCGTGTGTGGTGTTTTAAACCACTCTCAATCTCGAAGTATTCAAAACAGAGATTGTATATCTTTTTTATTGTGATATATATGCAAGTCGGTAGAACAACATTCAATCTACTATTTATTTTTCGTCGATTCAATTTTTGTAAAAATCCCCAAACATGCCTCCGCGAACAACTATGACCTAAGCAGCGTTTTCCTTTTCGTTTGAGTCGAATATGTTTAGTTTTGTTTTTAAAATAATACCACGTGTAGAATTTTGCATTGCATTCCACGTTATGTAAAGTTTGTGTCTTATTCTGGTACCACTACTGAGAAATAAATTATGAAAGAGAGAAGGTTTTCACTTTTCATTCAACTAAAGTATGCTGTATAAAAAAGAAAAACTTTTTAAATTTGTTTCGTTTTCTCGTTTCGCCTTCTCTTTACACCCTTCTTTTTTCTCCAGAATACATTCGTTAGAGGCATTTGCCTTGGTTTTGAAGTTTAAGCTTCTAATTATGCTAAAAAAGAGCAAATGCCGATGATGGGTTTTGACAATTTTCGTGTGTGGTGAGTGCAAACTCGCTAAACTTACAAATGTTTCTGTTTTGTTTTTTGTGTGGCAGAGCTAAGCTTGGCAGAAGTCCGGCGCGCCGTGAGCCGGTTCCATCTCGGTGGCGGCCGTCCTGCTCGGCCTGACAATGGTGAGTCCAGCCGCCGCACCGTTGGCTTCACAATATCAGCTTTCGGCGAGGCAGGAGGACCAGAGCCGCAGGAATTCGATACGAGGGTATGATTCGCCGGCGATGGAGTATAACGTCATTAAATCTGTTCGGCCGCAGAGTCGCCCCCAGGAGGGAACAAGGCTACGCGCTGGCAGAGCCGACCCCGATGACCCAAGCTGGGCAACAAAGCTACGGTTCCGAGGTCGGAAGTCCCGACAGCAGGGGTGAACGTCTCCAACATCGACCATAGACGTAAAGGAGGCTAATGCCGACATTCCGAAATTCCTTAAGCTTCCCAGCTTGCGCCATTATCGCTCGAAATTGGTAATCAAGCCCATACGGATATTCAAGCTCCGTAGCATCGTAAGCCAGATTGACGAAGCGGTGTTAGGGTCGGTAGCGACGTAGCTACAGAAGGATTACCAGATTCGATTACTTGCCGCACAGAATATTCTTATCATCTTTACTCATAACGACGGAGACGCGCACGACTCAGGAGGATCAGGACACTATACCTACCCAGTTTGGAACTGCAGGTCAAGGCATACTCACCCGACCGGTGGAACGTGTAGAGGAATAATCCTTGGGATCCGACAAGGGCTAAATAACGCGATGACACAGCGCCTTACACGGGCAGGCGACAGAGGTCCTGGAGGGCCGAAGACTCAGGAAATCGCAATCGGTGCAAGTCACAATGCGAAATAACCGAGTACCATTCACGATTACGTTTGATAGGATAGAAAAACCGTGTTACATATACTGGAACACAAGGGCAGCCTGTAAGTATTGCGGGAAAACCGGGCAGCCGGTTGATGTCTGCCCTAAGCCGTGAGATACGCATGCGACACTTGCGGGAAGGCAGGAGAACAAGAAGGACATGCATGTGTACCATTCCGCTCAGACGTTCTACCGACCCGATCTGCCCTAGATGGAGGCAAAAAGGAGCGAAAGTATGAGCTGGAGCCGGAGAAGACGACAACGACAGGGGGAGTGGAGTTCTGCATTATCGGCTGTGTCGATGGAGAGAAGATCAATATCTCAGAATCAGAACGCGTAAACAAGTGACGTCAAACAGGAGAAGCAGATCGCGGAACTGGCGCCAGGAAAAGGGCGCGGCAACTTTGAAGAATGGAAGGACGCAAGTGTCAGCAGGGAGAAAGGATCTGGCCAACACAATCAAATGGCCTCCCCTACCGAAGTCGCAAGCAGAGCAGAAGCTAGAAAGATAAGTTCAAACGCTAATGGAAGCAAACACTCGACTTCTCAAGGAAGCGGGGAAGGCGGATACTCCTAAACAGCAGGCGATCCCACCGCAGCAAACCCCACTGGGAGACGTATACTTCAAATTAATCCAGGAGGTGCGCGCAGAATTTTTGCAGCTGTAGGAGCAAATTCAGCAGATGCAACAGAAGATGCAGATGTTCCTGACTGGAATCCAGACCTTGGAGAGCAAGTCAAACAAGAGGCTAAAGAGACTGGAGATGCGAAACAGCCAGAAACTTGAGCGAAGACGGCCAAGAAAGAGTACACAAACCCATTCTGAAACGGGCTTCTCGGACACGGACTCAACATGCGGATTCAACCGAAACTGAGAGTGTGGCAGTGGAACTGCAAGGCGATCGGGCGGAAAAGTGCTGGCCTAAGCCTTTTGGTGGTGCAAGCGTTTGACCCTGCAGCGGTTATCACGCTTCAAGAACTTGGAAAGTGTACGAATGTTAGAATTAAGGGATACGATACTTACTATGCGGATCAGTACTTGGCAGTTTTAGTGCTTAAAAAATATCCGGTGGAGGTAAAAGAATCGTTAATGAAGGACATGTCACATGTGTATGTGACCTTAATCCCCTTGGGGAGAACGAAAGACAAACTCGATCTGCTGTGTGTGTATAGAAACACTAGAGACACTCGATCGGACCACAAGCAACTGCTCACGAGTTTCACTTGCAAAGCAGGAAGGGAGCCGCTCGTCGTAACAGGTGACTTCAACGCAGCACATCCGGCGCATCGAACTTACCGCCAAAGACAGATAAATTGCGGAGGTGCTTGTCCCGGAGCGATTCTCCCTGCTTACGGACACGGAGACGCCAACATGGATCGGGACGAGCACGTGCCGGGAGACGTGCCCCGACCTGACATGGTGAGAGGCATCCGAAATACAAGATGGGTGAACACCGGGGAAAATTTCGGAAGCAACCATTACATTCTGTGTACGAGCTGGGAGACGGGGGACTTTGGCAGAAAGAAGATCGGTAAAGCAAGGATTGTAAAGTGGGATGAGTGGCGCGAGCAAAGAGGGCGAAATGTAGCGACCATTGAGAATATCGAGGAATGGACAAGGCAGTTAGTCCAAAGCCTCGATCGGTGTGCAGCTTTGGTGGACAGAATTGAAAGAAAAAAAACAACCGGGAAGGGGACTGACATCTCTTGCAACTCTGGGAGGCGCTAAGGAGTATATCGAAGAGATGGAAAAGAAAAGAGAGGCAACAGAAAGCTGCGAAAAAAGTTTGCGGAACCAAATAAGGAGGCAAAAGAGCATTCATTGAGACGTTCAAGGCAAAACTGGCACTCTCTGTGTCATGGGTTGCAAAGCAGCTCAGGTCTCGCACGAATCGGTAAACTTCTTCGGCCCCTGGTGGATCCGGAAGGTACAAGAACTTTTGCACAAAACGCGATCACTTCCCTCATGCACAAGAAGGGGGTTGAAGGCGACGAAATTACGGAGCGCCTGCTGGGAAATGCCTGTGCCGGGGCCTCGCGGTTGGCGAACCAGACTATGAGGGAGAGCCGAACAAGGTGCTCGATAGGCCAATAGCACTGGCTGAACTCGAGGCTGCACATGCGGTCAAAAAGAAGATTTCGGCGCCTGGGCCGGACCTGATCACGGCGAGGCAATTATACAATCTGGATGAATGATCGTTGAGGAAGCATGTAAGCCACTTCAATCTGGAAAATCGGAGGACGGGTACCATCCCAGAGAGCTGGAAGAAAGCTGAGGTTACAATTTATTCCTAAACCCCGAAAAGACTTAAGTTGGAGAACCGCAGACCAATTTTTCCAACATCCTGCCTGGGAAAGAAGTTTAAACAGATAATCAATGCGAGATTAAACAAGCATATTTAGGACAATTCGTTACTCGACGCAAGATGTGCTGTAGTGACTGTATAAAGACTTACTCCAGAGCCCGGCGCGATCGCAAACAAGGTGCATTTTAGCGCTTGACCTTAATGGGGCATTCAATAATGTAACGCATGGAAGTATACTAGAAGAACTCTGTCAAATTAACTGTGGGGAAACAACGGATAACTACATACGAAGTTTTCTTTTGAAACGTCAAGTAATTTTCTCACTGGGGGACTATAGATCGGACCCCCTAACACTGGGGCCACGAGGCACACTGCAAGGGGCGTTGCTCTCACCCCTACTTTTTTACTTGGCAATAATAAATCTGCCACAGAAGCTGAAGAATATCCCAATGGTGGAGCACGCGATATATGCGGATCATATTGCGATCTGGTGCAAGTCCGGGAGCGACGGTAAAGTAGAAAAGAGGCTGGATGCAGCGGCCGATATTACGGCAGAGTACGCGCGGAGCTGAGGGCTTCAGTGCTTACCGGAGAAGTCGGAATTGCTGGTTATGCGGAACCCACGGGAAGGTCTCGTAACTCACATCAGTGTCAAAATTGATGGACAAGAGGTGCCCAAGCCTCAGGAGGGGCGAATCCTGGGACAGCCAATCCCACAGGGTAGGAGCAACAAGAGCACACTTGACAAGATCACAAAGGCAATGGTACGGATCAACGGCATGTTGCGGAGAATTCCCAACATGCAACATGGACTTAAAGAAAGGCAGGTCATGCATCTTGTGCACGCGTTTGTGGTGACGAGGGTGATGTATGAACCCCCACATTTAAACCTCACAAACAAGGGGGTAGAGAAGCTCGACATACGGCTTCGGAAGGCATACAAGAATGCCCTGGGACTGCCGGGGTATGCAGCCACTAAAATGCTACTTGAGTTGGGAGTTAAAACACCTTTGAGGAGCTGGCCAACGCCCAGACTGGAGAGCAAATTAGAAGACTCGGAGGAACGGAGAGCTGTCGCTGGCTGCATCACAAGCTAGGGTTGGCGGACCCGAACGCCGCCTCCTTACGACAACAGATCAAGCTGAAAGACCATATTCGAGCCGGTGCTTGAACAACTAGAATTCCCAGGAACATGAACCTGTCACGGAATGTGGAAAGGCGCATGGCAAGGTCCGAGGCCCTCACATGGACCTGGAATAGCCGACCAGGCACCCTCTATGTCGACACCGCAGGACCTGTTGGTGGGGCGGCCACGGCAGCCGTATCTATCTCGGACGGGAGTAAGGTCGCTACGGAAGCATCCTTCAGAGTGTCTTGTGCTACGGAAGCCGAAGAAGTGGCCATTGCACTGGCTATCACTAGCAACTGAAAAGCAACCATAATATCGGACTCTCAGGGCGCCGTTCGCAAGTTCGCCGCGGGCTCCGTGGGGAAGGTGTTGGGACCGAGCGGTTGTCCGGGCACTTTAGGTACGGCAGGGAGCCGAGCCAGTGCAGAATCTTATGTAGAGGCCGGAATCGGGAAGGACCAGGGAGCAGGAGGGGTGTCTCGTATAACTCTTCATATATACATATGAACAGGTTACATCATTTGACGGGAGAGCGCCTGAGGGCGCTCGAGAACTCTGTCGAGAACACTCTAGAGAACACAGTCGAGAACACGATGAGAACGCACTGTAGCAGCGGCCTGCTGGTCATTTTATAATGTCACATTTCCCCACATCCCTAGTAGAGAATCCCCATTGGTCAGGCCTTCACCAAGACTGTGGGGCCAGTGTCCCTAAGAATCAGGTATGCCCTTCCTCTCTCTCTCACACTGCCTCACGCGGCACACACACGGAAGGGCCAGACATCCTTGGCCGCGGTGTCACCGGTCAATCTCGGCGGACAATGGTGCCATCGAAGTCGAGGAAGGCGGAAGACATCCATAATTGCAGGCGTCCTGGCTTCCGTGTGTTAGGGGATAACCCCATGGGCGATCTAAGCTGGGGAAATTGAGTAAAGCCCCCTCTTTTGTCGAGGGCGTCCCAAGGCTGTCGGGTCGCCGTGCGTCAAGGTCAGACAGCAGAAGCAAGGAGAGGGGCCGGACGGCAAAGACGGCCAGATGACAATGGCGTGGGTAAACCCGATGATCCTTCGGAGAAGGTCACGTCGTCCCCATGTACCAAGGTGCGTTGGCGACTCCAAGGCGCCTCTCCCTTTCTCTCCGGGCGCAGCTGACCGTAGCCACCTGGCGACGATGCTCCAGGGCGTTGACCCGTGCCGGTCAGTTTGGAAAGGCAGGGTCGTCTCCGGGGGCCTTTCGCAACAGCTCCTCCGCCGCCAGGAAGAGTGTCTTGAGGGGGAGCAGTCCACACTGGTCCCTTGAAAGACGCGGTCTCACGGCTGGTCTGGCAACTGAAGTTCAGGCCGGGGTCCACTCTGGGAAGTGGCAGTAACAAAGACCAAAGACACCAAACCAAACTCCGCGCAGGCATGCGCCCAGCCCCCAATCTCCCCAGTCTGCCCGACCAAAATGAACAACAACAAAAAAATGCCTCGCGAAAGTTCCGTTCCATTCTATCAACGAAAGACACTCACAAAGAAACCTATTTTCCATCGACAGGTTGCTCTAGCGAAAAACACTTTTGTAGACTAATAAAAGTCCTCTAACGCTCAACCGAATATAAAACGGACTCCTGTGAACAAAAAAAAAAACATTACAAATTGTTACGTAACTAACATAGGGCATATCCCTATTAAACTCGAGGGCGTCCTTCATAAGGCAAACTATACTGATTAGAAAATCGCTTTAAATGAACTTTACCGCCAACACAACGAGCTAAAGCCAAACGAAACGCAAAACTCGGACTCCCGAAAAAGAAAAGCTAATAAACTTGCCGAATAACCTAGTCGACTCAATAACACTAAAAAACCACGTTTAGCCCTCCCTTTTTGCTCGAAAGTCCTTCTTTGCATCTAACCCACGCCCAGATTGTTCTTTGCATCACTCCGACAGTTCAAGTTCTTCTCCTTGGACTTGAGTGCAGGCACGACGTTGCAGTCCCGGACCTTGGTCTCCACGTCGGACGTGATGCCAGGCTGAACCACGGGCGATGAGCTGTGACTCCGTCTCGAACATCGCTGAGTCGTCCCTGGCTCGTTGCTGCCTCCTCCAGGCTCCTTTCTCGCACTTGAGCTGTGGGTTCGTGGCTCGTTGGGATGGGGGTCCTCGAGTATTCCCCCTCCCAGCCTCGAGGACCGCTTCCTCCCTATTGAAAATCGCGCTGAGGTGACTTCAGGAATTTTTGAGATTTTTAAAGGGGGCACCGATATTTCCTGGTGGGTTCGTTGGCCACGTCAGAGGTTCTCCTGAAATGTCTGAAGTGCCCTTTACAATGCCTTGGAATGTCTGAAAGCCTGTCAAGAGCTTTTCTAATGGGGTCGGGAAAACCTTCAGGCTTCTTAAGATGTCTGTGGGGCACGGCTTAGGTGGAGAAAAGACATTTCGCAGAATTAGAACATAGCGACGAATTGTTCGCGAAGGGAAAAAAACAAGTATTTGGAAAATGTCAATCGTATGTGTGTACGGTCAGATTTTTATTACTGTTCTTCTATCAAACACGAGTGGGCTCGTAGACCCGTCTGTCACTGGTCGGGTGTTTTGCAGCCAAGGAGGCCACTTCGGGCGATCGCCCCATGTGGAGAATTGACGACCCGCGGGCCGAGTGGTGTTGGCCGAGCGGCGTTTTGAGGCGGACAAGCTTTGCTTGTTGCACGAGTAATAATAAAAAAGGGCAAGCCGAGAGCAGCGCGTTGCCCAAAATCAGGGACGCGGGGCAGATTGCGAAGGCGAAGCGGCAGCGACTCGTCCCGGGAGCCGGTTCCTCCGCGGGGGACGGTCCCCAAAATGGAGAAAATAAACAGAACCATTTTGCTTTTCACCAGAGTCGGGCGTTTTCTCTTTATCGTCGTCGTCAAAAACACGAACAGGCAACTCAAATTGTCCCCCCCCCCTCTTTTACAACACCTACACACACAAACTGCGCTTCTCTCCGCCCGGCAATGGGGAGAGGGTGCAGAACCACCAGGGCCAGGCAACACGCGTCTCCAGTGGTCGGCGGGAGAGAGTGGTGTGAGGAAGCCATGAGGCCGCTATAGCCATTTGCTTTCCACTCGTGGGCGGTTTGCTTCTTACCGCCATGGATATCTGGAACGGACCGGTTTCCTCCAGAAAGGTGAGCATGGCTTTGAGGGTTCACCCCTTGGTCTGTTTTGATCCGTGCAGTTTCTTCCTTGGTTCCGCAGGTGAACCCCAGTTCGGCGTTGGCCGCCTTCAGCACCGCTCGAGCGCCATCGTGTTCAGCGCATTCAAGGAGTTGGTGGCCGGTGTCAGCCTACTCGCCGCAAGCCTGGCAGGCGGGATCAGCGTTTCACCCCATCTAGTGCCTGCGCACCGGGATCATGGCACTGTGGGTCCTGAGACGGTGTATGACGGCCGCTGTCCCGCCTTGTTCCTTGCGCCTCTTCGTCCGTCCGGCTTCAGAAGCATCCAGCAAGGAAAAATACGCCGAAGACTCCGCCCCGATGGCATCATGGACGAAACCGTGACTGTGCTCAGGATGTCTCAGGGGTGACGGGTGCTGCTTGCTAGTTCGTGATTTTCGCTACACGTGCTTACTGAGACTGTGTATGTGTCCGTGAGGTGCACCTGCTAGGTTTTATTAGCTGAACTACCGTACATCAGAAATTTACCCAGCGGCATTGTGAGTACTTTAAAAGATATTTCTAGTTGTGATGAAGCAGACAGTTGTTCCTACTTGATATGATCTCTTTCGTCTAGTGCTCCTTGCACCCGGGTTTGAACAAGCGTTGGTTTTTAGTCGTTTTGAGTTTTAATATTCATGTAAAACTCAATGTCCGCAATAAATTTCCAATAACGTTTTGAACTGCATTTTTGTCTATGGTTCACAGTCATTTGGGCTTTAAAGGGTTGATGGGGTAAGGGGTTTGGGCTGACGGGTTGTGGGGCTGGAGGGTGTTTCTACGGGGTATCCCTGAAGGGTTTTCCTGGAGGGTATTTTTGAAGGGTTTTGAAGGTCTGTGAGGTCCCACAATCCTTCAAGGCTGATGGGCCCTTTAGAATAATTTTCAATAGGGCTCTTCTAGAAGCGGCGCTCGTCACGCTTTCCCTGACGCGTTTTGCTGGAAGCGTCGCTGCCAGATTGTACAACGCTGATCCGGCGCCGCCTCTTCCTCCTGGGTCTCGGTCGCTCGCTCATGACAGAATCCGAGTTCTCCGTCTCAGACCCACCATGCCGCGAGCATGACGACGTCCTCAGGCGCACTTGCGTCGGGTCTGCTTTGTCCCACCATGGCTCCATCGTGTCCCCGGTGGGTCTCTTGTCCGCGCAGCCACCGCCGGTTGCAGGTCCCTTGGGATGGCCGACTTCGGGTCTCCCGTCCTCCAACCTCGATGAGGACTCGCTGCCGGACGCGCACTCGTCGTCCTCCCTGCACCTGGACTCCGTGAATGACCCGGAGTCCGGGTTCCGCAACCGCACCAGGCAGGACTGATTGATCTCGTCAAAGGAAATCTAAATCACGTCCCTCCTGGCGGGCCGCTTGGACTCCTGCGACGGCGCCGTGGGCTTGGTCCCAAAGCCGCACGAGTGCCGATCCGAGCGGTTTAACCCTGGCTTGGTTGCTGGACCGCTTTGTACGGCATCTGGGCCCTGCTCTCCATGAGCTGGCTGGACTTCCCCGGCGTCGTCTCAGCCTTGGCGTCGCCTTTGTCATCCGGGAAGCCGCCGCTGGACGCCCAAAGAGCCTTCTCTTCTTTCCCGTGATCCTGATCACTCTCAGCCTCCCGCAGCTCGGCTGTTGGGTAGGTATTGTGAGGAACGGCGTCGGTCCTGCGTGAAACAGCGTCGGTCGCGTCGGAGGAAATACGCTGGTTTCCGGTCACCTCGGTGTCCCCAGCTTCCGTTTTCCTCTTCACCTGACACACCACTTCTGTCGCTGCCTCCACGTCGCTTTCACCGTCCCGCCACTCAGACTTTGAGTCGGTCTTGCGAAGAACGGTGACGGTCGTGTCGGGAGAAAGACGCTGGTTTTCAGTCATCTCGGTGTCCCCAGCTCTAACTTTCTCCTTTCCCTGACACGCCTTCCCTGCCACCCCTTCAACGCCACTTGTCGCCGGACGAAGACACTCCAACTCCCGCGTTTTCTCCGCGAGTTGGAGCTGCTCGAACTCGTAGTCGAGCCACTGTATTAGGCGCTTATACTCGCGCTTTTCGAGCTCGCATCTCGCCCTTTCAAAAGCATCCGCGTCGGCCCGCGTTTTGCGTTCCTCCTCTTCGGCCCGCTTTTTGCTCTCGCGCACCTCCCGTTCCCTTTCGCGAACCTCCCGTTCCCTTCCGCGAATTTCCACCAGAGCCTCAGTGAACTCCTTAACGCTGACGTCTTCGGTCTGAAGGAGTTCTATAATATGCGGCTTTCTTTTTATCTCCCAAATCGATCCGCAATTCGGTACAGACTTGTACCAACACGTGCAAGCGGAATGCCTCTAGACTCATGATCCAGCTTGTGTTAGCCCTCTTTCTCCCTAAATGCTCACGTCAGAACGGTCACACAGTCCTAACAACGACTATCTCCAACCCCCATAGGCCAAACGTAGAACTAATGGGTCTGGCAGATGGAGAAAGAAAGGGCTGGGCACTCACCCACACAAGAAGTCATGGTCCGGCGAAGTCGATCCCGCCGCTGCCATCCAGCTGTTGGGATCGAGCAGTTCTCCAGGCACTTGGCGTGCGGTAGGGAGCCGAGCCAGGGCAGGAACTCAGGTGGTAGCCGGAATCGGGAAGGACCAGGGAGCAGGAGGGGTGTCTCGTATAACTCTTTATATATATACATGGACAGGTTACATAATTTGACGGGAGAGCGCTTGAGGGCGCTCGAGAATACTGTCGAGAACACTCTAGAGAACACGGTCGAGAACACGATGAGAACACACTGTAGCAGCGGCGTGCTGCTCGTTTTATAATGTCACATTTCCCCACATCCCTAGGAGGGAATCCCCAGGGTTCAGGCCTTCACCAAGATTGTGAGGCAGTGTTCCTAAGATTCAGGTATGCCCTTCCTCTCTCTCTCACACTGACACACGCAGCACACACACGGAAGGGCCAAACATCCTTGGCCGCGGTGTCGAAGGTCAATCTCGGCGGACAATGGTGCCATCGAAGTCGAGGAAGGCGGAAGACATCCATAATTGCAGGCGTCTTGGCTTCCGTATGTTAGGGGATAATCCCATGGGCGATCTAAGCTGGGTAAATTGAGTAAAGCCCCCTCCTCTGTCGAGGACGTCCCAAGGCTGTCGGGTTGCCGTGCGTCGAGGTCAGGCAGCAGAAGCAAGGAGAGGGGCCGGACGGCAAAGACGGCCAGATGACAATGGCGTGGGTAAACCCGATGATCCTTCGGAGAAGGTCCCGTCATCCCCGTGTAAGAAGGTGCGTTGGCGACTCCAAGGCGCCTCTCGCTCTGTCTCCGGGCGTAGCTGACCGTAGCCACCTGGCGACGATGCTCCAGGGCGTTCACCCTTGCCGGTTGGTTTGGAAGGGCAAGGTCGTCTCCTGGGACCTTTCGCAACAGAGGTTGCGGCCGGGCTACTGAGAAGGCAGCCCCCGCAGGTGGTTCACATTGTCTGGTCTCCAGGCATATGGGGCATCCGGGAATTGAGGCGGCTCACGCCTCAGCCCACGATTCTCTTCCGAGCCGGGACTCTATTTCTGCTTCAGGCGTGGAGGACAGGTGGACGTACTCCAAATGTCTACTGGACATCCGAATTCAACGTACGAGATTTCCAGCACCGCATAAGTATTTGAGCAAAGAAGGAGAACACACCCTTCAACGGCTACAGACGGATACCTTTCTCACCCCAGACAAGCTACACACCTGGTTCCCGAAAAGATACGCGTCGGCAGCCTGCCCGTGGTGCGGGTGGAAAAAGGCAGGCACATACCACATGGTGTGGGCCTGCGAAAAGAATGAAAAAACTTCACAATGTAAAGCAAGCGAAGAGGAGTGGTATGCGGCGTTCGCAAGCAATGACCTGCTTAAGTAACAGCTTCTAATCTGGCGGGCTAAGGCGGCGCAAGCAAGTGGAGTCCTGGAATAGGGTCACACAGCTAACTCCTACTTCATCTTAATCCCTTCTTACCCCTCACCCGTTCCCCTCTCTCCTGCCTTTCTGCAATAAAGATGTTTTCAACATCAACAACAACCTCCTTCTCAAGAGAAAGTCAAGGGTCAAAGGATGCTCAAAAAGAAATCTATGTGACAATATATACACAAACACAAATTCAAGGTCCGGCAGCACAATACAAATAAAACATCAGTCTCGATGAAGTAGTAATAGTTGCCGTGCTGCTTCCGCTACAAAACAAGCCATTTATACATAAGGTGCGAGTTGGTGTACAAGCAAAGAAACATTTTCACAGTCAAAGACGTGCCTCGTTAGCTTGTTCCACTCCTGTGTTGTGCGTGGAAAATAGGAGCATTTAAAGGAATCAATTCGGGACCGGTGTTCAATAATCGTTTTCGAATGTGTAAATCTGGTGTTGTTTAGTCGCGAAAGTAACGCATTTGTTCTGTGGAACTTTAATGGACTAGTTAATAAATTGAAGATTGTTTTAAGGCGGGATATGTTTTGTAGTTTGCAAGTGTATTAAATCAGTTCGACTCATTAGCTTTGAAGGGGAATGGCTAAGTTCAAATTTGTTGAACACAAACCTACGTGTTCGTCTCTAAACCATTTCTAATTTGGCTCTGTTTTTTTGCGTAAACGGGTGCCATACATCGCTCGCATATTCAAGAAAGGGACAAATTAAAATTTTATAGGCGAGCAGTTTGTGGTAGACGGAGCATCCTTAAGATTCTTTTTAAATTCCATAATTTGTTTCTGGCTCTGTTTACTATGTAATCAATGTGGTTTGCCAATTGGAGTTCGGAAGTGGAAGTAAGCGATAGATTTTAATATTGAGTTACGCTGCTAAATTGTCTGCGGACCACTCATAGTCAAACACAAGTGGAGATTTTTTACGCGAGATCGTCATGCTTACGTATTTATTTTCATTGATTGCCATTTGCAAATCATTGCACCAGTATATATTTCTTCTAAGTTATTATTTGAGTCTATTTGATCATTTCGTGTTTTTACTTCAGAGCATAGAACGTAAACTTCTGCGAACATGTGTATGCGAACGTCACTAGTTGTCACGATATCATTAATATTCATTAAAAGCAACACACGTGCCACAGCTGCGCTTTAGGCAGTCCTGAGTTTACTTGGGATACGCCAGAGATGTTATTGTTGTATGTAACATACTGCCTTCTAACCTTAAGGTAATTCCAGAACTATTTCAATGAGGAGTCCGATTTAAGATTGTGTCTAATTTATCCACACGTTTGTTGTGGGATACCTTATCGTAAGCTTTTGCTAAGTCTAGAAAGATTACATCTGTCTGAGAACGGTTATTTATGCAATCGCTCTTCTCATGGGTAGTTTCCAGAAGTTGAGTTACAGTTGAAAGTCTTCACCTAACCGAGAGTCAGGGATTTTTAGAAGCATAAATGCAGGTACTTCTTAAGCATGTCGCTTCAAAAAGGCCGTGGAAATTCAATCTTGGTCGGGACTTTATTTTCGTCAAGGTTAAGCAATATGGGCAAGATAGATTCTTCAAGTATGTGCAGTTCATTGATCGCTGGTATATCATCTTTATTTTCAACAGGTGGTACATAGTGGTTACCAGTGGTGAACACAGAAAGAATATTACTATTAAGGACTTCATAAATTACGGATGCTTCTTTTGTTGTACCATTTATTAGAAAACTGCTTGCCACATTTTGCTTCGATCAAAAGTGTCTCCAGACATTTTTGGGCGAGGATACAAATAATGTTCCAGTGTATAGTTGAAGTACCGTGCCTTAGCTGAGGATATCATTTGTTTATGGGTTTCATTTATTTTAATAAGGCGATATTTGTTTGTTTATCAGACTGTATTCTTTATTGCATTTCGCAGTCTTGAAATTCTACGGCCAGTTTGGATTATCATAAGTGTAATCCAAGGAATATGTTTTTAATTTTTTTATTTGAACATATTTAGTAATGAATTCACAATATTTGTCTTGAATTAGTTCCACAGTAATTCATGGACACGTTTTCTGTTTCTGAAAGCAAGCAAAATATATCCAGGGGAAGTTCGAGATGGTCTAAAATAGAAACGTTATCTCCATTCATAAACTCATAGACAGGAATCGTAGTTGGTAAATGCCGATTGCGCATTGTTACGGGAAAAGTGGTGAAAACCACCTTATGATGGCTGATACCATCGCAAACGTATACATTACTGTCGTCGGGAAGCCCGTTGCTAACATGGACGAGATCAAGTAGAGATTGCGAAGAACCCTGGTCTCTTGTGTGTTTGCATACAAGTTGATTCAGATTAAACGTAAAGGCGTTATGAAGTAGTGCTTCTGCACTTTCCCTTTCATCCATCCTGGATGTAACATTTTCCAGTCGATGTCAGGTAAGTTATAACCGTCAGCAAGAATGACCTTATTGCGATTTTTAACATGCAGTAAAAGGTACTCTTTTATATCTTCCAACACAGATTTTTCAACGGTTGGGAGGGGGGATAAATTCCGCCGTTTATCACGCGTGTAATATTATTCTGAATAGTGCACCAAACGGATTCCTGATTTCGATATCGTCTAAGCGAGTGTACTGAAGGCCAGATTTTATCACATGTGCAATGCCTCCTTTTCTGGTTGGTCGATCCTTTCTGAGTTCTGTGTAGTCAAGCAAGATTATTTGTCATTTATCGATGAATTAATCTATGTCTCAGTAATAATTACTATGTCTGATTCTCGCGTAAAAAGAATTTATTCTATCTTGGCCGTTTTAGTCACAATGAATCTAGCGTTTCTATAAATACGGTGTAGTTGCTATCGTTTGTTAGTTAAATGTCATGGTCATGAAGGTCCTGATAGTCTGTATCGCTCCCCTCGTACTTCATCCCTCGAGTATGTAACATTGTTTATTATTATCTTGTCAAACCTCACTTTGATTCGTTCACCATTTGCTTGTTCAGTTTCTGAACTTTCCCATAAGCGTTGTTGGATATTCTGAACACGTTTTGAGAGATTGTCACTTATTTTGATGATAGTATGCTTGAGTTTAAGTGTATTTTTAAGTATAAGTATTTTCTCTCTGAAGTCTAGAAGTTGAAGTATCGCGGGACGAATTCTTGCCTCTTGTTTTTTTTAGCTCGATTCATTTAAAAGTAATACCAAGTTTGTCTTTTAATATCGCTTCTTGGACGATGTCAGTAAGGCTGCTTTCATATACATCCTCGGCTTCACTGATACCACATATTCTAACATTGTTTTGGCGACTTCCGTTTTCTAGTTCATTTAATTTTGTTGTCAGGCTGCGTATAGTTCTAGCTCTCTATTGTTGCTACAGTAGTTTCGCATACAAGTGCATTTTTTCTATTAGGTTTATTTTTCCGAGTATTTCTTACACTTTATTTAGTTTAGTGTTAATAGCGGCGATCGAGCCTTCGGTTTTATTTATATTTTTTTTATTTCTGTAATTTCATCTTCAATATTTGTTTTGTGATTTCAATATTCTGGGGAACATTTCTTCAACCGTGGGACCTGGATTCAGTTCAACCTCAGCCCATTGCAATAACAAGTTATACAGCACACATATAGTTTCAGAAATGGCAGTACACAACGTTTGTTGTCCCGGGAACAGCAGCAGACAAAGAACGTTGCTCCGATAGGAGTGATAGCGATAATTTGGACTAGGAGGCTCCGTGGTTTTCAAACCAGTTCCTCGCGGCGCCTCAAGCGAGAAGTAGAGGTTTTGGAGGAACTGCTCAGTCGTCCATTAATTGTGGCGGGCAACACGTTTTTAGTGTTGCAACCAATCTACGATATCCTCGTGAACCTCCCTGTGGAAAGGCGTCGGAGTTCGTGTTGCGACAGGCAGGTGTACGGGGGCGGTGGCGGCCGATGCCTGCAACGACTGGTTGTCCATCGTCGGCCTTGTAGGCTGCTTGGTCTTGGGTGGCAAAAGTCCAAATTCCGGGTGTAGGTCTTGGGCGCGGCGACTTAATTGGGTCTTGGTAGTGTCTTCTTTGGGTCTTCGTGGGATGGGTGTTGGACTTGCACTGCGGGCCCTCGGGGGGGTACGCTGCAGGGATTTGCGTTACCGAGCACCTCTACCAAAATATCATGAATGACAAATGATGAGGCGGCGAATAACTGGCGAAACTAAACCTTTAATGGGGCGAACTTGTGCCGAAAACAAAATAGACAAACTCTAGCGTCGCAGGCGTCGATAGCGGCGTGACAGCAGGATCGAACACTGGGGTGAGATTCACTCCGGCCCTATGTAGACGCGTGGGCTTCTGGAACAGTCGACGTAAAAAGTTAGGCGCGAAGAACATTCTAATTTCGAACGAGTGACAGGGTCTCGAATTTATCAAAATGAGACATTACAGAAACAAAAAGAAGGTGTATGCGCAGCCAAGCATCGAACCTCGGCTTTTTTCGTGGGAGGCAAGCACGATAACCGTTAGGCCACGGGCGCGCTGCCTACTTAGCTAGCTGCGCGGGCGGCAATTTATGTTCCAGGACTGTTCTATTTTCATTGAGGCAGACAATCTTCGAAATTTTTCACCTTAATGTTATTACTTTGTGTATAATCGTATTCTCACCGTGTAACAATGTTACTTGAAGTTTGGCCGCAATTTTGTATATATTAAAAGATAAATTAATTGCTTTGCTGTGGATTTGCGGGAACGCGCCCGCCTCACATACAGGGGAACCAGGATCGAATCCTGAAAACATCGCGGCGGCGGGCGGTTGTTCTCAAGTATTTGACGGTATCTACCGCTGACGCCCGACTCTACTACGACAAGTACTACGACATATTCTACAACTACGACAAAAACATAGGCCATTTCTAGTTGTGCGAAGAGTCCATAACAAATATCGCTGTAAAATGTTTGGTGGTAATGCTTACAATTTAATTGTGTCCTTCTTAGCTTTTGTCTCAATTTTATATATGTGCAATATTTTTATTGGTTTCCTATCAGCTAAATTTCAAAATTTTGGGAAACAAGTAAAGTGGAATTTGCACAAGCACAGTTTTTGTTTTTTGCTTTTCCTCTTTCCCTTTTTATGCTCTTGAAGTAAATTATATCGATTAAATTGAAAGCTTCAGATGAGGTGAGTGACGTGTTGAATAATTTGGAACACCGAAATTGAAAGCAAGCAGGAACGCCCACCTTCACAGGGGAACTGCATAGCAGAAATTTTGGACATCTTTTGTGGAGGATATTTACGAGCTACTTCATCTACACTTGAGCGAAGTTAGGAAGAAAAGTCCAAAACCAAATATCGTAAAAGGTTGTTTTTTTTTCTTTGTTTGTTTGCGAAACAAAAGGAAGAACACATTTTTCGGTATTTCTATAAAAAAAAAACGAAAGTGCAAACCGCACAATTGGAGGATTTGTTTCTTTCAGGCAAATAGCCACTTAGGCGAATGAAGTAAAAATTGGCGCTTCTACTGGCCATATGACTTCATTATTTGCTGTTTTTCATTCCGGGCATAGTTTTCTCTACTTTAACTGAATATGAAAAAATGGAGAGTTTAATCAAGATCAACACATGTTTGCACAAAACGCAAACGCGATGTCGAGCTGCAGTCGCAGGTGGCTGGTGAAGGGTACCATGAGTTTGCTCGTAAACGAGAATTAATTATCGTTCCGGCGCCCACTGCAGCAAATTGCACGTGTCTGGCAGGGCGCATGGGGGGGGGGGGGGCAGGGTTCGGTGACCGAGGCTGCTCACGTACACCGGCTCGTCGCCAGAATGTGGAGCAAGGGCTTACTTCGGAGACTTCTAGCTGCGTGTGATTAATACTAAAATGCCCGAAAACAATGAGATCCCGTATAAAAATTTTATATCTGGCCATATCTAAAAATTATAAGATATAGCCATGTCAAAAATCGGCTACATATAACCTTATATGGTTATATCTGGCATATACATCATATGAGTCTCTCATCAATAAAAATACAACATATAACCTTATACGCCCATACCTGCCCGGTATCTGCCAAATATGGCCATATAGTCCAGTTGTTAGTAGGATAACCGTTGGATGTTACTGCAAAGCTAATAGGATTTCCGCTGCATATTTTCTATACGAGGCTCTTAAGAAGAATCTAAGACGTCCAAAACCAAAATTTCACACGACACTGCTAGAAGCGTAATACAATGGTCGTCCTATTCTTTCAGGAGGAGCTAGCCTATGATGCTACTGCAAAGGTAATTATAATAGAATAGTGGTCCTAGGCTCCTAGAAGTGCCAATGATGCTGCTACAAATATGATACAATAGTCGTCCTAGGCTCCTGGGAGGAGCCTAGGACGACCATAGCTGCATTCCATAAACAAAGCTGCGCCAGGCAGAACCTGCATTGCACCGATATTTTTGTTAAATCGGAAAGATTGCGGCGATAGCATTTTAATCCACACAATATTCGTGAAGTATCTGATTGGACGAGCCGACGCCATCCTCACGTACCGTACCCGCCGCCGTTTTTGGTTGAATGTCTTGAGTTTCGTTTCTATATCGGCTGAGCTGGCGATGCATTCAGATTTTTTGACCCACTCAAAACCTACGTTGAAAATAAGAGCATTAAATGGTAAAGCCAAACGGAATCGGGTTACGTCAAGCCCAAGAAAGACAGACAATGAATCCGGAGGAGTTAAGCTGCTTTGTTCATCTTTATTTGACCTCGCCTTTCGTTAAGTCTCCCAACGTACTTGTGTGTCTTCTTATGGGTATGAGCCTGCGCGACGGCCGTTTCAAGCCAATCAGAGTGGTGGAACGGAACACGTAACCGCTCTCATTAGGACAAAAACGATTGGGCAAACATTCTTTACACGACCCGCACTGAGGCACTGATAGGCTGAAGAGTCTTTGCTGTTTCCCAGGTTATAGTGAGGGTTAGGGGCCACGCAGGTCCGGTTTCCGGAATGTGCTCTTCGGTGTTCTGCTGGTTTCCATGCGTTGCAGTCGCGGCCGTGATTCTTCGTCGTGAATGGCCTGAATACGTCGATGCCAACTTTTCGACAAAGATCTGCTCATGGGCGACAGCAAGACTTCCATTGAATGTGGCGACCGTCTTTTTTTTTTTACTATGTTCTTGCGTTAAACCTTGTTTCTCGAATCGGATTTTGCATCTATCATGAATAACATTGCGCCAATACCTGCGCATTGTCGGGACGTGGTGCAAAACTGCACATTTGGCCGATATCGAGGCTGACCTTTGGCCGGCACTGCCACGACACTAGCCAAGTATCGCAATCCTGCTTGGGGCAGATAAAACAGACAGAAGTGATTGATTTTATATCTCCAAAAAGTTTAGTATACACAGCCTATTTTGTTGAGAAGTAAAAACATGCAAGCAATCTTTGAAATGTGAAGAGATATTACAAAGCTATTATACAACTTTGAAGATTTCAAAGCAAACAAGAACCGGGGTATTTCTTCAGGTAATCCGGCAGACTACGGAACGGAGAACGGTCAATCGTCGCAGATTGCGGAGTACTTATGATGACCTTTTTGGACTCTAAACATTAAATCTGAGATCTATGTCGACGCGGGCATAGCACAACAACCTCACAAATACAAAAGCGTAAAGAAAGGACTCCGTGAAGAATCAACTCGATGCGGCACAAGCTGGCATTTGCCAAACCGAACACTAAACGCATCAAAATAATTTCTTGGCCTGGTTGGTGAAACCTTTGGAAAATAAAAAGCGCTAAGGACAAGTGGAATACTGCACAGGACAAGCGCTTACTCTCAACATATGTTTAAATTCGGAAGAGAACAGAGAGGAAGACATAAAAAACCCTAACGTTAAAACAGGCAAATATTTTTTTAGAAAGGAGCGAAATGATCTCAAAAGACTGAAATTAAGATCAGATAAGAGAAAGAAAATTAGTAAAAATAAAAGGAAAATTTGTACATGATTGAATTAACAAGGTGAGAAATAAAAAAATAAAAAAATAAAAATAAAAAAGCTAAAGCAAATTTAAGAAAAAGAAATTAAGGAAAATATTTAATGCACTTTAATCAACCGCCGAAGTCTTAGAGCGACTTCCGGACAGCTATTTGAGTGCCCTCTCTTATTCATCGGTATTTTATCACGAATTTCTAGTTTTTCGTCGGAAAATTTATATTCTAGGATGACGCACATGTTAGTGTTGCTGTTTACAGATTTAAACAATTACCCTGCCAAGGTGAAACAAATATTTTGGGTAGCTAAAGTTTCGTTCTCATACTTTGTTCTCATTGCTCGGTTGATTTTTTTTTGTATTTTGACAGTTGAGGGCAGTTGTGCGTCGGCTGCCACGGCTGCGTGCTGCGTCGGCTGCTCGACAGCACCTTTGCCAGAGGTGCGGGGGCGGTTTTCGTTTCCGGCAACGGGCAGTGGCGTTGCCCTGTTGGCTATAGGTCGGGTTGGTCTGCCAGTACGCCGAGCAAACGGCACCTTGTCTATTGCTAGGCTCGGTGGTGCTCGAATTCTTGTGACAACATCTCTGTCAAGTTCTTTGGGTTCCCGAGGGGCTGCTTACTTCTTTCCCTTCTACAGTTTCGGATTGCCGAAAACTTGCTGGTGCGTGTTTCCTACTGGTAAAGTTATTGTAGAAGGTCAGAAGGTACTGGGCATTTATGTTAAGATGAGCGGTATGGGTGGATCACTGTGAGAGCACGGCAGCTCGGTAGCACGTGCATGGGGCAGAACGCGCCGCACAAGGATCCTGCGAGAGACCGTGGCGATCGAATCACTGTCGTTTATTACAGCAGAGTTGCATGTGTGATTGCAGGTCTGTTATATCTGCACCAAATAGTAGTTTCGTGCAGATTTTGTTACTTTGTTGTGCCGTAAAGTGAACGTGTTTTTATGTATGAAGAGCGTGTCTAATAAAAAGAGAACTGGCAAAAAATAGTTTGGAATTGTGCTCAGAATGGCAATGCGAAAATTTACCCATCTTAAGCCTCGAAACAACAGCGGCTGTGCGCACTTTGAATGCATTGATGGTCGATATATTGTTGCCGAGCAGATCTCAATCGAGCGAAGCAAAGTCAAGTGCAGCCGTTCCGGAAGCGTCAGACATTCGCAGAGAAAGGCAAACAAACACTTTTTTGTTATAAAAAATACATTGCCATTATATTGTTTTCTAAAAGAACGAGGCAGCGGCAGTAGGATGCAAGCCCGCTCGCAGTTCGGAGCAGCCTCGGCCACAATAGGATGCAAGTTCGTTCGGGGCTCGGAAGCTGCTCCGAACTCCGAAAGAACTTGCATCATATTGCCGCTGAGGGTGAGAGAGAAGGAAGGGAGGGACAAGGCTTCTTAAACCCTCTCGCATAACCTATCAGTTGCCGCGTCGACAGGAAGCGTATTTTGTTCTTAATTTCTTGTTCTATTTTTAAAAACTCAAGGCCCGTTAGGGAGATTTGCCGTTGCCATCGCCGTCTGCAATTGGAGTCCCAATCGGAGGTATAGGAGGATTACGTGGTTGCTTCAATTTTTATTTCAAATTCACAGATTTTTTCACAGGTCCTTCCACTTATGCAGGTGACTCCTTTGGTCGCAATGGCTTCTGCCTCAAAAATATCGCGAGTTCGCTTATGAGGACACCACCTCAGAATCTCTGTGCTGGACAGCAGGGGGCGCATTCACATTCCCTTACATGTATAGCTAGATGCCCCGATGGAGGATTTAAGAGATAGCGCATGTTCTCTGAGCCTTACGTTTATGCATCGTCCGTTCTGTCCCAGATAAACCTTCCCAAAGGTGAACGGGATCTTATGCAGTACTCCGCTGCAACAGTTGACGTATTTGTGGCAGTGTCTAACGCCGCATTCGTCGGACATTTTCATCTTCTCCAATTCAGCCTCCTTGCTATATTTAGCGGGAAATTAAACTGGTTTCAAAGTCACGTGACGTCAGTTGTCTCGTTACATCAAGCGGAGAAACTGAATTTGTTCATGGGTGACGTGATACGAAGTCATGCGACGTCATTTGCCGCTAAATTGAGCGGGGAAACTGAATTGGTGTTGAGGTCACATGGCGTGAATTTTGCAGCTAAATTTAGCAAGAAAACTGTGGGAGGAGGGGAGGGCAGGTAGGAGGAGGGGAGTGTACGGAGGAGGAGATGGGAGGGTACGCAAAAGGGGGAGGGGAGGGTACCGAGGAGGTGACAGGTTTATATTGTGAAAAGGAAGGGAGTAGGAGGAGAGAGGAGGACGAAGGTAGGGTTCTCCTTCCTCTCCTTCCCTCCTCTCCCCTTCCTACTCCCTCCTCCTCTTCCTCCACTCCCCCTGCCCTCCTCCTCCTTCCCTCCTCCTCTTCTTCCATATCCTCCCCTCCTCCTTCATCATACCCTCCCCTCATCCTCCTTTGTACCCTCCCCGCCTTCTCCTGCGTACCCTAACGTCAGGGTATATCGAAAAAATCAAAAATCAAAAATTGTATGCGCGTTATCACCAGCGACTCTGATAACGTGACAACAGTAGGGCAAAAATAAAATTTCAAAAGCTCTAGGGAAAACGCAACCGGTAAGCCACATGTTTTCTTAGTTGGATTTAAACTAACGAAAAAAAGCAAATCGCCTCGTGCAAAAAACGAAAAAATAACAAATTATTTCTTTTTTACGGCCAATATTTATAAGGAAGGATGCCCTTTTTGCGTAATCGGGACTGAGGCGGGATCTTGGCAGGGTGACATATCGCGTGTTCTTTTGCGTCATTTGCCCGTCCTCCAACTGGATGACCCATTCTTGGTATCTTCTTTTCTTTCTTTTTTTTTTTTGAGGGTATTGAAATCTTTATTTCCAGAAATTTACTTTGGCGGGCCTCCAGACAAAAAGCTACCATATGGTAACTTGACTGGGTCTGGGGCCCTAAAGCAAAACAAGCGTAGCAATCTGGCAGAGAAGTGGGATACATTGAAAAGTCTCGTTATACTCTTATCAACTAGGCATGTACTTTAGTATCAATAAACAGATTAAACAAACGAGAGCGCAGAAACGTTCGGATGAAAGCATATTATGCGAAAGCGAGAAAAATAAAAATAAAAATGTCATACAGAGACATGCGCTTTAAATAAAACGCATTTAAAATTCTGCTCTAGTCAGAGAGTATATATCTATGTTTTCGAGGTGGTACCTGTTGAGTAAAGAAGGTAACATATGGCGAAGAAATTGTAAAGCATGATTCGTGCGGAAATAAGGAACGTACCATATCTCAGAGCAGCGTGCACATATCGAGATTTCCTTTTTATTTAAGTCCGAGGTGCGCAAAAAAATTCAATGAATTCATTCGTTCCGAAAAGGAAAACAAACGTGCATATTTTTAATGGCAATAATCCTGAATTTTTCGAACAGCGGTTTAGTGTGATATAGGTAGTGTATATCAGCGATGATACGTAGTATCTTTGTTTTGAAGTAACGGTATTTTGTTTAAATTCGAACTTGTTGTTATGCCCACACGAGGTGACAATAATTTATACGAGACCGGAAAAGGGCATGATAAATCATGAGTTTAATGTTAACAGGCTATATTGAGTGGCATCTTCTAACAAAACCCATTACTCCGCGCAACCTGCTGACCAAATTATCAATATGGCAATCGCACGACAGATGTTCAGAGACAATTACACCCAGCATTTTGGGGTGCTTAACTATGTCGATTACTGTACCACTTAAGGTGAGGGATTTAGTGAAGGAGACGTGATTTTTCACTGACCAAATATGAGTGCCTTGGTTTTGTTTATATTATGTTTAAGGCTATTTACCTCAGACCATCTGCCAAATCGCGCAAGAATATCGTTCCCCTTAATAATTAAGCTTTCTGCGTCTACGCCCGACACAAGAAGGCTTGTGTCGTCGGCATATATTACAAACTGCGCAAGAGTACTAGCCCTTACCACGTCGTTTATAAAAATGTTAAAGAGCAGAGGGCCCAGTATGCAAACCTGAGGCACGCCGCAGGTTACGGCTTTGAGGGAAGAAGATCGCCCGTCGATGGTGACACACTGCTGGCGATTGAAGACATAGGAATCCAAGAGTGAGAGTGCTGTACCATGTATTCCATAACACTTTAATTTATCAAGGAGTATTTGATGATTGAGGCAGTGAAACGCCTTACTAAAGTCAATAAAAATACCTAGTGCAAAAAGCTTGTTTTGAATGTTATTTAGAATTGTTTCTTTCTGGAGTAAGAGCGCTGACTCTGTCGACCTTCCCTTTCTAAAACCAAATTGGGCGTCAGTTATTATTTCATGTCAATAAAGAGAAATTTCTAAGTGAGTTTTGACGAGCGTTTCTAGTCCTTTAGAAAAAGTGGCAGTATGGATATTGGTCTATAGTTGGTCATTAGGTTCACATCACCTCCTTTGTGAATAACAGTAACTTTGGCAATATTGCAGGACAAACGCTAAAGTAAACTCACTCACACCCCCACTCACACCAAAAAAACGGTCACTCACGTCGCGCTGACTTACAACTCAAATTGTATTTTCGTCTTCTTTCTTTTTCTTTTACCCGTATTAAATTTGTCATCTCACTTCGTCCTCTTCTGTACAAAACAAACAACAAACGGTCGCCCCCGCATGATGTTAGGCCCAACGCAGGGCACGGCTTTCGGCACGTTGCCTAGCCCAACAAACTAAGAAGCAGCAAGTCAGCACCTGAAGTACAATTTAACTCATGCACACAGTGTTTTTCACTAGATGTAGGAGACTTATTTAACTCATTAACGCACAGAAGATTCTTTGACACCGTCAGCGGATGCATCGACTCTTATGAAGCCCCAGGTTTTCAGAACACCTGTGGCTTACCGCTCGTGCCTTTCCTAAAACTTTTTGAAGTTTTATTTGTGCTCTACGTTTGTCAGGTTCTCACGAGGGACTTACATTCAGAAGAAAGGAATCTGTATTGGGTGTGGTGATTTGTGGTGAGCGTGGTAATCTCAACGGGCAAGAAAGAAAGCCTTCACTGAGGGAGAAGAAAGAGAAGGAAGGAGAAGAAGAAGAGGTGTGGAACTCGACGGTACAGCATCAAGACGGTGGGCTGTGCCTAGCAGCTTTACGCAAGGTCATCCGTCGACAGCTCGACGGAGTCTTGCAGCTACACGCAAGACCCGACAACGAAGACGCCGCCACCTAGCCACACTTCAATAGACGGGCTGAGACATCCAACCAAGCCATCCCTTCAACGCTCAACAGGCTTCAAACC
Organism: Ixodes persulcatus; assembly: GCA_013358835.2. Taxonomy (NCBI): domain Eukaryota; kingdom Metazoa; phylum Arthropoda; class Arachnida; order Ixodida; family Ixodidae; genus Ixodes; species Ixodes persulcatus. Next base: position 111,171 of record JABSTQ010010583.1, on the reverse strand, counting down.
CTCTCGCATCGCTCCTTGGCAAGGCCTGTAAGACTCTTATTCCATACTGTCAGTGACATTCGTTCGTGCTGTTTTTGTAATAATCTGTATATGATGTCTTAAATCTTTATTCGTATTTATCGTATCCAACAACATTATCCTCGTGTTCCGTCTCACTGTCTCACACACCTGCGAGCGTGAACTAGTCCACCACACATCTGGCGTCCGCGACAGGACCTTGCTCTTGTTTTCCACTCTAAAGAGCTTCGCTTCGCTGGTGTGTGTGTGACGACCGAGAATGGATTTCGAGAAGTTAATGAAGGTTTTCAAAGAGTTGGGGCTTTCGGGGCCAGAACTAAAACAATGGATGGACGAAGAACGTGCGCGCGATCGCGATCAGCGTGTGGCAGAGCGCGAGGCTGTCAAAGAATCGGAAGCCAATGCTCGCGCTCGATTAGATGCAGAACGCGCCGTACTAGAGCTGAAGTTACGCTTACAGGAGCAACAGGAGCGGTAGTTTCAGATGCGGCTGGCGAGGGTACGTGAACTGGCGCTGTATATGGACATCGGAGCCCGTACAAGCTAATACCGGCATTTAACGAGAGGCGCGGTGAACTTGATGCGTTCATACAAAGATTTAAGTGGGTGGCAACTTGTCAGGAGTGGCCCCCGGATAAATGGGCTTTGTCCCTCAGCCTATGCCTGACAGGAGAGGCGTTCCGTGTAGTCGGACGCATGGCTCCTGACGACGCTATGGATTACAATAAGTTGAAGCAGACCCTCCTTCAACGTTTTCGGTACACCGAGGAAGGGTACCACACTATGCTTCGGAGCGCGAGGCCGGAGGACACAGAGACGGGTAGGCAATTTTCCGGCCGCATTTTAGGGTATTTTGACCACTGGCAAAAAACGTCAAAAACAGAACACACTTATGACGCCCTTCGAGATAAAATAGTGTCCGAACAGTTCCTGAAACAATGCCACGAGAAGCTCGCAATTGTTTTGAAGGAAAGGGGCTGCCATGGCCGCGATAAGCTAGCGGATGTCACAGACCACTACCTCGAGGCCCAGAGGTCGACCAACCTTGGAAAAAATAAAGAAGAAAAAGATTCTAGCAAGCCTTCGGGGTTAACGAGAATTACCGCCCATCGTGGTGAAAAGAGGAAGCCGCAGTGCTTCCTCTGTAACAAACTGGGCCATCGGGCCGCAGACTGTTGGTCCAACTCAAAAGGACCCAAACAAAATGTGAATTTCTGCTGGAAACGTCGCGATAATGGGCATAAAGGTGAGGCTTGTCCTAACAAAAAGTCAGACGTTGGCGGTAAAGTGTCGTGCTCAGTGATGCACTGCGATAGCCCTGAGGACTTTGGCTCCGACGTCTGTTTGTCGAAGCAATATCCGGTGGGAACGGCAAGGACGAAGGGGACCGAGGTTCAAGCAGAAGATATGCCGACGGCTACAGGACTGCTCGAGGGACACCCTGTCACTGTTCTGTGGAATTCCGGATGTAACTCCGTAATAGTAACGCGGTCATTAGTTCCTGATGGCAAACTGACAGGAAAAAGCCTAATGCTCTACTTGCTGGACCGGACAGTCAGGTGTCTACCTGAAGCGGAGGTGAATATCGATTCTCATTATTTCAAGGGAAGAGCGACTGCGACGTGCATGAAAAATCCACTGTACGACGTCGTATTAGGAAACGTTGGCGTACAAAATATTTCCGCTCCTGATATCAATTGGAAAGCAGAGCAGAATGCTCCAATCCAGAAAGAAGAGCCTACACACGAGATCTCGAATGAAAGACACAGTAGTCTGACGAGTCAACCAACTCATACAAAGACACCTACTTTATTGGCTGCTAGGGATCCGAACGACATCCAACTTGAGGGTGCATCTGGCCGGCTACCAGTAGCAACGGTCAATCCAGTGGACATTCATCCAGAGGAGCTGCGAACCAAGCAAAGAGAAGACCCTTCACTAAATGGCTGCTTTGAAGCTGTCGGACGCGAGGTGATGTCACGAGGAGGTGATGTTAAGTTCGTGTTGACAAACGAAATTCTTTTACGTCACCACAGATTACCATCGGCTAAGCAGATGGAACAGCTCGTCGTTCCAAGCAACCTTCGAAGCTTCGTGCTGAAAATGGCGCACGAGGGAATTCTCTCTGGACACCAGGGAATCAAGCGCACAACAGACCGGGTGCTCGAGGAGTTTTACTGGCCGGGTGTGCAGGGAGATGTCACTCGGTTCGTAAAGTCGTGTGACATCTGCCAGCGAACTGTGCCAAAGCACTTAGTAGGCCGTGTGCCTCTTGGACACATGCCAGTCATTGCTACACCTTTTCGGCGGGTAGCCCTCGATATTGTGGGCCCACTAGCACCAACCTCAGAGAAGGGAAACTGATATGTCCTCACCATGGTGGACTTCGCGACACGTTACCCTGACGCCATTGCTCTGCCAAGCATTGAGACCGAGAAGGTAGCCGAAGCTCTCCTCGAAATCTTTTCACGCGTGGGGTTTCTGCGCGAAATCATTAGCGATCGTGGGAAATCGTTCCTGTCTGGACTCATGAAGGAGTTCCGTCGTCTTCTCTCGTTCAGGCAGCTGCCCACCACACCGTACCATCCTATGGCCAATGGCCTTGTTGAACGCTTTAATGGTACGTTGAAGCAAATGATACGTCGGATGTGTCAGGAGTGCCCTAAAAGCTGGGACAGGTACTTAGCGCATTTGTTATTCGCATGTCGCAAACTTCCACAGACTAGCCTCGGGTTGGCGCCTTTAGACTTACTGTACGGCAGATACGTCAGAGGACCCATGGCCATCTTGTAAGAGCTTTGGACAGGGGAGCGGATAGACGACAAGACGAAGACCTCATATGGCTACATGATTGATCTGCGCCAGCGGTTAGAGAAAACATGCCGGATGGCCCAAAAACATCTCACGAAAGCGAAGGCCGTACAGACGAGGTACTATGACAAAAAACAAGAGTGCGCCAACTCTCTGTTGTAGTCAAGGTTCTTCTACTCCTTCCCTCTGACGCTAACAAACTTGACTTGGAAAGGACCCTTCGCCGTCTTAGAAAGACGAAACGACGTCGACTACGTCATCGACCTAGGAACCAGAACCAGCTTGTTCCACATCAACATGCTGAAGAAGTATGAAGAGAGGCCGCTAACCAATCAGACACGCCAACGTGCGTCAGCCGCATTCCAACACGAAGAAGTGGAGGAAGAGGATGTACCCGTGCTGACGCTGCACCAAAAGGAAACTTACCGAGACGTGAAAGTTTCCGACGAATTAACTAGCGATCAACGAACTCAGGTTGCTACACTCTTGGCGGCACACCAGGGGAGTCTTTCAGACGTTCCAAGGGAGACCGATTTGGTGGAGTGCAAATTGAAGCTCACAACGGACACCCCTGTTCAAGTGAACCAGTACTCGATACCATTCTCTTTACAAGAAGCTGTAGAAAGTGAAATCCAGCAAATGCTACAGCAAGGCATAATTGAGCCATCGGAGTCTCCGTACCAATCACCTGTTGTCGTGGTAAAAAAAAAAGACAAGTCAATGCGGCAGCGCATTGATTTCCGACAACTGAACAGGGCTCTGACCTCCGACAACGAGCCGATACCAAGGGTGGACATGATGTTTGCACAATTAGGACGAAGCCGGTACTACTCAAAATTCGACTTCTCGAAGGGGTGCTGGCAGGTTCCAATGCATGAAAAAGCAAAACCGATGACGGCCTTCCCTTCCGCATTGGGATTGTATCGGTTCCGTGTTATGCCCTTTGGCATCAAAACTGCACCGGCCGTTTTCACCCGGCTGAGGAGAAAAGTGGTCCAGGGTCTCCCAAAGGTCTACCACTACTTCGATGACGTCCTTATTGCCACAGAGAACTGGAAGGAACACCTGGAGACGCTCGAGTTGTTCTTGCGGCGAGTAAAGGATGCCGGTTTAACCATCCGACCTACAAAGAGCGAAGTTGGTTTTTCCTCTGCGAAGTTCCTCGGACACATCGTTGGTCATGGTCTTCTGAGGCCGCAGGTCGAGACACTGGAGAAGATTCAAGCTGCTAAGCAGCCAGAGACGAAAAAAGAGGTGCGATCATTCCTCGGCCTAACGGGCTATTATCGGGATTTTGTCCCTCAGTACGCTGAGATTTCTCATCCACTGACCGAACTGACACGAAAGAGGGCACCAAACCGGGTAAATTGGAACAAAAAGGAGCAAGGGCTTTTGAAAAGCTAACAGAACAATTGTCCAAAGAACCCATTCTAAAAGCACCGGAGTTTTCGAAACCTTTCGTGCTACGCACCGATGCGTCGAACACCAGCGTGGGTGCCGTTCTCATGCAACGGCATGATGATGTTCTTCACCCCGTCGCCTACGCAAGTCGTCGACTTCTCCCGCGTGAAGCAGGCTATTCAAATCTCGAGCGAGAAGGCATGGCACTTACGTGGGCAGTTAAGAAATTTCATGTATTCTTGTTCGGAAGGTCATTCATTTTGCAGAGTGACCACCAGCCACTTCTTTCTATAAATTCCGCAAAGCACGTCAACAACCGAGTCTTGCGCTGGAGCTTAGCTCTTATGGAATACGACTTTACCATTGAGTATATCAAAGGTAGTAAAAACACAGGCGCTGATTATATGAGTCGGATGTCTGCTGCTTATGAATATTTCTTTATGTGATTCATGCTTTTATTTACGTATTTATATTTTTGTAAGTGCATGTGCAGCCGACGGTCCTTATTCAGTGACTCTTGACGTATTACCACTGTTTGTGATGAAGCTATTTTTTTCCTCAGCGCACAATGTTTAGGCCGTGATTATTGGTGCCTGATCCTTCGCGTAGAAACTTGTTTTTGTTTGTGTGTGTGTGTATGGTCAACGGATATGATTTATAGCATATGATAGCTTGCGTACTCAGTGACAGCGAACATGGTAGAAGTTGTTTGAACCAAACGACTATCTTACGTGGGGGGTTATTGTAGTGATTTGGGGTGAGCGGGGTCATTTCAACGGGCAAGAAAGAAAGCCTTCACTGAGGGAGACGAAAAAGAAGGAAGGAGAAGAAGAAGAGGCGTGGAACTCGACGGTACAGCATCAAGACGGTGGGCTGTGCCTTGCAGCTTTACGTAAGGTCATCCGTCGACAGGTCGACGGAGTCTTGCAGCTACACGCAAGACCCGACAACGAAGACGCAGCTACCTAGCCACACTTCAACAGACGGGCTGAGACATCCAACCAAGCCATCCCTGCAACGCTCACCAGGCTTCGAATCCTGTCGCATCGCTCCTTGGCAAGGCATGTAAGACTCTTATACCATACTATCAGTGACATTCGTTCGTGCTGTTTTTGTTATAATCTGTATATAATGTCTTAAATCTTTATTCGTATTTATCGTATTCAACAACATTGTCCTCGTGTTTCGTCTCACTGTCTCACACACCTGCGAGCGTGAACGAGTCTACCACAATAGGGTTCGATGCTTTTTAGCGCAGACGGTATTTGGTTTTGGCATGGCGTTAACTTTTTTACATAGGCCTCAGAGTTTGAGGGGGGCGGAAAAGACTACATCGATATTTGCGCGATTATACATACCCTATACATACATTGCTCAGAAGGAGTGGTTTATTTCTTTCCCCTTTTATGCGGCAAACAGTACATAGGACACACTGGAAGATGTAGAAATGACAGATTAAGGGAACATAACAACAACACTCGATTAGCAAACTCAGGACTTTTGGGCATTCACTGCCGTGACTGTGGGTGCACTGCGGACTTCAAAAATAGCACCGTAATTGTAAAAAACCATCACCAGTTAACACGTGAGATAATAGAGGCAGCTTCCATCATAAAAAGGAGTGACACTTGTGTTAGTAGTCCATCTATAACGCTTACTGAAAAATAATTGTTATACCTTGACTCTCGAAGGTAATGTGCGATAGACATTGCTATTTGTTTTGTACAGAAGAGAACGAAGTGAGATGGCGAATTTAATAGGGGTAAAAGAAAAAGTAAGAAGACAAAAATACAATTTGAGTTGCAAGTCAGCGCGACGTGAGTGTCCGTTTTTCTGGTGTGAGTGTGAGTGTGAGTGAGTTTACTTTAGCGCGTCTCCTGCAATATGAATATCCAACTCGCCCAAGCATCCATTCTAAGAAGTTTAATTTCTAGTACTTCGGGCCCATTCGCATCTTAGAGCCCGTCCTTTCTCACCACCATGATTAACATCTCCATTTGTCAAGCGAGGACCTACAGTTACTGTCTCCGGGTGAAAATATTACCCCCCGAAGTCTAGGAGCTGTTTGGGGGCTTTACCCCTTCTGTAGGTCATGGTAGGAGAGTATGCAAGATCCTACAATCCGAGTGGCATAGGCAAACAAGACATTACCGTGATTGTCTTCACTTTAAACTGTGTGACAATGCAAGTCCTTCGTCGGGAAAAAAGAGATGGCGAGAAATTTCTTACACTACTGAAAGAACGACGGAGTTTCTCTGGCGTCTCACCCTAGACCATCTTCGCGTCATCATACCAAAGAAAACTACCTGTCCCTGCAATCCTCTACACAACATCAGAGTCGTACAGTTACCGCAACAAGTGCAGCACGTTCTCAGCATATGGGGCCCAAGTTCGCCGTAGAACCCGAAAAATCGGCACCTGAGCTACTGTCTCTAATAAGGCAATGTCAAGAAGGGCTTCTTTTTCTGAGTGTGATAGATGCCCTTCAGAGGGCGTAGACATTTTATCACAATATAAACCTTGTGTACATCATCTGTCAATCAAAAAGGTTGAAAATTACTTGAAGGAGAATTCTTTAAACTTTATACCAGCAGACAAGGAAGGCGGTTTCGTCGTCATGCCCAAAGAGGAGTTCGGGGTAAAAGCCCTTTTAGCTATCGAATCTGTTTTCCAACGTCACGACGACATCCCATTAGCAAAAGTAAAATGTGAAGCTAAAAGGCCCCTTCAGGACCTAAATATAAAAGAGCCTTGCCCCTATTTTGAAAAAAAGCAAACAGCTTAGCTTAGAAATATTTTAAGCGCCAAGACGCACAAGGTTGAGTGTCCCTTGCGAGTTATTGTATAAGAAAGAGACCCTTGGCAAAATTCTTTGGCTATATGTTTACAAAGAAGACTTAATTTGTTAACAGTTGATGACCCATTTTTGTTAAAAAACTTATACGAAGTCATCAGCTTCCTACAAGAACAGAGTGCCAACCAATACCAGGCTTTCTCGATTTTCACCAAGGATCTATACAACGCTTTACCTCAGGTACGCCTCTTAGAGTGCATTGAAGACAGCATTGACTCGTAGGGTGCCATAGCTTTCCAGAACACCTCAGGACTTTCCCAAAGCATCTTTCTTGATTTGCTCAGGTTTTACCTCATGTCTACATTTGCGTCTTGGTACGGTAACACCTACCTTCAAAAAAGGGAGTCTGCATCGGATCCTGCATAGCGCCAATTCTCAGTGATTGATTCCTAGCATACCACGACAGACTGCTTCAAAAGAGCTTAGATTCCTCGACTGTGGTAAAGGTGTTTCGCTACGTTGATGACTATTTGATACTCCTGGACGCAAACAAAAAAGACCTCCCGATTTATGTACCCAATGTGCTCGTCAAGTTTAAAACATGTTTTAACCCTTTGGAGATTACGCACGAGCTTCCAGAGCTAGGATCCTAAAGATTTCTGAGCCTAAATTTGTCTCTCCAGCCCCGTCATGTCTGTTGGTCGTATGAGCCGAGAGGGAAAAAACCCCTTCTCAATTATAAATTGGCGCATTCTAAACTGGTAAAGAGTGGAATAGTCAATCAGTGCTTAAAAACTATTTTCAAGTCCTGCTCGCATTCAGACCTAACAACCTTCGCAGGGCAAGTATCTAGGATATTAAGTGCGGGATACCCTTCACATCTGTTAACTTCAGTCGCCGAAAGTCTCCTTAAATAGATTAAAAAAGGTCAAATCACATCCCGCAAGCCAAGCGAAAAATACAGTAACCGAAGACCGGTAGTCATCCCCTACATTCATAACATTTCTCATAACCTCAAGAAGATTGGGAATCGCGCAAATATCGATGTAGTCTTTTCCGCCCCCATCAAACTCTCAGTCCTATGTAAAAAAAAAGTTAACGCCATGCCAAAAACTAATACCGTCTGCACTAAAAAGCATAGAACCCCATACGTACCTTGCTCAGAAGGAGTGATTTATTCCTTTCCCCTTTCATGCGGCAAACAGTACATAAGACAAACTGGAAGATGTATAAATGACAGATTAAGGGAACATAACAACACTCGATTAGCAAACTCAGGACTTTTGGGCATTCACTGCCGTGACTGTGGGTGCACTGCGGACTTCAAAACTAGCACCGTAATTGGAAAGAATGATCACAAGTTAACATGTGAGATAATAGAGGCAGCTACCATCATGAAAAGGAGTGACACTTGTGTTAGTTCTCCATCCATAACGCTTACTGAAAAAGAATTATTATATCTTGACTCTCGAAGGTCATCTGCGATAGACATTGTTGTTTGTTTTGTACAGAAGAGAACGAAGTGAGATGTTCAATTTAATACGGGTAAAAGAAAAAGCAAGAAGACGAAAATACAATTTGAGTTGTAAGTCAGCGCGACGTGAGTGACCGTTATTCTGGTGTGAGTGTGAGTGTGAGTGAGTTTACTTTAGCGCTTCTCCTGCAATATGAATATCCAACTCGCCCAAGCATTCATTCTAAGAACTTTGGCACGTTTCATATTTGCGGGGAACTCTCCGCAAGCCAAGCGGAGGTTAAATATATCTGCGAGGTGCGGTGCAATTATGTCGATGACAAGCTTGACTGGTTTTATTCGAAAATCGTTAATATCACGACTGCTCTTATTTTTGAGTCGCATGAATATTTTGTAGACCTCAAATTTGTTGGTTGAATTAAGAGAAAGGGACGAGCTTGGGCTCTGTGTGATGTATTTAACAGCATCTTCATTATATGCGCTTGAAACAAGATTTACCAAGTAGGAATTGAAGCATTGTGCCAGTGGAACACCGGAGTGCATTTGGTCATTGATGAGTAGCTCCCCCATTTTATTGTTACATGGGCCGCGCTGGAGAACCTCATCTATAGATTTCCATATCACAGCAGGAGAAGTTTTCGATTTATATCTGAAGAGGTTTGCATGATACTGTGCTTTTGCTTGTTTTAGTATAGAGTTTAGTTTATTTCGTTATTTTTTAATGATGCTATATTGTCTGGGTGTCTCGAGGAAATAATATTTTTGAACAAGATACTCTTTTTTCTAATCATTTTGATGGGATAAAGTGTGATCCAAGGTTTTTTTTTATTTACTCGATCGAGATACTTCTTTATATGGAAAACATTCATCATAGCACTTCTTGAACAAGTCATGAAATGTATCGTAGGCATCATTTACGTTGGATTGTAATGTCACAGATGTCCAGTCGAGAGCACATATCTTGTTTCTAAAATGCAGCAAACCGTGTTCTGTTAATGGTTGGAAAGCAAAAAAAAACGTTTGACTTGTCTCTTGATTTCAAATCACAGCAACGATAGGCGAGAAAAATAGGAATATGGTCGGTGATGCTACAACTGATCGTACCAGCTGCAGTAAGTCTTTAGCACATATTTGTAATGAAGAGATCCAGTACGCTTTCACTTTCAAGAGTAGTTCTAGTAGGTGACAAAAATGCATTCGCATATCCGAAAGGGCTGAGAACATTACTAAACTGGGTCCCAGCATGGGAAGGTTCCATCATAATAATATTAAAGTCGACCACCGAGAACAACAAAAAAATTATTTGCTGATGCAAATTCCAAATAAATCTCCAAGAAAGATAGAAATCCTGCAACGTTGGCCGACGGCGGACGATACACGACAGAGAAAAGCCGACTGCGACGAGTTAAGTTTAAAATTTCGTAGTCTTCATTCATCTCAGTTGTTGGTATCCAGGCAAATTTAGCACGGGCTGGTCATCTTGGTGCTACGTCTCTGAGAACATTACAACATCAAAAGCAACATCGCAGTCATCCAGAAGTGTCCAAACATCGTCCTCCTTTTTTCGGAGGGAACGCACATTAAGATAAAAACAGTAACATATTTTGAATTTGTGTGCCCCTTAACGTCTGATGACAAAATTAATTCATGGTATTTCATCTTACTGCAGATCTACTAAATTTTAGCCAAGTCATCATCATGGGCGATATGGCAAACGGCGCTGTTTTCGGACTTCCTAGCGAAATTTGTTTTTTGTTTCGCACCCAAGCGTATTTCCAGCCGCACTCTCGCTTTCGGTTGATAGTGAGTGCAAGCAGCCGTCTCAGAACCGGACATAGGTTTTCAATGACATAGACGGGTGCCGTCGGCAAGATATTAAGCTACGTGGACGATATCCGGGTACGTCGTGCCTTTTCAAGAATTGAGTCGCGCTTTGGACGGCTTGCAAGCTGCACGATGTAATTAGGCGCCGTGATGTCACGGCCTGGCAAGCGGTGGCATGCTTCAATGTCGTCAACCGTGACTGGCTCACCAATCTGCTCGCACAGCCTGCGAGCAGATTGGTGAGCCAATCTGCAACGTGCGAGCCAGTCTCGTGACTGGCTCGCACGTTTTCATTTGGCCTCTTCGCAACGCCCTCTATCTCAAGGTTTGAGTTGCGCGAGTACTGCTACATCTGTGTCATTCTGGTCATGGCCACCCTCATGTCACCCTGCACTGTGCTGCAGTTTTCACGCAGACTATCATACCTCCCCCTTAGTTCCCCGTTCTCCCTGATTATGTCCTCGACCTGCTTTTTAAACTCCTCAAAGTATTTGTTTATGAAGGTCAGTCCTGAATTTGTTTCGCGCATGTCGAAGTGCATCTCACGGATCTCAGTCCGTAGCCCTAGCTCAAATGTTTCCCAAAAAACCTTTAAACTCCCTCCTGATCTCATCCTTAAACTCGTTCAACATCTTCACTACTTCCTTTGACATAATTTCAGCAGCGCGCAGTCGCAACAGAAGTTGACCGTGGTGGTAGGAACCCAACCCGGAAACACATAAAAGAGAAGCAAACACGAGAGCACGGGAGCAACGGCAAAAATCGTCGAAACAGACAGGCGGGAGCGAAGCGAGGTTCGTCACTCAAAGAGAGGCGAAGGACGCCGATTGGAGGAGCGCCGCCAACCCTGCCAGAGGAAGAGGGCGGGCCACCAGGAGCGTGATTGTCAGGGAAGGGGGGTTGCGGCGACTCACGGTGACCGGAAGGGGGGCGCCGCATGCTGTTCGTACTCGAAGCTAAGCCCAACGTTGGAGGGGACTGGACCACTGTGGACCGGGGTCAGGTCGTTGCCCCACCTAATAGCGAGTGCCGGCTTCTGACGCCAAACCTGCACAAACGTCCCGGCTCTGAGGGGAAACGCAGCTCTGGTTAGGCGTTCGTTGGTCTCAAGACGAGAAGGCGTCCGGGTACGCGGGCTTCGTTGGGCCAGGCACGTACGTCACCGGACGGTTGCCCCCGCATGAAGTTAGGCCCAACACAGGGCACGGCTTTCGGCACGTTGCCTGGCCCAACGAACTAAGACGCAGTAAGTCAGCACCTGAAGGACAATTTAACCCATGCACGCAATGTTTTTGACTAGATGTAGATGACTTATTTAACTCATTAAAGCACAGAAGATTCTTTGACACCGTCAGCGGATGCATCGACTCTTATAGAGCCCCAGGTTTTCAGAACACCTGTGGCTTACCGCTCGCGCCTTTCCTAAAACTTTTTGAATTTTTATTTGTGCTCTACGTTTGTCAGGTTCTCACGAGGGACTTACATTCAGAAGAAAGGAATCTGTATTGGGTCATGCTTTCATTTTTTTTTAATTTTTCGTTCAAAGTTTGACAGGGGAAATCCAGTGTTTGATCTCCTATCCAGTCGCCCGCATATTTTGATACGTTAAAGACTACCTTGTGCTTATGACCTAAATACATGACGAAAACTACACAATCATAATCAAAAAGCATATTTCTAGCTCAGGCCCAAAGACTCAAATTCACCCACGAGGCTCCAAAGAGCAACAACCTCCAGTTTCTTGATATGCTACTTACCTTTCAAAATGTCCACGTCTCTTAGATCTATTCCCCTAGACACAAGAAACAAATATTTCAGTATGAATCTGCGAACTCAAAAGTTGCTAAAAGAGCAATAGTTTCTAGTTGTTTTAGCGCTGCCCTCAAAACGTCTTGTATTCATTTAGAAATTGACAGCTTTGCCATGCAAGTATCGCGGCTCAAGGCGTCAGGCTACCCCACTTCCATCCTGCCTGACGTTGCTGAATGTATAACCAAACCAAACAAAACAATCAGGAGAAGTAGGAAAACAAAGAATCCCACCGGTGGTCGTCCTTTACATCCATCGTATTTCTCATAACTTAAAAGACAAAATGCTTCCAAGTACAATGTGCCGGTTGGGTTTTCAGAACTTGACAAAATAAAAAAGCTCTACCCTGGACTCTACACCCAGCGCAAAATGCCTGACGAATGCGGCGTAATATACACTGCCACAAATTCGTGAACTGTTGCTGCGGAGTAGTGTGTGATACCCCTTGTTAAAACAGAAGTTCGGGCGAGTTGGTAGTTCATGACGCACGAGGACACAGCGCACCCGTAACAAACACAAGGACAACGTTCACAGTCACACCAAAAGAAAGAAAGGGACACTCACACAGCGCTGACTTCAACTCTTTGTATATTCCCGCATTTTCTCTTCTTTCACGTCTAATCCATAACCTAGGCCTCCTCTTTTTCTCTCTTTGCTGAAGGTTAACTTTAAAATTTTTAAGCTAGAAATTGAAAATGAAAAATTACTGTAGATCAATGATGCAAAGCTAAGTAATCCAGCTCTTTTTGTGACAGCGCTATAGATGGATTGCTAATACACCTGCCGTTTTGCCTGGCAATGTTCTCCGCTTCTATTATTTCCCTTGTGAGCTGGTCTCGGCTCCTTGCCAACACCACACACTTGTCAAGTTCCGCTGTGCACCCACAGTCCCGAATGTGTATGCCAACATGTCCAGAGTTCTTGTTGATGGTGGCCAAGTTGTGTTCTCTAAGGCGGTCGTTTAAACACCTTCCCGTCTGTCCGATATATGTTCTTCCACAGGACAGGGGGAAGGAGTAGACCACATTTTCAGTACATCGAACGAACTTATTTCTGTGATTCGTTGTGCAGGACGTCGGTGTTCTTGAAGGAGTGTTTACCCTCTTGCACAGGCTGTAGAGCTTGATCGGAGCGGAGAAAATAACGTCCGTGCTTACTTTGTTTGCTATTTTCTTGAGGCCATGAGAAAAATGATGGAGATATGGCACAATCACTGGTCTTTTTGTCCTGTCCCGATGACTTTTCTTACATCGATCATCATGCTTAAATTCTCTGATAAGTCCTTCCGCCACTGATGTTAACAAGGATGGTGGATATTCTGCGCATTTTAATCGCGACACTTGCCCAACAAAGCTCCTTTGGATGGAATGGAAGCATGACTTCGTAAGAGAGTTCTTAAGGCACAACCGCGCTATGCCTCTCTTTACGAGTTTTGAATGCGCGGAGTTGAATGGCAGAAGTGGCTTCTTTCCCCTTGGCTCGTAAGTCCAGCACGTATGGTACGGTGACATACAAAGACGAAGATCTAAGAATCTCAAACATCTTTCACCTGGAAGTTCGTGGGTAATTTCCAATGGGTTCATGCACCTTTTGAAACTGTCGAGAATGTCAGGTACCAAGACTGTCAGATGTTGGTCATCGGTGGCGAGGACAATTAAATAATCGTCGACATATCTGAATACTTTTTTAACTTTTGACGCGTCGAGAGTTTGGTTTAAATTCCTGTCAAGGTGTGCAAGATACAGGTCACTGAGGATAGGTGCAATGCACGAACCAATACACACCCCTCTCTTCTGCAGATACGTATGTCCATCCCAGGTGGCGAAGGTAGATTTTAGATAGATGTCAATTAAGTTTAAGAATTTGCTTTGGGATAGACCTGACGCATTCTGAAAGGCAATAGTGCCATATGTGTCTATGCAGTCCTCAATACACCTTAGGAGATGGGGTTGGGGCAAGGAATAGTAGAGATCCTTAATATCGATGGAGAATGCTCTTAGATCTTGGTCGCTTTTTTGATCGAAGAAGCTGATGACTTCATAAGAGCTATGCATCAAGTAAGGATCATCGATGACTAGCAGCGTCAGTCTTTCTTGCAAATATTCACCTACCGACTTCTGCCAAGTTTCCCTTTCTGAAATTATTACTCGAAGAGGGCATTCCGGTTTATGAGTTTTGGCGCTGAAGAATAATTGTAGGCTCAAGTTTTTGCTGCGATCAATTCTGGAGCAAAGTTGATTCAAATTCTGTGAATGACAAAACGTTTTTGCTACCCGTTTCACTTGTTCCAGGGAGATCTCGTCGTGGCTGCTGAAGACAGATTCGACAGCTGTTAGAGCTTTTTCTCCGAACGTCTCCTTTTGCATAAGCACAAAACCGCCTTCTTTGTCAGCTGGCATAAGTGTCAGTGAGTGTTCTTTTAGGTATGCTTCTACTCTCTTGATAGGCAGAGATGTAGCTGATGGCTTGTAACGAACAAGCATGTCCACTCCCTCGGAGGTGCATCGATCTATCTCGGTCTCTGGAGCTCGTCTTGACACTTGCCCAACGATGGAGAGTAGCTCCGGTGCCGTCTTCTTGGGTTCCACTGCAAACTTGGGGCCCAAGCTTAGAACATGCCTCACAGAACTTGGTATATCAATGTCCCCTATCGTGTGTACTGGGTTACTTGAAGCCGTTTCTTTCTTGGGTTTGGTGGTCCGGAGATGCCTTAACGTAAGTTTCCATAGATGTTCAGTCGTACATCCCGTTAATGAGGCGTAAGTTTGCCATATTCTTCTGCTAGAAGAAAGAGTGGTGTCTTCATGCAGTAGTGAGAACAGGCTATTTCGATAGTGCCGTGCCTGCCTATGCCACTCGGCCTGGAGTATTTTACAAATTCTCTTCCCGTGCCCTACGGATGGTAGGATGTAGACCCCACCGGTCTACATCTGAACATTTTCTTTTCTGCCAAAACGCACAAAAGTGGGAACCCTTTTAGAGCGATTGTAACGAAAAGGGGCTCCTGGCAGGTCCACTTGTCTAGCTTCCTCAGTAAGCACTTGTCAACATTGAAGCTGTACGATCCTTTTTTGGTGCGAAACTCGGAGAGTGTGATTGAATTTCTGGAGGAAGGAGCGCGGGGATTTCAAAGTGCCTTTTCGGTGGATGCTGAAGATCTTTTTTATTCTGTACCGCATGAGCCACTCTTTTGTGCGGTTAGGAAATGTATCGAAAAAAACGGAGAGGTGACGTTTTGTTCCTCCAGTGGCGTTAGCGTTGACAGTTTTCTTGAACTTCTTTCTTTTTATCTTGCGCACACGTATGTTTCGTTTGAAGGGGACTTGTATGTTCAGAAGAAGGGCATCTGCATTGGGTCGCATGTGGCGCCGGTTCTGTGTGATATTTTTTTAAGCAGTTGCGACAACGCCATTCTAGAGAAGCTAAGATGCGATGGCGAAATAGGTTTTTTAGATACGTAGATGATTTTCTTATTTTTAGTGAAGCACCTGAGGCATCCTTGGCAGATGCTGTATCTGCGATTATGCGTATCTTCGGTGCTTGCGCAGACGGTTTGACTTTTACCTTTGAGACACACACCCACTGAGGGGAAGTTACAATTTTTAGACATTAAACTAAGTTTTTTAGAAGACCATATATGTTGGGCGTATGAGCCGAGATCCAAGAAAGCGATACTACCATTGGAGTCGGCTCACTCTAAGTTAGTTAAAAGGGGCATCGCCAAAACGTGCTTGGAGGCCGCTCTCAAGAAGTCTTGCGAGCATTCCGTTCAGGAAAGTTTCGCGCGACAGATCACAAAACTGCAAGTGGCCGGCTTTCCGCAAAGGTGCTTAACTGAGGTTGCTGAAGGCCTGGTAAAAAAAGATAAAAGGAACGGGCAAACCCGCCCTTGAGAGACCCAATATGAGGCCAGCGGTTATTCCATACCTACACTTAGTGTCACATAATTTAAAGAAGGTGGCCCAGTCGGATGGTCCGACTTTGCAATAAAATCAATTGTCCCGATCAACAGACTGATCTTTGCAGCAAAAAGCACAAAACAAAATTTGCCGAGTGTGCCTCAGGAGTTGTATACGAAATCCCCCTGTCATGCGGCGCCGTGTACATTGGCCAGACGGGCAGATGCGTGAATGACCGCGCCCGCGAGCATGCGGCTGCCACGCGAGCTAGCCCGTCTGGCCATCTCGCCATTCATTGTAATAGATGCCCGTGTTCGCCGGTGCTACATGACATTAGGATTTTGGCTCGTTATCACGACCGAACAAGCAGAGAGGTTCATGAAGCGTATGCAATAGGGATAAGGGCGTTGAGTGCATAAGTGAAGCGTCACTCGCCCTGTCAAAGAGTGAGTTTGAATATTTGAGTGAAGCATTGCGAGGGACACGTTCATGACTAACAGGGTTCTGGGGCCTATAAATGCATGTACTTTTGAAAAAAAAACAGTTGCGAGTGCGCCTTGTGTCGTTCCACTTCTTCGTCCTTGTCTTATTCGGCGCTTTTATTTAAAGAACCATGAACCAACTGGCCCAACTTTCCACTTTGCTGCATTAACATGAGGCTTAGAGAACATGCGCTCTCTCTCAAATCCTCTCAATCGAGGCATCTCGCTATACATGTGAGGGACTGTGGATGCGCCCGCTGATGACTAGCAGAAGGATTCTGAGGAGGCGTTCTGATAAGCGAACTGGCGAGATTCTTTAGGCGGAAGTCGTTGAGATCAAAGGATACGCCTGCATCAGTTCTCCGTCTTTGACCCTGTCACGAAAAGATTAGAGTACATCAAATATTTTTCCTATTTTTTTCTTAAATTTGCTTTATCTTTATTCTTTTTCTTCCTTTTTATTTATTTTTATTTTCCACTTTGTTACTTTAATCATGTACACATTTTCCTTTTTTAATAATTTTCTTTATTTAATTTGAAAACTTTTCAGATTCTTTCGCTCCTTAAAATATTTGTCGCTTTTAACGTTATGGTTTTTTTATGTCCTCGTCTTTGTCCTCTTCCGCAATAAAACGTCAGTTGAGAGTAAACGCGTGTCCGGTGTAGTCATCTATTTGTCTTTGTCTTGTACACTTTCTATTTTCGTATTCCTAACGCATCAAAAGCATTTATTGGCGTTCTTTGAAGAGATCTCTTGGTGCCGATATACGCTTAGGATTTTGCGGATCCTGATAGCTTCAATACACTTCGACGGAGGTCGGCATTCTTCGTTTAACTGACTGACTCACAGCTAGCACGAAAAATAAAAATATAAAAAAACTCACTTACCGTCATCCTCGCGGCCACACTCGCCTTCAAGTCATCACTCACGAACTCATGAACTCGTGATCTCACCGAACGCACGAAGTCACGAACTCACGCCCCTCGTCGAACTCATGAACTGACTCACTCACCGATTGAATTCTCTCAGAAGTAGTTTGTGCCTTCATCGTAGTCGCGGCGCTGGCGCTCGTGTTGCGCGCTGGTTGGGCGGTTTTTTCAGGGCCACCACGGTCGCTGCCATCTTCCCCAGTAAGGATGCCGCGAACCTTTTTCGAACCAAAGGTTCGATGATCGAATCAAGCGCTTCGAAAGGCTCGAAAGATTTCGAATTTTCGAACTTTCCATATCGAGAAATTCAACGGAAGTCGAATTTTCGAACTTATTAAACTAAGAAGTTCGACGCTTTTTGAAATTTTGAACTTATTACGCTGCAAAATTCGATGCTTGTCGAACTTTCGAACTTGATAGACTAAAACATCGATGATTTTTGAACTTTCGAACTTCTTGCACTAAAAAGTTCGAAGCTTTTCGAACTTTCGAATTTCCTACGCTAAGAAATTCGGTAAGTTTCGAACTTTCGAACTTATTAATCTAAAGAATTCCAAAATTGTCGAACTTTCGATGCCTGAAAAATCTAAAGTTCGACGAACTTCGAACTTTTAAAGCAAAAGTGTGAAGTTCGTTGAACTTCGAAAGACCGGCAGGCGGTTTCATTTGGATTCAAGCAGTGAGGTACATTCGTAATTTTTTTTTCCAATTTTACATGCGGTGCCGCATTCCTTGCGACAAACAATGCCGTTTATTTCAATCATCTGGCATGCTTGGTTTTATAGAAATAGATTCCCGAAGGAGTGAGGAAGGACGACGGGTTTTGACAATTGTCGTTTGCGCCATATTTGAAGCGCGCTATAGCATAAGCTATTTATGGTAGAGATGTTAAACTTTTTAAGAATGATCTATGCATAGCCTAAGTAAGTGTCGTCTTAAGACATGATTATTGTTATTCAAGACGAGTTTCGAAGAAATATCCAAACATGTATCTACGCGCAATTATGTCTATAACTTGGTAATTTTTTTCGTCTACATTGCTTGAGGTATCGCATTCAAATTAACACCACAGACAGTAAATATCATTACCATCTGCAGAATACAAAATAATTTATATATTGTTTTTTCACGTTGAGGAATAAATTAACTCATGGGAGAAGATTTCTGAAATTGTTCAAGTTCAGCACGTCATAAAAAAAAAACAATTTTAATTTTTTTTTTCTCATTTCACGTTCAGTGACGTGTTTCTTTTGGTCTGTACACATTTTGGTAGGAGAAACTTGTTTCATAGTTTTGGGCCTCTGAATATGTAAGAATACAACACTTCCGGCGGGTTCTTTATAGTTTTTTTTTTGTTTCTCTCCAGCTTTTTATTTTTGCAGTTATTGTTATGTTTAATTATTTATTATTTTGTACCAGTGGCACAGTTATTTAGGTCGAAAACACATAGCTTTGAACTTCCGAGCCACCGAGCATGTGACGAGTAGTGCCTTCTGACAACGAGTTTCTAACAATGACCATCTACGCGATCTTTTATGCAGTGAAGAGCGACAGTAGCTATACATATGCATAAATAATTTCGGATTAAAATAAGCTCGACCATGCCCTCTTTCCCCGCACTGTTTACTTTAACAGTCCGAAATATCTGGGGAGGGGGGGGGGGGAGAGACTGGAGCCCCCCGTTTTTCCTCTTCCGACGCCACTGGATATGGTAGAACGCTCCTCGACCTCAAGTTGTATCAGCTTCTGTGCTTTTTGCTCGGCGTTTCTTCCGTCCCGGAAAATAAACCTCCAAAGCAATTACAAACAAAAAAAATTGTCAAGGTGCAGGCGAGCTGATATATGTTGATCATGATGCAAAATCCCGACACTGGGAATGAAATTCGCAAGAAATAGTGTAAGAAGAAAGGAAAAAGGGGACAGGATAACGTCTTGAACTCAGCTGAGTTGAGTTTGAGACGTTTTCCTGAGCTGACTTTTCGGCTGAGTTGAGTTTGAGACGTTGTCCTGAGCTGAGTTTGAGACGTTGTCCTGCCCAACCTTTTTTCTGTCTTCTTACACTTTTTCTTTCAAATTTCATTCCCCGTCTCAGGGTTTTGTATCATGTACAAACTAAACTTACTATATGCCAGCGTCACTTGGGCGGCGTCCGATCGGATTACTACAAGCGTGCAAGGGGGTAGGGAGGCAGTTTGCCAGATCGCTTCAAGGTTTTTCTGAGCCTCAACCACCTGCCTGCCCCTGGCCGTTTCAAACTGGATGAGTATCGTTAAACAGTGCGTTTGTGTGATCACTACTGCGTGATGCACGTTAATGACCACCCCGGGCTGGCGGTCACAATTACTGATCTATGGTCAAACGTCACTCTGCACTGGTAAATATTCCAACACATCCGTGAAACTCATCGTCTCATTTAATTGCCTGACCAACTTCGCGCAGTCTAAATATCACACCCGAACGTTTCTAAACCTGATTTCGTAAAAACCAGTGAGGCGTGAAAACGTTATTTGAAACTGAAACTCTGGATGAACATCAAAACCAGACCTCGAACTTTGCGCACTTGGACTTCAAAGAAATTGGAAACCTTCAAAGTTGTTTTTTTTTTTTTTTTTTTCAAGATTAGCCCTGATAGAGAATCGAAACTTTCGAACTTTTCGACCTTTATGTAGAAAGAAATTCGAAATCTTCGATTCATCGAACTTTACGTTTAAAATAATTCGAAAACGCGTGTCCTGTGTAGTCATCTATTTGTCTTTGTCTTTTACACTTTCTATTTTCGTATTCCTAAGGCATCACAAGCATTGATTGGGGTTCTTTGAAGAGATCTCTTGGTGCCGATATACGATTAGGATTTTGCGGATCCTGATATCTTCAGTACACTTCGACGGAGGTCGGCATTCTTCGTTTAACTCACTGACTCACAGCTAGCACAAAAAATAAAAATATAAAAAAACTCACTTACCGTCATCCTCGCGGCCAAACTCGCCTTCAAGTCATCACTCACGAACTCATGAACTCGTGATCTCACCGAACGCACGAAGTCACGAACTCACGCCCCTCAGCGAACTCATGAACTGACTCACTCACCGATTGAATTCTCTCAGAAGTAGTTCGTGCCTTCACCGTAGACGTGGCACTGGCGCTCGTGTTGCGCGCTGGTTGGGCGGCTTTTACAAGGCCACCACGGTCGCTGCCATCTTCCCCAGCCGTCACGTCGCGAAGAAAACAAATGTTTTGTCTCTTCGGTTGTTTCGCTCCGACTCCTTCCGTGCTCTGGTCAAGCGCGTGAGCCCGCTTTGTTGCGATACAGGCGTGCATTATCAGGAACCTTGTGAAGAAGTCTACTTCTTCACAATTGCACTGCTTGTTTAAAGCATTCGCGACAACTTCGTGCAAGTATGGAGTGAGTGTCTGCATCGCTCTTTATTCAGGCGCGAATTATTATTTTTCCAACACGCATGAAAGTGGATGTATATTTTGTTTCTGTACAGAATATTGTGAACCTCTTCTTAATAGAAGGACGGTTTCCTCGGCAATCTGTTTTTGGGTAGAAATATTTTGGAAGGGCCCGACTTTATATTTATCGTTTTTCGCACGAAATATTTCACTTGAAACGCCTGCCGCCAGAATATATTTGTTTTATGGAACAAGGAACGATTGAAGAACTTTGTGCCTACCATAATATTGTATGCATTTTTATCGACTCTCTTGCTTTTGTTGCACCGCACATACTAGAATTGGAACATTCTAATCTATGGACTCTGTGCCTCGTAAATCTTTAATAATTTATTGATTCTGACAAAAATCGTAATCGGTGAAGATGCCTTCGGCATTCTAGTTGCTCAGACAATGTGTGTTTCTGTTAAAACACAGATTTCCCAACTGCAGGTACAAAGTTGCGTTTTTTTTATAAAATCATTATTTGTTTTTGATAGATGGAAATTTTTCAATGTATTCACTAATTTGAATGAATAAACGGCGTACCGGTGTAAGCGCACTATCTGTTACCTGTGACATTTCAATTACTTCACTTCTAACTATTGGTTACCTAATTCGAATCTCCTCGCTATATTTGAGGGAGGGAAGGGCGCGGTATAGAACCTAATTACACGCTGTACAATTCTGCAAGGTTTGTTTTATTAGAGACATAAAAAATGTAAGACGTCTACGATTCCCTGTAATACCGCTCCCCTTTTCGCTAAATTTCCCGCTAAATTTAGCAGGAAATTTGCCAGCATTTTCCCGGTAAATTTAGCGAGAATTTAACGAATATTTTCCCGCTAATTTTACCGGAGAAACTGAATTGGTGTTGAGGTCACGTGACGTCAATTTCCCCGTTAAATTAAGCGGAAAAATGTTTCCACTATATTTATCGGAAAATAGTTTCCGCTAAATTTCAAGTGACGTCACATTAATTCAGGTGACGTCACACTTTACGTCACGAGACGCCACTCAACCCGAAAAAATATTTCCACTAAAAAATATCCCGGGTTGAGTGGCGTCACGTGTGACGTCAATATCGAAAACGTCCGATAATGCAACGCGCAGTTACGCCGACGCCGACGGCGATGGTGAAGCCGCTCAACCCGTAAACGGGCGCCTAATACCTGCGCTCTTAAAATTGGGGCGCTGAATTTCTTCGGGCGGGGAGAGTTGCCTCTGTGCACGCACGCGAATGCACGCATATCAAATATATATAATGAGTTTGGTTTTGATCTTACTCCCTCCCCCCTGTTATTTAATCGTATAAATATAAATCGTTGCTGAAAAGACAAATATATAACATTCCCCGTAAGCGACTGAAACGTGGACTGGCACGAGCTGTACCAGTCGATGAATAGGAATCATAACATATAGAAATCAAAACAAATATCCAAATACTTTTAGGCTAGTTAAGTAACCTTTCCCCGGACCGGGAAGCGTTCTCGAGTGCAGCCAGTATTCCGACCATGCTCAATGTCCCCATATTGAGCGACTAGCGTGCATCTCGACGCGAGCAGTGCATCTCCCGCCACCTTCGAAAAGTCACGACGCCGTGGGATGGACCTCAAATACGAACCGCCGGAGGGCACCTCATCACACCTGTCGGGAGATGCACTGCTCGCGTCGAGATCCACGCTGAGACGGGCCCGGTCAAGTCCGTCGTTCTGCAAGACTGTTCGAGGGACGTTATCCTGGGAATGGACATTTTCTGCGAACGAGGCGCCGTCAGCGACCTCAGAGCAAACCGGCTGACGCTACGAAAACATGCTCCACCACCGGAGGAACCCAAAGCGACGTCATCCGCGGTACGAGTCCTCGCAAACCACGTGAACCTGCCGCCGCGGTCAAGTGTTTTCGGACCCGTCGGGGTCGATGAGACTTTCTGCGGCGACGTTTCGCTCGAAGGAAGCCTCCAGTTGCTTCTAGGAAGAGGGATCGGCATCGCAAGAGTCGTCGCGGGGCTCCAAGACGGACACACTGTCGCAATCGTAATGAAATCCTGACAGGAGGTCCAGCACCTTACGAAAGGCACCGCCTGGGTCACGCCGAGGAACTCCCGGACTCAGCCGCAATCGCCGGAATATCAGAAGACCTCTCTTCGTGGCCACCCAAAACAACGCCGCCTTCGCAGTTTGACATCGACCCAACCCTGCCTACTCCACAACGACGACAACTCAGTGACCTTCTCGCCGAGTTCAATGAGTACTTCTCCACGTCGTCAAAGGTGCGCTTAACGATCGTTGCGAAACACCAAACTGTCACTGAAGACAAGGCGCTTCCTGTTCATCGGTCGCCGTACCCTGTCTCTGTGAAAGAGAGAGAAGTCATCCAGAAGCAGGTCCAAGAAATGCTCGATGACGACA
Source organism: Ixodes persulcatus (assembly GCA_013358835.2). Classification (NCBI taxonomy): domain Eukaryota; kingdom Metazoa; phylum Arthropoda; class Arachnida; order Ixodida; family Ixodidae; genus Ixodes; species Ixodes persulcatus. The sequence goes on along the minus strand of JABSTQ010010583.1, from coordinate 87,883 downwards.
TTGTCCAGCCCTCAAGCAGCCCGTGGGCTTCACCGGTAGTCCTGGAGTAAAAGAAAGACGGGACTCTTCAGTTTTGCGTGGACTATCGCCGACTGAACGCCGAAACAAAAAAGGACGTCTACCCGCTGCCACGCATCGACGACACCCTAGACCGGCTGCGCCACGCCCGATACTTTTCGTCGATGGATCTCAAGAGTGGGTACTGGCAGATCGAGGTCGACGAACGAGATCGTGAAAAGACTGCCTTCGTTATGCCGGACGGGCCGTAAGACTTTAAAGTGATAACGTTCGGACTATGCACAGGACCGGCGACGACGAAATGGCAAAGTTGTCTCGTCTATCTCGACGACGTCGTGGTATTCGCCAGCGACTTCGACGAGCACCTGAGACGTTTGCGAGCCGTGCTACAGGCAATCCAGAATGACGGACTGACACTGAAGTGGTCAAAACATCGGTTCGCTTACCGCGAGCTCAAATTCCTGGGCCATGTCGTGAGTGCTCAAAGTTTAAGTCCTGACCCTGCAAAGACATCCGCTGTCGCCGAATTTCCGAAGCCATCAGACAAGAAAGCCGTACGAAGATTTCTTGGGCTGTGCGCATATTACAGACGTTTCGGTCGCGATTTTTCCAAGATTTCTGCACCGCTCACGTATCTAATGAAGGACGACGTGAACTTCCAGTGGAGGGAGGAGCAAGAACAAGCGTTCAACGAACTGAAGGAAAGACTCCAGTCGCCCCCTATCCTTGGACACTTCCATTCATCAGCGGAAACGGAAGTTCACAGAGACGCCAGCAACGCCGGGCTAGGTGCGGTGCTCGGTGCTAGGTGCGGTGCTTTCACTGTCGAAGGCAGTGAAAAATTACTCAACAACCCACAAGGAATGTCTTGCAGTCGTCTGGGCATTAACCAAGCTCCGCCCATACCTGTACGAGATCCCGTTCCGCGTTGTCACGGACCACCACGCTCTCGGTTGGCTCGCCAACCTGAAGGACCCGTCAGGACGCCTCGTTTGCTGGAGCCTTCGACTGCAAGGATTCGACGTGACCATTGTGCACAAGCCTGGCCGCAAGCATAATGATGCCGATTGTTTGTCTAGGGCCTCAGTCGAACCCCTCTAACAGCACCGACGACGACGATGACGCCCGTTTTCTCGGAGCAATTACAGATACCGACATGAGAGCACTTCAACGAAACGACCCCGAACTTCGCGCCGTGAACGACCACCTCGAAGGTCAAGGAAGTTCAGTTCCGCGAGTCTTGGCCCGAGACTTGCCAAGCATCGTTCTGCGGCGAGGCGTGCTATCTAAGAACTTCGGAACGAGCAACCCTGCCTGGGTGCTGGTTGTTCCGGCCAGCCTGCGAGAAGAAATCTTTCAAGCATGCCATGACGACCCGACGGTTAAACACCTTGGCTACAACAGGACGCTCTCCCGGATTCGTGACAAGTACTACTGTCTAGACTCCCGCAAACAGTCCACCTGTACAAACGGTCGTGCCATGAGAGTGAACGACGTAAGAGGCCTCTGACGACGCCAGCAGGACTTCTGCAGCCGATACCTGCTCCGACTACGCCCTTCCAGCAGGTCGGAGTGGATTTACTTGGGCCGTTCCCAATATCGACGCAACGAAATCGGTGGATTATCGTCGCGACCGATTATCTTACACGATACGCCGAGACGAAAGCCCTGCTATCGGGAACAGCGGTAGAAGTCGCCAAGTTTTTTGTCGAGTCAATTCTCCTTCGACACGGTGCACCTGAAGTGCTGATCACAGATCGCGGGTCATCCTTCATGGCACAGCTGACTCAAGAAGTTCTTCGGCTCACTCATACCAGCCATCGACGAACAACCGCTTATCATCCGCAGACCAACGGGCTAACAGAGCGGCTCAACAAGACGATCGACGACATGATCTCCATGTACGCCGACGTAGAGCACAAGACATGGGACGAGGTGTTACCGTACGTCACGTTTGCGTACAACAAAGCGGTGCAAGAAACCACGGCCGGACGGTTACCACAATGCTCGACGCCATGCTGCCTCACGTGCCGGCCGACGATGGTAACGACGATGCTCAACTGATCTCGCAACGTGCGGAAGAAGCTCGCCAACTGGCAAGAATCAGGATTCATGACCAACAGCGAGTCGACGCACGCCGCTATAACCTTCGTCGATGGGATGTCCACTTTCAACCCGGAGACCAGGTATGGGTGTGGACACCAATACGGCGCCGCGGGCTCAGCGAGAAGCTTCTCAAACGCTATTTCGGACCCTACAAAATCATCCGATGCCTCGGCGATCTGAACTACGAAGTTCTACCCGACGGAACGCGCCCATCTGCAAGACGCCAGCCACGACCCGAGGTGGTGCACGTCGTCCGGCTCAAGCCGTGCTACGAACGATAGCACTTTGGACTCTCATCAAAGAGTGACTTTTTTAAAGGGGGGAAGAATGCCGCGAGCGCTGCTGACTAAGTAGACAGCGCGCTCGTGGCTTAATGGTTATCGCGCGTGCCTTTCACGCAGAAAGCCAGAGTTCGATTCCTGGCCGCAGGTACGCATTTTTGTTGACTCTAATGATGTTCTGGTAAATGCGAGAACCGTATTGCTGATTCGAGTTTAGAATGTTCTACACACCGAACCTTCTACGCCGACCGTTCCAGAAGCCCACGCGTGTACAAAAGGGGCTCCGCGTGGCCAGCGGAAGTCAGTTTCGCCTCAGCGTTCGATCCTGCTGCTTCGCCGCTTTCGACGCCCGCGACGCTCTGTTGTTATCTTTCTTTTTCCTTTTATTTTTGGGCACAAGTTAGCCTCATTAAACATTCAGTTTACTCTGTCATTCGCCGCCTCATCACTTGTCATTTGTGACAATAGTGCCCCCCTATTTTCGCAGGCTCACTTACAACATTGGAGTCATTTTGTGGCACCATACTTTTATGTGCTAGTTTTATTTAGTCTCACTAAGCAACACGTTCGTTAAATTCAAATACAAGGTTGCTTAATAGTCCTTGTAAGTCTTAACTCCAACTCAACGTATTTAAGTCATTTAATGACGGTGGCTCTTTCTGCACACTTCTCGTCTGCGCTCAGGTAAAACAATGCCAAGTAGGCCAGGAATTCCTATACTGTTTTCGCAAACACCATGAGGGACCTGGCGATTCGTCAAAAGTTTTGCCGAATTGTGATGACTGGGGCTACTCTAATACAGCTAGGAAAAGTGTCAAGTTCAGCTTTCACTCGTTTTCTGCCTACCGGATATATCCAAAACATGAACACGTTTCATTGGACTCTTAATGACTGGTTGCGGGTTACGGGTGAATTCAGAAATACTTGTTGTCAAAAGATTTACTAGCTTTATGTCAACACAAACTAGGAAGCACTGTCAAGTGTTTAAGATACTGAGAAGTACCACACTTGCGGCATAGAAATATGTAGTTAAAATGTGCCCATAGTGCCTCCATATTATTTATAAGTTATAAAGCAAACAGCTGGCCTCACTCTTCAGCTTACCAGTGTCAAATGTAGTATTAAATTAACAGACCAATAAATAACTTGTTATACAAAAGAAACATGACAGTTAAACAGAACGTGACACATGAATCAATCCAGAATATAAAATAAATCACGCACATAAAAAGAGCTTGTCGATCAAAAACAATTACTGTCAAATACACCCACATAGCGCGGTGACATAACTGACACTCAATTCACATCCATCAAATCAAAACTTGGCGAATAACGATTGCTCAAGGTTTATGTGGGATTCGGCTTTGCACATACTGGGAGAACTTTACTACACCAGACATCTCCCGTCAAGAAGGCAGCCGTATTTTAACATACCAAATGAAGTAAAAATTATTTGGAACACAACAATAACCAGTCAGAATGTCCATCACGGTCAATTATAATAAAAAGCACTTACAAATAGCGATGTACAGAGCCTTTCGTGTCGATCGCTGTGAGTTACACGCTGGACACGCTGGGCACGCTGGACATAAATACCCTGTGATACCGATAGATTAAAGAAATAAGTTAAAATAGGTGCAATTTGCGCAATCACATATTTAACAGGTTGTATTTGGATGCCATCAATATCGCAACTTTTTCTATTGTTAAGGTTACGAAACACAGAGCTGACCTCATGAACATCCGTAGGATAAAAGAAGATACTTTTATTTATAAATCTCGATACATGTGCCAGTGCTTCATTCACTCTACTCCGGTCATTACTGACTAAGTTAATAAAATAATCATTAAATTTGTTGGCTAGTTCAACTCCTCCGAGTTCTTGTCCGTTTATTTTTAAAGTTTTAGTTCTAGAAGAGGCTGACGTTTTTCCTAAGATCGAGTTGAGTTTCTTCCATATAATGGCACTGGTACTTGAGTTGCTAAATATGTTAAAGTAATAGGTAGATTTTGCTCGTCTAATTTAGTTTGTTACCTCATTACGACATTTCTCAAAAATGTGTAGTATTTCTGGATTTTTTGTACCAAATTGCTTAACAAGTCTATTTTTCTTGTTTATTTTGTTTAGAATTTCGGCCATCACCCAGGGTTTGTGAGAGCCTTTTGGGGCCCAATGTGTCTTATACTTAAAATTGTTCTAGAAAATGGTAGTGAATATCAAGATAAAGCAGTCATATGCTTCATCAACAGAGTCCGCAGAGAATACCGCATCCCAGTTCCGATGTTCAATTTGATACTTAAATCTTTCTAAGGCGGTAAATGACATGTCTTGAAATGTAAATAAAGGAGCATCATTTATGCTTACCTTGGGCAAATTCCGATGTACAAAAATGTATATGTGTAGATGATCACTGATTAAACAGCCCACAACACCACTTTGTAACAGTGAGGCATCAACGTTTGTAAGAAAGAGGTCTTTAGGTGTGCTAGAGTTTCAAGTCACACGAGTAGCGAAATCAATAGTATTAGCAAAATGCAAAACACTCCATCAACATACTAAACTCTCTTTTTTGTTTTGAATCACTTAACATATTAATGTTGAAATCTCCCCCCAAAATTATTCTTAGGCCGTTGTCTCCTACGAAACAAACTAGGGACTGAATAAATGTAGTAAACTGAGCATTATTACCGTCTGGTGGGCGGTAAAAAACTGAAAACAAAAAAGACGTTATGTTTTAAAGTCAATATTTTATAGTCCTCATTAATCACAGAAAACTGTTCTTTAAGTTCGCACTCGATACTATTTTTTGCTCGGATACACACACCGCCAGCACGTCTAGCAGAGCGATTTAAATCAAATGTTTTGTAGTTCTCCAAGTCTATAACGTCACCTTCATAATACAATGTTTCCGTGAACGTCTGAATGTCAAAACTAAACCCAAAATTGTTTAGTAAAATACTAAGGTCATCCTCTTTATTACCTGCAGATTGTAGGTTAAGATGAAATACACTATACGAGGGGCATTCAAAAAGTTCGTATCATTGTCACGAAGGAATAGAGATTGATCGAACAAACTTTAGTAAAAGTTGAGACTTTCTCTACATGTTCGCCACCAAGCGTTATTCACTTTTGCAACCGATGGACCACATGCCGGAGGCCATTGTTTTAGAACTTCTCGTTTTGAGTGTCCAGGAATCGCACCACTTTAGCAATCAGTTGGTCGTCGCCCTTGAAATGCATTCCTCTTGTAGAGCCACACCGGAAGCGTCAACGCCATTTAACCATAGTTTCATAAACTTGGCCATTGTGCCAGAACGATGCTCCCAGATTTTAATGAATATCCTTGGCATTGCTTGCCCTCAAATGAAAAAAAAAAATAGATCACTGCATGTGCTTGGCTTCGTCGGGTGGTGCCATTTAGGTTTCGACTCGCTAGCGGCGTTCCGCGCTACTATATCACGCGATGTGTACACTCTGCGGAAACTAGAGGGACGAGCGCTCATGTTGATGCCTGTTTTGTTCCGTTTTTTTTTAATTTTTTGTACCGATAATACGAACTTTATGAACGCCCCTCGTATATGTCAAGTTTAGTTGTGTTGAATATTTTCTTAACATGTTTTGGCAGAAAGTAATTTTCGTCAGTCATTTTAACACAAACTCAATTACGAGACACGATTCAACACTTATTTAATCTTCTCAAGGTCGTCCGCGTGCGTAACTTCCAGTGTAGGGGCGTTGTCCGTTTTCTGGCAAAGATCCTGCCGTTCCGGACCCACACAAACTTCCATTTATGTTCATGGTTTTTTGCCACTGAGATCTCAAGCGGTCGTTTCAAGACGGGGCATAGTTGTTCGTTTATGTAGATCGTGCGGTACTAGTGGACCCCATATCTTTGTTTGTTATGCGCTTCTTTTTTGCAGCTTCCAGAACAGCGTCTCGTCGCGTCCTGCTTCGGAACTACGACTTCTACTACAACGTGAGAATTACTACTACTACGTGAGGACTGCTACCACTACAACGAGAGAACTACTACTACTGCTACAGCGTGAGAACTACTGCTACTAAAACGCGAGAACAACTACTACTACAACGTGAAATCTACTACTACTACAACGTGAGAACTACTGCTACTACAACGGTTTTAGCTTGGATGTCGTGTTTGGCGGCTAGAATTGAACCGGATATTGTTAAGCGACCCATGCCACTAAGTGGACACATGCTGGGACGCTTATTCACACATTCGGCTTCCTAGTTTATGAACCACCAAAGGCCCAGCCAAAAAGGTCCCGAGTCAGCCATAATTTATTGTTTCGTACGTATATGATGGTATTATTGTAGCCGTTCTTCATAGAATTTGGCATTCTTAACTTTCCCATCACTAAGGATACATATTTGTGGCGCCATCCGTGTTGGTTTTCAAAGGCTCTGTAATCTCGGGTTTCTTTTGTTAGCTGCCATGAGAACTGTCCCGGTAGTGTGAATCGCTTGCCAGGGATGCTTTTGCCACTTCAAGCACATTTCCTAGGCAGCGCATTGGATCTATTTTTGACTTCATACTTAGCTTAACTTGTTCGTTGAGCCATTGAGTTTCACTGTCAACGCTGGCACTGTCACCACAATAGTCCCATCCCATAAACTGGCACCACTGTCCGTTACAAAGGGTAGCGCCGTTTGTATCAATCTATCCATCCCTTAGATAGACTTTTTTTCCTATGCCATAGTGGCCCTTAAGTTAATCTAGCTATCCACTTGCAGTGAAGGTCATCACATCAAGATTAAAAGTAATTTTTCACATTATTTCATAAGATTTTTCACGTCACAAGTAAAATGAATCTTTCACATTCTTCTAGAAGATGGGTCTCAATACAGGAATATTGCTTACCGCGACATCTCTAAACCAGCTTTGCAGTGGAATCGGAATCTGTTCTGTCCCGCTTTTTTACCACTCGTTTTCTTGGGTAGTTTACCCAAAGTTCTTTAAATGATCTTCAGGGCTCCAGCCACACAAGACTTATTGTCTCCTTTCCCAGGTGCCTTATTATTTCAAGTTTTGCTGCAAATGTCAACTTCTCCCTCTCGGCATTCACAACAATGACATGTAGGCCATTTGATGGTTGATTGAAATGTCAAATATCCACGATTTTTCACATTGGATATCATTTGCCTGTGGTGTCTTCTGCGGTCACAAACTTCTGCCATGCCACCACTACGCATTGGCGTACGACAGAGAAACCTGCTACGTGGCTTCAGAGCATGCTGTCAATAATTTCAACACCACGAAATTTGATTGTGATGGCTCAAAAATACAGAAACCTCCCTCCTCCCCAAAAGCATCCATGGTATCCATAATGTGAGCTGCCATAATAACAGAGCAAAATGCAGGTTTTTACCCAGTTGGTCTTCGAAAATTGTTTCTATGTAACAGGGTATCCATATTATTAAGACATGACTGTTTACCCATTCTGCCCGAGTCGTACTAGAGCGACAAGTGGAAAGACCCGACACCGATATGTATCAAGACTGGATAATACGCCAAAAACACAAACACAATGAAGGAAGATCTGGACAAGACACGTCGTAACTTTCAACTGAATGGTTTACTTTGGTAAAACAATCTGTCTACTGATAAGAAGTGACACATGTTAGCAGAACATTGTAAATCTGGGTTGCAGGGTGTGATTTTAATTGCGAATTTGCTGTTGCGACGTCGCTCGTGCAGCAAAATAAAAGCATAGGGGAAGCTGTGGTGTCCGATGTCACAGGTATAAATTTGCAAGCAAACGTGCACCATGTGTAGCGGGCTTAATGTAAAGTCTTAGAACACTCCTCAAAAACCAGCATTATTGGCTCTGCAGACAGCGAAATTCTTTGCCAGATAATAGCAATGACGGTGCTCTCACATGAGTTCTTATTAAATTATTTTATCAAGAAGGCATTGTGACTTTTTCTCACTGTTTTTGTTTTGTAACGGTCCATGACACTAGTCTTTCTAGGTACTTGCACATACAATGAACACAGTTAACTGCTGTACTCAGTTTCATCTTACGTCCGAGCGCAGCGGATGCCACGAGACATCGGATCCAATCCAAGGCCATGTGAGTATCACGTGATCTTGGAGAGGGGACACAGCAACGCGCAGGAAGTGTATCATGGCCTACGTTCACTGAGCGGGATTGGCTAGGATCACTCGTAGCATCCTCTGCGTCCGGACGTAAGGTGAAACGGAGTGTAGGTGACCTTGATAAAATCTCAAGGTAACAATTTGTGTGTGAGTGCACCCTCATTGTCATTGTCTGACAAAAAATTTCACTCTCTGCAGAGGAAGTGATGCTGGTTTTTGAAGGAGTGCGTTTTGACCTTATCTAACAGTGTTCTGCCAGCAGGTGTCAGTTTTTTTCTGCATATATATCTATTTTTTTAATAAACCGTTCATTTGAAAGTTGCGCAGTGTATGTGTCCAGATCTTATGTTCGTTTTGTCTGTTTTTGTTTTTCATATTATGCAATGATAAATAACCAACTAGCACAACTTGCCATCTTAAGAGTGAAGACCATGCAGCATGCATGCAAAAATACCTTTCGGCAGGCTTGATATCACTTGTGCTTACTTCATGAGTCCGGAGAGACGGCAAGCCTGACAGAGGTACCTTCGTGTGCATGCTGAATGAATTTAAGGCATATCGTGGTTGGTTGTTTCTGTTAGCCTCTCTAGTAGAACTCTAGCATTATGTATCACCCCATTTTACATTGAAAGTTTAAAATACATGTTTCTAAGAATATGGTTAGCATTCAATGTATTTATTGATTAAATATAATCTAGTCAGACTGAATGTTTCTGTGATCATATTTTTATTTTTTTGTGGCGCTTTGATCACTAGGGGTCTTGGTTTTTGTGGGTTTATAGCTTCAGGGCTGTCAGTGGAAGTTGACACCACATTATATCGTAAACTTACAGGTAGGTAACATAAATATCAAAAAAGTACGTCTATGCATTTAAAAAAAAACAGATAGAAAACATTGCCTTTATATTGAAGTTGTGCTTATGGCTTGGTTTTACTCAAAAGAAAAACGAAAAATGTTCCCTTGCGACAATTCAAAATCCGCTTTCAAACAATCAGGAGCAAAATTCCGCAGAATTGCATGTTACATGTGGTGTTCACATTCTGGAGCTCTAACTGGCTTTGTTTTGTACTTATTGACAATAGTATTCTACAAATAGAGGGAAATTATGCTTGTCACAGTCGAATCCTGTAGTTTCCTGCAATATGAAAGACCCACTGGGAGCGCTTCGCTGAGGCAGTGGCTGGTAGTGGCGCTCTGTGTGCTTCTGGGAGATTTTTCGCTGGTCGCTTCTTCTGCAGAAGTTCCATTTCGAGGTCATCTACAAGTCAAGAGTTGAACGCCGAGCGCCAGATTTCCCCTCCCGGACTCCGCAGTCAACACGGGAGCTAGGTGGCAAAGTTATCTGTGTCACACCTCCGGCCTTCCTGCAACGGGCAGAGGATCTTTCGTGGGACCAACATTAGGACTCGTACTGCCAGGACGTTTTAGAGCGCAGCTCTTAGGCGCTCGTTTCCAGCCTGAGCGGCGTCGGCGTCGCCATCGGCGTAACTGCGCGGTGCATCATGGGACGCGTGACGTTACTGGTTACGTCACTGATGACGTCAGCAGTGACGATGACGTCATCTTGGTGACCTCATCGTCATCGTCACGTGACCTCAGGGGGTCACGTGACCCCGTGAGGTCACGTGAACCCGGGGACGTCACGTGACACCCGTGAGGTGACGTGACCCTCGTGAGGCGATGGCAACGCCGCTCGGAGGGAGGAGTAGCAGACAGGATGAGGAGGTGAGGAGGAGGGAGGAGGGGTACACCTTTCCCTTAGTACCCTTCCCTCCTCCTTCTCAAGAGCTGCGCTCTAATTCGGCGTTACAGGGAGTTCTAAACGGCTTTCATTTTTTTCGACTTCTGTACAGAAGTACTGGCACACGTAAACTATAGAGGCGAGCACAGCACAAGTTTGTCGCTCATAACGGAGTCATTTACAGGAGCCATCAAGGCCCCATCAATCAACGTTTCTTGGTCTGCCTTTCTGACTCGAAGAGAGCCGAAGTTTTGCGCGAATTCCACGGAGGAACGTACGGGGAACACTTGAGTATCAGGCGCACCTTCGAAGTTATTCACACAAAGTACTTATGGCCCCAACTCTTCAGCGACGGAAAGAACTTTCTCGCGTTTTGCGGTCTCTGCCAACATATGAAGGTGTCATCTGAGGCACCTTTTGGACTGCTGCAACCAATTGACATCTACTCTCCGTTTCACACAGTGGGGCTAAATAATGTTGGACCGTTTAGGGCATCTGGAGGCTACAAATACCTCATCGACGCCTTCGAATACCTCAAAACTTCGTTGAGGCCAAGCCTGTGGGGAACATTGAAGCGGTTAAGAAACAAGAATTCATCGAGCGTTGAATAATTTTAAAGCACGGTTGCCCAGCAGTGATCATCACTGATCGGTGCACTCAAAAGATGGCACGTTCGATTTCGGTGTACCTTGAACACCGTGGTCTCCAGCACTCACCTACGAGAGCATTCCGTCCTGCTGCGAACGACCTCTGCGTATGGAAAAACGAGACACTCAAGCAGATGATCCATTTGACTACATTAAGAGGCGACAAGTGGGCTGACGTCCATATCTACTTTGTCTTCTGCTATAATACCGGGTTTCAGGACACCGTTTTTCAGTCACCTTTATTTCTTGTCTACTACCGGGATCCTGTGCTCCCCCTTGATCTCGTTTATAGCTGCCTGAAAATCTGTGACTACGTGATGAATCGGACTATTCAGTCATTGTTCACGGGAGACTAAACCAAGCTCGGAAACTGGCCACCAAGCGCATCAAGCTCGCTTAACAAAAAACAAGAGATACTTTGACTGATAAGACAAATAAATGCAAATGTGCAAACGAGTTTTAGTAGATCATTCCGATGCCTCCCATACCCCCGGTAACGATATGATTCATGCGCAAAGGTGGCGGTAGAGTATCTTGTTTCTTTATCCGTGTCATCGCAACGATCTACTAAAACTCTCCATTTTCAAAATCGCGAAGCTGTAGAAGGCATCATACATCTAGCCAAAAGTAGAATAAGAATTGATTTATGTTCATCTTACTCTACCGGAAGGGCGCCACGAGAGCGCACGACACGAGAGCGCACGACGGCAGAGCGCAGCGACACCAGAGCGCACGACGGCAGAGCGCCGCGACACCAGAGCGCGTGCCATTAGAGCGCCGCGACACGACAGCGCGTGCCATTAGAGCGCACGTCACGAGAGCGCATGTGCGCGCCTTGTTTTCTCGCAACAAACGCTTTACGTCATTTTATCGGTTGAGTAGGCGGACCTGTGGGAAGTCTAAAATATACAATTACACGGCGAAACGCCGTACAATCAAATCAAACATTCTGCGGACATACCCTTTGCAATCACCGGACTCCCAGAAAAACTTGAAGGACAAGGTCATATTCCATGATTTTTTTCGTCCTGCAAAAACGAGCTAGCTTCGTTAGAGACGTCTTCTTCTGTAGTTTTTCTTCGACTTCGAAGCATCCGAATTTTCCGCCTCACTCTCGCGTTTGCACATCATGATTAACTATCCCCAGCTCGCCTAGACATTAACGGTCTTGTCCGAATAAATTTCCACGGAAACACGTAACGCAGTTCATGGGAACCTGAAGCCTAAGCCCTTTTTTTCTTCCCACTGATCTCTGCAGAAACGGCTGCTTCTTTTCACAGGTTCGAAAATTACTTTGGAGAAATATAGGGTGACGACCTCTTTGCCGCGCAAAACCTGAACGAAAGAAATACCAACATTGCAGAGGACAACCTTTGTGTTCCTTCACTGGAAAGCGGGTTAAACGTTCAGGTTTAACCCGAATTTTCTAAAGACGCACACCCGAAGTTCCGGGATGCGACTCTAGAGGTACACTGAAAGAGTTGGCGGATGTACTTCGTGGAGAGCCTCAAAGGAGCAACAAGGCCACCTACGTTCGCGTGGCGAAGAATCTGAGCAAGCTAGTTGAAGATTACGAACACGAGCATCATGCACGCGAGGGTATCTTTGGCAGACTTGCAATCGCTCGTGCTTACTTCACGAGCCCCGGACGACTAAACGCCTGGTAAAGGTACCATCGCGAGCATGCTGCATGGGTTTGAGGCTTGTCGCTGTCTATTGTTGCCGTCTGTCGCTCTAGTGGAACACGAGCATAATTAAAATCAGAATGCTCCGTCGTCACGTTGAGGAGCCGGCTCACCTGATCTGGGGATTCGCGACATGGACTTCTGAAACTGGCTTTTTAAAGGCAGTGCAAAATTGCGGGGTGTTAGTCGTGTTGCATTTGACATGGAAGTTTGACTTCGGGTGCTTTTGTGCACCACCAGATAGTGCATAGGGCATCAGCTTTCTGTAAAGCGGTTTCCTTCGGGAAACTTGGCAGTCCACTGTGGAAGTTGTCCGTGCGATCCTTTGCAGGATAAAACACAAATTCCGGGCAAATATAAATTTAAAATTGATAGGAAGATTTTTGAGGTGTTCAAAATCAGGGTATAGCAGGATGACAACGGCATCAGTGCGTCTTCACTCGTTTTACCAAGTAAGGAATTTAGATTCATTTATGTTAAGGTATAATGAAGTTTGTTCATATGTTTGTGATTTACAAAAATTATTCAGTTGCCATTATAGCTCCGTGTGTTCACCCTTTCTTCTTTGTGGTCGGTTTTTGCCGCTTTTAAGCCTAGGCTTCTTGCACCTTACGTCACCTTCCGGTTAGACTCAAAATCGAAACCAGCATTGTCGGCTGTTATCAGTGCCTTGGAGCCCGGTTGAAGTTCGGTGTCTTATTGTGGCAGCCGTAGTGCCATAGTGCCTTGGAATAACCGCATTTCAGAATATGTACTTTTTCTAGTCAATCGCAAAGAGGTTCCCCACCTGACACAAAGTTCAGTTCACAAACTCTTAGTTGGGTTACATAGCTTCTCTATCGAGATCGTAGAGTTAATATATAAAAGTTTAAAGTGAAAGGTCTCATGCATCTGGCCGCGTCGAAACGGCGGGGCAAAGACGCGGGTATCGGCGGTCCCATTTGGCGGTCCCGATATGCCAATCAATATGCGCAAAGAAACAGCAAGCATCAACTGTAAGGTCGTAACTTGGTATTTTTTCTCGTATCTTGAAGAAAAGCACTGAAATCGCATGTTGACAAAGTAAATAAAGTTGGCAACGGCTCGAGCAACTTCAACTTGTCGCGGCAAAACAAACACGCCTAATCCAGCCTATTCCAAATGCTTCCAATATTAAGCGAATGGTAGTGGCAGACTGACATTCCCCATTATATGCCAGTGATAGTGCAATGTTGATGAGCCAATGGTACCTACAGGCCAATATTGACCATTATAAGCACGTGTTTAGTTAACGCGGGCAAGCAAATGGTACTGACAGGCCAACGCTGACCATTTCATTTCAGTGTTCATCCTATGTTAGCAAGAGAAGGGTATTAAATGCAAGCAGTGACCATTTTGTGCCAGAAATAATTCAATATTTGGATGCCAATAGAACTGTCAGGTTAAACGTGCCCATTTTATGCCAGTGCTCATCCAATATTCGCAAGCCAATTACTCTGAAAGACCGATATTTCCCATTTTATTGCCAGTGTTCATCCAATATTGGTTAGCAAGTGAATAAACTGGACCATCACTGAACACTCTGTAAAATAATGGTATAGACAATATTGGGAACAGACTGGCTAAAGTGCACCGGTATTATACCTTTTTTGCCAGTGCTCTTCCCATATTGGCCAACACCGTGTGCTTCCTGGGAAGAGTATTGAGGAAGCAAAAAACATGATCATCCCCGTGGACCCAAGCATCCCCTCCATAGGATGGGCAGTAACGGCCACATACATCCAAGGGATGAGGATTTAGAATAAGACGCAAGGTCACCTCCAGTCCACCTTACGCCGGGCTTCACACAAAGGGAAGCGATATTTGACGAGCCGAAAAGATGACGCTCTTGTGCGGTTCGTGCGATCGCTGGGGAAAGGAATAGAAAATCGGAAGTTCGGAATGAAAGCTCGGAGGTTGACATGTATTTAATGATCTCGGAGCACATTTATCTTGGCCACCGCACCCAATTCTCACATATGGCGCCCGAACCGGGACTTGGGTCTTCAGGAATTTGACGTGAACGACGTATGTGGGGGCGCGCTCACTTCGACCAGGTCTCCACCAACCAGTGTCACCTCGACGGCCAAGATTTTAAGGTAGCTTGAAGATGGCGGCACGTTCCATCGAAGCTTTCCGAAGGCTGGATGACGACGCCAAGGACGCCGCATACCAATCAGTAGTAAGCTACACGGAGATTCTGAAAGCCGAGGCGGAGCAGCTACGCCTACAGCTAACAGAGCTCAAGAACGCAACCTCTGCGCAACCGATCGACAAGCTGGTGGACATATCGGGCTCTTTGGACGACGCCAACAACGGAGAGATACAGGCAACAAAGAATTTAATCTTTGGACTGCTGGCGCCTCTCGTGGATCATCTTGATCATCTCCAGGCAAAAATGGAATGCACTTTGTCGACAGAATCGCTGTAGAGCGTGATCTCTATCCAGGACGTTTCCAGGAGGGAATCCGCAAATAAAAAGAGGCCCAAGGCACCTAAGATAAACGCTCCTGTTCCAGTTGAATCAGCCGCAGACACTGCGGTCGAAACAGACAGGTCGACAAAGTCGCTGACTAACGTAGCTGTGAGCTAGATTCCTCAGCTAGGCAAGGACATCATCGCATTTTTTCATCAGATGGATTTCTGGTTTCACACGTTTAAAGTCGCACCAAGTAATGCCATTTCAATGATTGGATCCAAGGTACCGTCTAAGGAATTCATGTAGATGAGATGCCAACTGAAGGAACTGAAGGTAATGATGCGCTAGCAAATAAATACCGCTTTCGGTCGTCGTTACAACCTGGAAAACGAAGTTGCAACGAAGCAAAAGATGTTCGGCGCACGTAATTCTTCGGGAGAGTCCTACACAGACTCCGGCTTCCGGAAACTGGAGTTCATCGACGAGTGTAGCCACCTGGAGAGGGAAACGGAAAAATACAGAGTTATACTGGCAACACTCCCTAACAAAGCACAAAAGCACTACTTCGACAGACTGTTTGCCTCGTTGCATGAGTTGCTGGACTCTCTCCTCTTCGACCAGGAAGTCTTTTGCCAACCAAAGGCGTCTGTTTTGGCTGTAGCTGCAGAGCCAGTTCAAGCTGCGCAGGTAACCAAGAAAGCGCCATTTTTCCCGCTGTTGAAGCAGGACATGTCGCCGCCTCGTCAGAACGAGGACAACGGCCACTGTTAGTGTTGGAAGACGATGAAGTTCGAAGCTGTTCGTGCCAGCCAAACAGAACCTTTATGGTCAGAGGGCCTGCGCTTATATACCTTTCTAAAGTCGCCACCAGCGACATTTAGAGTTTAAACTAGCACTAGGGTGGCGACCCCTACATCTCTCATCCTGGACATTTACTCTTTTAGTTACCACATATTTACAAATTCAGCCGTCTCGCTGGCTTGATGCAGCGTCCATAGCGTGTCCTCAACACACCGTCTTGGAAGGGCGCCGAATCCCGACATGGGGTTGCATGCTCTTCTAGCGGCGGCTCCACCGGATCATCAGCTGCTGGATGTAATTCTGAGGATGGTCTTCACATAGGCAGTGAAGGCTGCTTATCCGGTGTCTTTTCTCTCTGCGTCTTGTCTGATGGCGAAAAGCGCACAAGATGACGGCGGTTCCGCTGAAGAATGCCGCTAGGGGTCTCCATGGCGTACGAACGTGGACGTTGGGCTGGGCTGAGGACTCGAGCTTGGCAGTTTCCATCAGTCACCCAGACCATGTCACCTGGCTGCAGAGGACTCAAGGGACTGGTGCTGTGCCGGCGATGGAAATCACGAGCCTGGCGGGTCTTTTCCCTTGCCTCCTGTGCTTTGAAAATCCGGTGGCTCGGTTGAACAGTTGTAAGATTTTCGGGCAGTGCAGGAAGTCATGTCTGGAGCCGTTGACCTATTAGACGCTGCGCGGGTGACACACCCGTAACTCCAGAAGTGTCTTCGAAGGTTAGGATCGCCAGATACGGGTCGTCAGCCTTCTTGAGAAGATCCTTCACCATGCGTACCATGCACTCCACCTCGCCGTGGCTTTGCGGGTATCGCGGGCTGCTTTTCTCGTGCCTGAATCCATACAGGCGTGCAAAGTCCGTGAATTCCTGACAGGAAAACTGGGGTCCATTGTTGGTCCTGACCACATCAGAAATGCCGTGGTGAGCGAAACAGCTCTTGATTACCACGATGTCTGCCAACGCCGACGTGGAGCCCAAAGAGACCACTTCCGGTAACCTGAAATAATAATCGACTACAAGGACGTTGTCGCGTCCTTTTAACTGGAAAAAAGCGATGCCCAGACGCCGCCATGGTCGGTCGGGTGTCGGTGTTGAAATAAGTGGCTCTGAATGCACCACCCTTGTCTCGGTACATTTGGCGCAGTTGTTGACCAAATCCTCGATGCGGATGGTGCAGTTAGGCCACCAGACACTCTCCCTAGCTCGCTCTTTGCAGCGGCGCTGTCCTTGATGGCCTTCGTGTAGCAGGGGCAGGATGTTGTGGCGCAGAACGACAGGAAGTACAAGGCAACAGTCTAAAAGAAGTAGACCATCGGAGACTGTCAGTCTTCCTCTTTTTTTCCAGTAGGGCAGTAGGTTGGGAGAGAGCTTTTATTTGTACGGCCATCATTCCTGGCAGAAGCGGGCGACTGAGGTACACTCTGAGTCTTCCGTCTGACACTGACGAACTTCTTCTAGCCGGTTAGCGATTGTAAGGGGAAAGCCCTTGATGACTTCGCTGACGAAAAGCTCGATGGATCGTGCCGTCAAGGATGGATGTTCGCCACAAGGTGCCCGGGAAAGTGTGTCTGCCGTCCCTTAGCGAAAACTAAGACGTTTGAAATATACCACATTCTAATTTGAGTATATTTGAAGTACAGCTTATAATTGTAAGTACACAAATAATAGACCGAAAATATACGCCTCTTTTTTTTACTTAGTTCTAAAATATATTTCTGAAAATAGTTTTAAAATACCTTTATTTAAACTACATTTGAAGTTCTCTTCATGCGTTCTGAAATAGGTAAATACTAAATTAGTAGGCACAAAATACCTTTCAATTAGATTTCTTAAAATATTAGTTTATTTTATGCAAAATATACTCCAACCCGAAAAAAAAGGCAGCGATTAAAAATATGTGCAGAATGCTCTTACAATACTTGGAAATCGTAAATACTGTTGTGTCATACCCTAAGTACCTTTTGACTGCAATAATTTGGTAGTTTGACTTAAACTACCAAAGTATTAAAAAGTTCCAGCGCCTATCAGAAATTCACTTCAAGCAGATGTGGAGTACATTGAACTGCCTAAATACAAGATTTGATTAGTTTGTCAATTGAGTTGTGCAGCATCGCACTGATGAATTAGAGAAGTTTATGTTATTGTTTCCTTTTTTCTATCAAGAACACACCTGATGAGTTTCTTGCACACCAATCACAAACGGGGTTCGGGAACTACTACCACAACACTTGCTGATGCTGGAAAGCTTCAGCAAGAGCTGTGAGCAGATATGTTTGGCGTGGAATTGTGTTAGCGCAATGTTAGTTCACTGAATGTGTATACTCGCCATTGTATGTGATGTGAGTAGTGACGTTAATGACCATATTAAAAAGTCAAGTAGTAAAGAAAAGCAAAATTACTATTTGAAAGTAAAGAAACTAGCTTGACTCGCTTCATCCTGAGTGGTGCTATGCAGAGAGGCAATAACATTTCTTCTAGAAGCCGTTTTTGTGGATATTGTTTTAGCGACTGCGCCAAAATATTATTAGTTGTACCAGTGCTTTTTAGTAAGAGATATCGTCCACGAACTTCAAAACACTGTTTCCCATTTAACAGACTCCCTAGGAGAAGATAGAATACTTAGAACCTTAATACGTGCAGAGCTGGTCACCGGCCAAATGATTACCTGCGTATTTCGAATGCGGACAAAATAATACAGAATGAATACAAAATGAATATTCATATTCAATATATTTCAAATTCGTTTCAAGTACGGCCTCTTTTTGCTAAGGGGTGGCCAGAAGCTTGCCTGGCACGTGTTTCAGGTCGACCTGTAGCGCATCAACTTTATACCCATACGCTGAATCCTGGGTGGCAACAACTCCAGATCTTTTTTCCCGAGCAGGGCGACGAGAGGCAAGTGATCTGTCTCGACGGTGAAGCTTAGCCCACGCAGGTACTGGTCAAACCGAAGCACAGCCCATGTCACCCCGAGAGACTCCTTTTCAGCTCTGCTGTAGTGCCGTTCTGTGGGTGTAAGTGACCTTGACGCGAAGGCTACAGCCCGACGCTCACCCGAAGGTTTCTCTCGCAGAAGTACCGTTCCTAGGCCGGAGGAACCAGCGTCGGCTAATACTTTTGTTCTGTACGCAGTATGATACCGTGCGACGCAGAGGTCGGAGAAGAGTAGCTGCTTCAATTTGGAGAAGGCAGACTGCTGGGCTGGGCCCCAGGTCCATAGGCGTTCTTGAGCAGCAATGCCCTCATCGGCTCTGTCACTTCTGAAATGTGTGGCAGAAAGCGACTGATGTGTTTGAAAAGATCCAAAAGGTGACGGACGCCTGTGACGTCATCTGGCGGAGTCATGGCTTGGATTGCCGCCACCTTGCCGGGATTTGGCGAAATACTTTGGGTGCCGACGACTACGCCTAAAAACTTCACACTGTTGGTAGCGAACGAGCATTTTCGCGGTTCAGCGTGTCTCCCGCCTTAGTCAGCCGGTCAAGGACTTCCCGGAGGCGGCGTTCATGTTCCAAGCGGGTTTTTCCAAAAACCAGAATGTCATCTACCATGTTCGCGACGCCCACTTGGCCTTCCAGAGTTCGGGACATCTGCCGCTGGAAATACTCTGGGGCAGAGGCGATTCCGATCGGCAGCCGCAGTAAGCAGTACTATACTCTTGCGACTCGGGGGACAGCTTGACTTGATGGAAGCTTGACGTCGCATCCAATTTGGAGAAAACAGTGGCATCCCCCAGCAACCCAAGACATTGTTCCACTGTGCGTAGTATCTGGCGTTCCCGGAGAATCACCTTGTTGATGCGAGTTAAATTGACGCACAGCCTGTAGCCACCCGAAGACTTGGGAACGATCACCAACCCGGCACACCAGTCCGTTGGGGTTTCGACGCGTCGAATCACTCCGTCAGCATAGAGCTTGTCCAACTATGCTTTGACGACATCATGAAGCGGCAGAGGAATGCGTCAGGACACACTCAAGGAAAATGGCGTAGCCCCTGGCTGCAAGCGAATTGTGTACTCTCCCTGGAGTGTCCTTAGACCGCGGTAAGAGCTTGCGGTCAAGGTACAAGTCTCCTGAAGGCTCAGAAGGCCGCGAGACATGGTCAAGAAACTTGCAGACTCCCAAGGCCTGGATTGCAGGGAAGCCCAACAGTGGAATAGGCTATGTGGCCAGTACGTACAGCAGTTGCTTGACTGACTTGCCGTGCCACTACAAGGTTGCAAGGAAAGTGCCCAGGACTGGCAGACTGTTGTTGCCAGGACCTTTTAACTCGCCCTCTTGCTTCTGGAGCTTGGAAGGGACACCAGAAATTGTGCTGGGCACGACTGAAACTTCCGCGCCGGAGTCCACCTTGAACCAAAGTGTGTGGCTATCGACGAGCACGTCGAGGAACTTCGCGTTCTGACGCTCCTCAGCCACAGCGTGTAGCTCGATGGAGTTTGCTGAAGTTTTCGGAGGTTTCGACGATTTCGGCGCCGACTTCTCACAAGCTCACTTTTTCTTAAGGCAAACTGCTTTGAAATGGCCTGTCTTCCGGCAAAGGTTACAGGATGCTCGGCGAGCCCGACAGTCAGCGCGTGGGTATGAAGCACGCACACAGAAAGGACACAGCTGACTAGACGGGCTGCGTCAACAACGAGCGAAGACGATTCTGTAGAGTCACGAGCCTTGCGCTCATTATCTGCATCTTCGTGCTGGCGAACATGTGTGAGCGCTTTGTGCAGGGTCATCCGCGGATTTGGACAAAGCTGGTCCGAGAGCTTGTGTCCAAGCAAGCGAACAAGTAAACGGTCGCGGACGAGCCACTTTTCGACGTCAGCAAATGGGTAATTGCAGTGCTTGACCAAGGTGCGGAGTGCGGTGAAGGAAGCGTCAGCCGTCTCACCTGGTTACTGCATGCGACGGTCTAATTGAGCGGACACGTAGAGCTCGTTGGGCGGGTGGACGAAGTGATCGGAGAACGCTTTTTTTAACAGCGACGAGGTCCTTCAAGTCGGCCTCTCTCATCACGGTGGACGCGTGGACAATCCTGGCTTGCGGACCCATGCAATAGAGTATGAAGCGCACCTGCGCCTCCGGCGAAGCGGCGTAGAGTCCAGTGGCGAACGTGTAATCCTCGCACTGTAGTAGCCAGGTGGGCCAGGCGCTGGGGTTGTCGAAGTCGAAACCCGGTGGAGGACGTAGCTGGACCGTTTGTGGAAACAAAGCGGCGGACGAGGTAGTGGACATGACGACGGACTCATCCCCGCGGGCCATGGCGAAGAAAGGGAACCAGGACGGCGGGGGAGCCTGGCGAATGAAGTCCGATCAGGCCGTAAGGTAGGCCTTGCCTTAGAACGCTTCTGACACCATGTTGGAAGACGAAGAAGTACGAAGCTGTTCGTGCCAGCCTAAAAGAACCTTTATGGTCAGAGTGCCTGCGCATATATATTTTTCTGAAGTCGCCACCAGCGACATCTAGAGTTCAATATTAGCACTAGAATGGTCACCCTACAGTCAGCAGCCTCTTTCTCCACGTGAGAAGCGAAAGAAGCAGCACGTGTCACATCAACGCACGTCGAAAGCTTTGCAGGAATTTCGGCGTTCTTCGTTTCAACACCCTGAAGTTCGTCCACTCTGACTCAATGGGCAGGAGAGCGGCGACTTGGTCACGCGGTGTCGGCAGTTGCTCTCACCAGTATTTTTGGAGTGGCAACAGCGCTTTGAGTCCGCTGCCACACTGACGCAAGAAAACAGCAAAATGGTGCCTCCGACGTCTCCGAGAGGTCATCAGTAGTTTAGCGCGTCTCATGTGGCGGAGCAGTGGCAGTACACTAGTCCAAGTTCAACTGAACGGACAGCCTTTGACAGCCTTCTTCGATTCGGCGATTCGGGGTCAATGAGAAGTCTCATCAACATTTCCATCGCCGACGAGTTGGACCTTTTGATTCAACCTTCTTCTATCCATTTCTATGGTGCAAGTGGTCAATCACTCACGAACCTCGACGAAGTCGCTTTTAGAATGACAGCTGACGGGCTGACGCTAAACCAAGCATTCAACGTAGTTTCAGATCTGGAGGAAGCAAAATTGCTCCTTGGCGTCGATTGCCTGACAACGTGCAGGGACATGACCGATTGGGACGCAAATAGCTTCTAAATTCCTCCGCCTGTGACATGTCATAAGGCCATGTTGGCTATCGAACAGCTCATCCTTCCGTGGTCCCAAAAGCTGTTCAACCACGCCTGAAGCATCCTGTCCAAGGACATTTAACGAAGAAAGAGGTGAGCAGCACAAAATCGCTCTACGAACACCACTGCCTTCTTGTTTAACCCGTGGTTAAGGATAAGACCGGGAGCTCATTCTACATACTCGCCGCCAGCCGGTCATTTAGTCCAGTGGCTCTGATGCTAGTGTCGGAGTCGCAAGGGGTGTCAGAAGTGACGAAGACATCAAGCTTAGCAATGACGAAACTTCGTCCATTTTAAGTAGCTCAAGCCTACCTTTGCCAGGGGACCCGGATCGCCTGAATGCTTCGGAATTCTTCAGCCCTCAACACCAACCGCAATAGGTTGTGTGTGTTACGTTCAACGTTTACTCAACGCTAGTACATGAAGAGTTTCACAAAGTTCAAGAGCTTCCTGCGAAACACTTGGCTTGCTTCGCGCGAGCCTAACTGACGTTGGAAACTGTTGGCTTGAGCAGCACTCCATTCAACAGGTAATGCGAAACCTATCTCCCAGGGCGACGGCGGCCGGCGCAGCGTGATCTCGTCAAAGCGATCATCAAGGACTTCATTCTATCTAAGATTGCGCATCCATCACGCAGTCCGTGGGCATTCCTCAAGGTCTTAGTTCCAAAAAAGGGCGAATCAGCGCGAATGTGCGTCGACGACAGAAGGATCAACGAGGTCACTGAATACACTGTCTACCCCTTTCCGCGTATTGAGGGCGCCTTGTAAACTCCTACGAGGAGGAAGTGTTTCTCTGTCATTCACCTGGTTTTTGGCTTTTATCTAGTGTTGTGTAAAGTACATATAAAAGGTACTTTAAGTAAAGTACAAAGTAAATGAGAAATTATGTACTTCAAGTAAAGTAGTAAGTACAATGGGTGCAATGTACTTGAAGTAAAGTACTATAAATTAAATGTACTGTTGAAGTAAAGTACAAGTATTTTTAACACAATCAGTTCTGGTTTCCCTTTCATTTTCCTATACTGTGATCCAGGGGTAATTGGGGGATGCATCACTTAAACTCGGAATTGTCGGTGAATAGTAGATAAAGTCAAGTGGCTACAAAGTTATTTTCAGAAATAGCGCCAAATTCAGAAGTCCCTCCAACTTCTGAATTTGGCGCCGCTCACACTAAATGGTTTGTTGTACCCAAGAGGGTTAAATGTACTGGGAGAGAGCATGAAGTCAGTCCCAAAGCTTCCGCAAGAAATCCTCTTGTAGAGTGTCCTATCTTTAATTAAAAAACAGTGAGTGTGCAGGCGAGCTGGTAATAATTTATCATAATGTGACACCCGAGACGGTGGTGCGGAAAAGTGAAGAAACTTTTAAATCGGACAGAAAAGAATGTCTCAGAACATTAAGACATTTACCTCTCTTGTCTTTTTCTTTGACTTGAAAGTTACTTAATCTTTCTGTATCACAGTGTCAAGTGTTGCATTAAAATTGATTGTCTTTTCCCAATATCTTTAACCTCTTCGCTTGCGCTGACTGCGCGAGATGTAGTGAGAGTTGGAAAAGCTACGCAAAAGCCGCCCCCAGAACAAACGGAGCGATGCATCGTCTGCTCGCGTTTCTGGTGAGATTGTAGTATAATACAATATAATATCTTTATCCACCAAATGCATAAATACATCTGGTAGGAGCTGGGGAAAAACATATAAGCAGCTTGACGGGTTCCAAGCCCCCTAACAGGTAAATTGAGGTGACATAAGTATACTGGAAAAGTGGGGAAAATAAAAATCAAAACCAAAATATCAACACAGAGTAAACTGGAAGCACAAAATTGATTGGGAATTATACTCTGATATATATACAGCAGTGTCCCAAATATGCTGAATTATGCCTACAAATGATAACATTCGAACCTAAAGAATTCGAAGAAATACAAATAAGAAAGCAGAAATCATTTTTTATCACTTTTAACAATATATACTTTATGCTATTGTTTTTTTTAATTTCGTCAGAGTCAGTATTTCGTCAGAATTGACGAAGCATCATTTTGCAATACAAACAATACCAAATTCGGGGGATGTACTTTGAAGTCGGGGGTTGTACAGAGCGCGACACAGTTAGCGCGAACAAGCGATCGCCAGTTTTCTGTGTTTTTCTCATAGAACTGAAAGGCTGTCCTCAAAGATATCATTGTTATAGAAAGAGCTCATCTAGGGCTCTAATATAAGGGGTAGACGTGTGTGCCCACTAATACTCTTTCCTAATAAAATGCGAAAAGGCGCAAATGTCGTGTTCGCGCCAACAGTGTCGCGATGTGTACTTTTACCGAAAAGTACCAGAAAAAATACTTTAAGTAAAGTACAAGTACATGCTCAGAGAATGTATTTCAAGTAAAGTACAAGTTTTCCAAACCTACTTGAAGTAGTACTTTAAGTACAATGTACTTAAAGTACTTCCCAACACTGCTTTTATCAAACTTTTATGCAGCCTGAAGAAGTCGAAAGAACGGCCTTTGTTACTCCGTGGGTATGAGTTTTTGAGGATATCTTTTGGACTCAAGGGCGCTCCGTTTACCTCTCAGCGTGCGGTAAAGACTATAATCGAGAATACTGAGTTCGACCATACACTTGTCTACATAGACAATTGTGTTGCCTATAGAAAGATAATGGACGGGCATGTGAAGCACCTGCAAACATTTTTCGAGGTTCCACAAAGCGAACTTGAAGTTAAAGCCACAGACGAGATATTTTTTTTTCTTTTCTACGTTCGTCCTGTAACGTGAACACATTAGAGAGTTTTAGTACTGTGTATAGGAGCAAACGCAAGCGCCCTATGTTAGCGTTAACGCTGCGTCCTCCACACTGTGCATGAGCCATACGTACGTACTGCAGCGAGCTATGCGTACGTACGCTCGCTATCTATATTCGCGAGCGTACGTAGCGGTCCCCTGCGTGCCATTCTCGTTTCTCTCGTTGCGCACGGGATAGCGCGTGACTACTTCAGTTTAAAGGGCCTCTAACACGCCAAAAAAAGCTTAGCATGAAAAGTTTCTTTTTATGCTAAGCGTTGAAATGGCATATCAGGACATTGCAAAAAAATTGTTTCACTATAGAGTTGCGTAGTTTTTTTTTTATAAAAATAGAAATACGAGGCCCAATTCAAAGTTACCGCCGTGCACTGTGACGTAACATGTACCGCAAGGTGTCGGGGCGGTCAGAAGGGAGGCATCGCCGGAAGTCACGTGAGTTGTATCCCTCCTCGTGCTTACCGCGAGCGCGTGTAATATATTTTTTTTAATATTTTTGTTATTCTCCGTACCTCCACGAGCGATCCAAGCAGACAAGGTTTCTTTTATTTGCTTTTCATCGCTTAATGTTGCTGTAAAGGTAGAGGAAGTGGAGTCAGTGAATTGACGTGATCAACTACAATGCCTATAGAAGGTGCTGTGTGAGGGACTGTCCCGGTATTTCAGCAACTGAAGAAGATACGGAGTTTTAGTAGATCGTTTTTTTAAGGCCCGCTACGGCTACGGGTGCGCGCTTCAGTGCAGGCATCCAAGTGGCAGCGCGGGCTCCCGCTAGGATATATTGTCACGAATGACAAGTGGTGAGGCGGCGAATGACTGAGTAAACTGAACGTTTAATGGGGCGAACTTGTGCCCAAAAATAAAAAGAGAAAGAAAAATAACAACAGAGCGTCGCGGGTGTCGAAGGCGGCGAAGCAGCAGGATCGAACGCTGAGGCGAAAACTGACTCCGCTCGCCATGTGGAGTCCCTTATGTACCCTCGTGGGTTTCTGGAGCATTCGGCAAAGAACTTTCGTGCGTAGAACTTTCAGAACTCGATCCGACGAGAATGTTCTCGAACTTACGAGAAGGTCCCAGTTGAAAGTATAAATAAAAAGACAGACCCTCGCAGGAATCGAACCTACACCTTTCGCGCGACAATTAAGCGCGGTAACCACATGGCCACGCACGCGCTTGCTCGCCGACGCGCGTGGCATGACTCCCCCCTTTAAAAGCGCATCGTCCTCGATGCGACGTGCCGGGAAACAAACCCCCAAAAGAAACAGAATAATGGCAAACTACGTAAACTTGTGCAACACAATCCTATCGAGCGTATTACAAAACACAATTCACAGTCCCTATCGATCGTAGTACGGCTTGAGGCGCACGACGTGGACGACTTCCGGTCGTGGAAGCGGCGTGATGAAGTCCGTGTTCCGTCGGGCATCACATCGTAGTTCAGATCTCCAAGTCGACGAAGCACCTTGTATGGTACGAAATACAGTTTCAGAAGTTTATCGCTGAGACCACGGAGGCGAATCGGTGTCCAGACCCATACTCTGTCTCCGGGCTGGAAGTGGACGTCCCGACGACGAAGGTTGTAGCGGCCAGTGTTGACACGTTGTTGGGCTTCAATACGAAATCAGGCGACCTGACGACTTCTTCTGCCCTTTGAGCAACCACCTGGGCCGTCGTCGCTTCCGTCGACAGCCGGTTCGTGGGGTAACATCGCGTCCAGCATCGTCGTCACTTTGCGACCATGAATCAGTTGAAAGGGTGTCACTCCGGTGGTCTCTTGCACGGCCGTGTTGTAGGCAAATGTGTCGTACGGCAATACCTCGTCCCGTGTCTTGTGTTCCTCGTCGACGTACATGGAGATCATGTCGGCGATGGTCTTGTTGAGTCTCTCCTTCAGCCCGTTGGTCTGCGGGTGGTACGCCGTGGTGCGACGATAGCTGGTGTGGCTGAGACGGAGGACCCCTTGCGTCAGTTGGGGCCATGAACGATGATCCACGGTCTGAAATAAGGACTTCGGGAGCGCCATGCCGGAGGACGATGGACTCGATAAAACACTTGGCGACTTCCACAGCAGTCCCTGCAGGAAGGGCTTTCGTTTCGCCGTACCATGTGAGATAATATGTGGTGACGATAATCCATCGGTTTCCTTGCGTGGATGGTGGGAAAGGATCAAGTAGATCTCTTCCGATCTGCTGAAACGGTGCGGTCGGGGGAGCAACCGGCTGCAGGAGACCTGCCGGCTTTGTTGGTCGTTTCTTGCGTCGCTGGCACTCGTGGCACGATAGTGTGAAGAGGTGAACGGTCTTCGGCAGCTTGGGCCAGTAATACCTTTCACGAATTCGGGCCAGCGTACGGCTGTAACCAAGCGTGTCCAGACGTCGGGTCGTTGTGGCAGGCTTGGAAGATCTCGCTCTAAGGTCGGAAGGGATTACCAGCAGCCAGGCGAGCTGTTGTCTCCGAAGTTCTCCTTGTAAAGTACACCTTGTCGGAGGACGAAGGTCGGCAGGGCTTCTCGAGAAGACACGGGGGACAGTCCCCCTCGTCCTTCGAGGTGCTCGAATTAGCGTGCGCAACTCAGGAGCATCTCTTTGACGTCGGGCCATGTCGTCGGTATTCACTGCGCCTAGGAAGCACTCGTCGTCATCGTCGTCGCTGCTGCCGGAAGGCGTTTCGACAGGGGCTCTGGAGAGGCAGTCGGCGTCGCTGTGCTTGCGGCCTGACTTGTAGACCACAGTCATGTTGAACTCCTGTAGTCGGAGACTCCATCGAGCGAGGCGTCCTGACGGGTCCTTGAGGTTCGCAAGCCAGCAGAGCGAGTGGTGGTCCGTGACTACACGGAACGGGCTCCCGTACAAGTACGAACGAAACTTCGTGATTGCCCAGACGACCGCAAGGCATTCTTTCTCAGTCGTGGAGTAATTTTTCTCCGCCTTGGACAGTGTCCGACTC
The DNA here is from genome assembly GCA_013358835.2 of Ixodes persulcatus. Lineage (NCBI taxonomy): Eukaryota > Metazoa > Arthropoda > Arachnida > Ixodida > Ixodidae > Ixodes > Ixodes persulcatus. Next base: position 60,128 of record JABSTQ010010583.1, on the reverse strand, counting down.
GTGTAGACGATAACTCGCTCGGTGCCTTCTTGCACTTGAACCAGTGCCGCGCCAAGTCCAGTGTTACTTGCGTCCGTGTGAATTTCGGTTTCCGCATCTTGATCGAAATGTCCAAGAACAGGAGGAGTCTGCAGTCGTCGCTTCAGCTCGTCGAATGCCTGCTGCTGCTCTTCGGACCATTCGAACTTCTCGGCGTCCTTTGGGAGGTTTGTTAGCGGTGCGGAAATTCTTGCGAAACACCGAACGAAGCGCCGATAGTAGTCACATAGTCCAAGAAACCTTCGCGCGGCCTTCTTGTCTCTCGGCACTGGAAATGCTGCGACGGCGCGAGTCTTCTCTGGGTCGGGGCGAACGCCTTCGTTACTAACCACGTGACCTAGGAACTTCAGTTCGTCATAGGCGAACCGACACTTTGACGGCTTCAAGGTGAGTCTGGCGGTCCGTATGGCTTGGAGAACAGCTCGGAGTCGTCGCAAGTGCTCGACGAAGTCGCCGGAAAATACTACGACGTCGTTGAGGTAGACGAGACAGCTCTGCCATCTTCTAGTCCTGCCAGTACGGTTTCCATTACACGCTGGAACGTTGCTGGCGCCGTGCACAGTCCGAAGGGCATCACCTTGAACTCGTAAAGTTCATCCAAGCGTGACGAAAGCTGTCTTCTCTCGGTCCCGTTCGTCGACTTCGATCTGCCAGTAGCCGCTCTCAGGTCCATGATGAAAAGTATCGAGAGTGGCGCAGCCGGTCTAAAGTGTCGTCGATGCGGGGGAGTGGATAGACGTCTTTCTTCGTCACCGCGTTCAGCTGTCGGTAGTCCACGCAGAACCTAAGCGTTCCGTCCTTCTTCTTAACCAGTACGACTGGAGAGGCCCACGGACTGCTTGATGGCTGGATTATGTCGTCGTTCAGCATTTCTTGAACTTGCTCCTGGATCACCTCCCTTTCTTTAACAGAGACTCTGTACGGTGATCGATGCACAGGGCGCGCGTCGTCCTCGGTAACGATGCGGTGCTTCGCAACGGCTGTTTGGCGCACCTTCGACACGTCGCAAAGCAGTCACGGTATTCGGCGTGGAGGTTAATCAGCTTCCGTCGTTTCGGGCCCGGAAGCTTAGGGTTGATGTCGAGCTGCGCTGGCGACGAACTGTCTTGCTGAGGTGGCGTGAATTTGTGAGTATGGCGGCGATTTTGGCGGAGTTTCGGAGTTCCTCGACGTGGCAACGGCTGCACCTTTCGTAAGGTGTTGCGTTTCATTCCGGAAGTTCGTCACGAGGCAACAGTACGGACCATCCTGAAGTCTCAGCTAATCCTCGTGCGACGCCTATTCATCTTCCTAGAAGCAACTGGAGGCTTCCCCCGAGCAGAACTTCAGGATGGCAGTACCGCATATCCGTGCAGAGCAGCCTCCGAGTTCCCGCAGCACAAGTCCGAACCCAGCTCCGAGGACCCACCGAAGAACCGGATCGAGGACCCGATCAAGTCGCCGCATCAAAGGTCTACACCCGGAACACGGACTCCTGCTACCAGCACCTCCACCAAAATGTCACGAATGACAAGAGATTGAGGCGGGAATGACTGAGTAAACTGAACGTTTAATGGGTCGAACTTGTGCCCAAAAATAAAAAGAGAAAAAAAGATAACAACAGAGCGTCGCGGGCGTCGAAGGCGGCGAAGCAGAAGGATCGAACGCTGAGGCAGACTCCGCTCGCCATGCGGAGTCCCTTATGTACCCTCGTGGGTTTCTGGAGCATTCGTCGTAGAACTTTCGGTGCGTAGAACTTTCGGAACTCGATCCGACGAGAATGTTCTCAAACTTACGAGAAGGCCCAATTGAAAGTATAAATAAAAGGACAGTTCCCTGGCTGGAATCGAAACCTACACCTTTCGCGCGACAGTCAAGCGCGGTAACCACTCGGACACGCACGCGCTTGCTTGCCGACGCGCGTGGCAATATCGTGCCTGAAAACACGATCTACTAAAACTCCCTGATATCACACTGCATGCATTTCCGAGAGACATACATCGGCAGCATGTGCGCCTAGTAACAAGTTCTACTCATGTTCTAGACAAAATACGTACGTTGGGCTCGACGTTTACTTGCACTTGGTACACTCACCAGTTCGTATTCTTTAGACGTCAGGCATCTTCAGCCTGGAGAGTATCCGATGATTCAACGACCTCGGTGTCTGAACCTTCAGCAATGCGATCGGGCGTGTCGTATGCTAGCAATCCTCATTTCTGCGAGCTTTTTAATTTTTTTTTCAAAACTTGATAGCTTCTGTTGCGCCCAGTATAGCCCTCTATCATCGGACTGAAGGCATGCACTCGTACACTGGCTTGTACTCGCGACGCTTTCATCATTGACCTCCATCACGTCGATCCACTGACTCTTCGTCCTCAACTTTTACAGCACGCAAACTAACCAACGGTGCAGCGATAAAGAGCTAGTGGAACTGAAACTTCGTTTTCTACGATCGCTCGTACGAAGATCAGAATAAAAAAAAAAGTCTTAGGCACGGTCGTGGAGAGCACGAGGAGTTAAACTCACGTGACTTCCGGTGAACCCACTTTTAGTGACCTAGGTCGATGCCTCCCTTCTTACCGCCCCGAAACCTTGCGGTAGACTGTTACGTCACAGTGCACTGGCGGGAACTTTGAATGGGCCTCGTATTTCTATTTTTTATAAAAAAAACTACGCAACTCTATAATAAAACAATTTTTTTTTTGTGATCTCCTGACATGCCATTTCAATGCCTAGCATGAAAAAAAAATTATTTGGCTTGTCAGAGGTTCTTTAAAAAATGGCGGCGGTGAGGCAAATCAATGGAAGTGCTACGCGCGTTGTACGGGTTCGCTTCACCATTGAAGATGACCTCAACCTTGTGGACGAACGAGAAAGAAGAAGGGAAAACGGGCGAAGCTCGTGGCGGGCGAGGACACGCTGAGTTCGGAGCTGGAGACAGACGAAAGAGCCGGTGCCGAGCAAGGCCTCCACAGAAGACCCGGACAACTAGACTGCCTTGGCGCTCCTTCATCGGACTCTGAACTTAAGTACAGATAAAACCTTTTCTCAATGGTAGCGCTTCCCCGTGTGACTTCCTCAGTGCGAGTGGAACTCGGCCTAATCGGGCGTATTGACAGACGACCCACACCCACCTCAAAGAAATCAACGCGTCGAACCCTTTCGAGCGCCCACAAAGATGGGTGTCGATAGCCAAGAAGGTTGGCGACGCCGTCGACCCAAAACGGTGTTCACCGTGCGGTCAGTACGCGAGCGGTGCGACCTATAGACGCTTTACACACGCGCCAGATTGAGCCGCCATAGCCGCCCTTCTCTTGTCTTACCGAGATGCCGAGCCGCTGAAGCGGGCGTTGACGAGTCTCCAAAACGGCCTATGCTGAGGGGAAGGACACAGTAACACTTAAAATGGCAATAACCTGTCCTGCTGTGGAAATGATGAAGTCAAGCGAACGGAATAAGAGGGAACAAAAACTGAAGGTCAGTTATGGCGGCGCCCATGCACAGCTGCTGTAAAGCGTCTATTGCTTGCATACTTCCAAGCAAAAGACGAGGCGAACATAAGATTGTAGGGATCCCACAACGTACTAAGCGAACCACAGATCGAACTGCTGGTCGCACAGTCCTAAAAAAAAGACAAAGCAGGGTCTAAACAGGCGAATGGAAAGAGATTCACCTACTTCGTAGCAAAGCGAGGAGATTCACGGTGTTTGAGTGGCTTGACCGAATACCCGGCTTGGATTGTTTGAAGGAGTTTGCAGGACCACACCAAGATGGCGCTGCAAGTCTTTACATATGCGTTTGCCTTCCGCTATACAAAAAGTGCGCGTTCAACGAGCTCCGTAACGTTACGTCGACAGCTTGCGTGCGTTGTACGCAGTGCTGACGCAAGGGGCTTTACGCTATTCTAAAACTCTCTATTGTCACGAAGCATAGAGGTTCTGCAGGCCCTTCCAAGTTGGCAGCTGTTCATAGGTTTCCTGCTTCTCGTAACATCCACAAAAATCATCCTTCATCGGCCTGACATCTTACTTCTGGAAGTTTATCTCGAATTACAGAGTTCTCTCTGCTTCTTTGCTCAAACGTTTCAAGAAAAAAGCAAACGTCATATGGAATCAAGAATAAGACGCAGCTATTGGGCCCTAGAGGATGCCCTATAAGAGCCACCTCTTCTTAAGCTTTTCTCGGAAGACATACGCTTTGGCGTCCAAGTCTACACCGACGCTTCCACGTTTGGGCTGGGAGCATTGCTATGCAAGTGGACAAAGATGGCTGCTTCAGAGCTGTAGGGTACTTGAGTCGTTCACTCAAAGGGTCCGAGTCTAACAACACATCGACAGAGACGGAACTTCTTGCCGTCAAGTAAGCTCTGGATGGGCTTAGCCCTTACCCATGGGTCGTGAGTTTCAAGTTGTTAACGACCACCATGCTCTTTGCTGGGTGATGTGGTAAAAGGAGGGGAAACAACGCTTTCTTCGCTGGTCACTTCTGCAGAAGTTCCATTTCGAGGTCATCTACAAGTCAAGAGTTGAACGCCGAGCGCCAGATTTCCCCTCCCGGACTCCGCAGTCAACACGGGAGCTAGGTGGCAAAGTTATCTGTGTCACACCTCCGGCCTTCCTGCAACGGGCAGAGGATCTTTCGTGGGACCAACATTAGGACTCGTACTGCCAGGACGTTTTAGAGCGCAGCTCTTAGGCGCTCGTTTCCAGCCTGAGCGGCGTCGGCGTCGCCATCGGCGTAACTGCGCGGTGCATCATGGGACGCGTGACGTTACTGGTTACGTCAATGATGACGTCAGCAGTGACGATGACGTCATCTTGGTGACCTCATCATCATCGTCACGTGACCTCAGGGGGTCACGTGACCCCGTGAGGTCACGTGAACCCGGGGACGTCACGTGACACCCGTGAGGTGACGTGACCCTCGTGAGGCGATGGCAACGCCGCTCGGAGGGAGGAGTAGCAGACAGGATGAGGAGGTGAGGAGGAGGGAGGAGGGGTACACCTTTCCCTTAGTACCCTTCCCTCCTCCTTCTCAAGAGCTGCGCTCTAATTCGGCGTTACAGGGAGTTCTAAACGGCTTTCATTTTTTTCGACTTCTGTACAGAAGTACTGGCACACGTAAACTATAGAGGCGAGCACAGCACAAGTTTGTCGCTCATAACGGAGTCATTTACAGGAGCCATCAAGGCCCCATCAATCAACGTTTCTTGGTCTGCCTTTCTGACTCGAAGAGAGCCGAAGTTTTGCGCGAATTCCACGGAGGAACGTACGGGGAACACTTGAGTATCAGGCGCACCTTCGAAGTTATTCACACAAAGTACTTATGGCCCCAACTCTTCAGCGACGGAAAGAACTTTCTCGCGTTTTGCGGTCTCTGCCAACATATGAAGGTGTCATCTGAGGCACCTTTTGGACTGCTGCAACCAATTGACATCTACTCTCCGTTTCACACAGTGGGGCTAAATAATGTTGGACCGTTTAGGGCATCTGGAGGCTACAAATACCTCATCGACGCCTTCGAATACCTCAAAACTTCGTTGAGGCCAAGCCTGTGGGGAACATTGAAGCGGTTAAGAAACAAGAATTCATCGAGCGTTGAATAATTTTAAAGCACGGTTGCCCAGCAGTGATCATCACTGATCGGTGCACTCAAAAGATGGCACGTTCGATTTCGGTGTACCTTGAACACCGTGGTCTCCAGCACTCACCTACGAGAGCATTCCGTCCTGCTGCGAACGACCTCTGCGTATGGAAAAACGAGACACTCAAGCAGATGATCCATTTGACTACATTAAGAGGCGACAAGTGGGCTGACGTCCATATCTACTTTGTCTTCTGCTATAATACCGGGTTTCAGGACACCGTTTTTCAGTCACCTTTATTTCTTGTCTACTACCGGGATCCTGTGCTCCCCCTTGATCTCGTTTATAGCTGCCTGAAAATCTGTGACTACGTGATGAATCGGACTATTCAGTCATTGTTCACGGGAGACTAAACCAAGCTCGGAAACTGGCCACCAAGCGCATCAAGCTCGCTTAACAAAAAACAAGAGATACTTTGACTGATAAGACAAATAAATGCAAATGTGCAAACGAGCTGGACAAGAATGGCGATAATGATCCCCGCAGAAGGGATACAAAGGGAATAAAGGACAAACACAAATCTTCAAACACAGCTCGGTGACTGGGGCGCGACCAAAAAAATGCACCTGGTCACGAATTTTTTCGGTCGCGCACCAGTCACCTAGTTGTGTTTGGAGATTTGTTTGTCCTATGTCCCCTTTGTTCCTCTCTCCAGGGATTATTTTCGTCATTCTTGTCTAGCTCGTTTTCATCTTTGCATTTATTTTGCATTGTCAATAATAACCTTAGAGATGCCAGCCTTTACTCTTGTTCGTGTTAGGCTGGTGGAAGCTGTAAACATTTGTTTGCTGTACTAACGTCTAACTCCTGGTTAACTCACTTGCTAGACTCTCCACTGGAAATGGAGAGGTCCCTGGCTCCATACCAAGGCCAGACGGATTTGTCCAGTCGCGCACCAGTCACCTAGCTGGGTTTAGAGATTTGTGTTTGTCCTCTGTCACCTTTGTTCCCCTACTTCGACAGCGGACGCAAAGACGTCACCCTCGAGAAGGGTCAGCTCGTGTTGCTACAGACACCAACCATTGGGCCCATGGCAACACGACGGTTCACTGGCCCCCACCGAATTGTGGGCCGGCTCTTTCCCGTGAAATACAAGATTGCACTCCGGGACGCTAATGGCTGCGATGTATTGCACGTGAAGAAACTGAAGCCGTATCTTACACCAATCGCTGAATTTGCACAGCCTCTACCCGAGGACTGAAGTTTTGTCATTTATTGCGTGTACACTTTTTTATATGGTGTCTTCTAATTTAGCACATTGTATGTACATATTTATTCACTCGCGTGAATATCTCAGGGTGAAATATTTGTTTAATGTTGCTTTGACATTGTCTTGTGAAAGCGCACTGCGGGGTTTACAGTTTCTAAAACCTCGGCATGTGACGAGCCGCAGAAAGGCGACGCTTTGTTGCGGTTCGTGCGAGCGCTGAGGAAAGGAATAGAAAAGAAGTTCTGCATAGAAGCTCGGAGGTTGACGTGGCTATAATGAACTCGTAGCCCATTTCTCTTGGCAACAGCAACGAATCGTCAAACTATATTACAAGCCATCCGAGGGGGGGGGGGGGGGGGGGATACCTTAACCAGTCACCATCCGGTAACTAAAAAAAATGTAGGTTCTCTAACGTAGAAGTTTGGGCTAGTTGGTAGTTCACGATTAAAAATTAAAACAGCGCAAGGACACGGACAAGAACAAGAAGGTAGACGAACAAAGCGCGGACTTACAACTAAAGGTTCTCTGCTAGCCTCACCATTGACACTATCTTCATATCCGCGATCTTGCTATACATATCACGCGAATCCAGATGGGTGTTAGTGGACTGCCGGCCATGAAGGAATTCCGGCAACGAGCTAGCCAACGAGGCTGCACAGCAGGCGATGCGCAATCTCACGCAACCGTCCCTGTTGTCCCAGTCCTCTACGGCTGGTTCATCATCACAGCATTAAGACCCTGACCTTCCTCCATAATATCTGAAGGATGAATTCCGGCTAGCCCAGAAGACACGAAAACATGTGGCAGGATCAGGAACTCCAAAACAACCGCATCTTAATAAGAGCGAATTCAATAAAAAATTATGAGTGAATATCCGCCGCCTACGCACAGGAAGAGCAATAACACCCAGGATTAAATACAAAAAAGACCCGACAACACTTGAGCAAAACAACCCTATGCTGTCCCGCCAGACCTCCACTCGCCCTTGGAGTACAACACAATAACGAAATGCACATCACGCTGTCTGTAATGAGAGCCCCATGGGCGACGGAAGGCTTCAGAGAGGGAGATCATTTGATGTCATTAAGAACTTGATAGAACGGTGCTCGTCGCTTACGGACCTTGCTCAAAGATCACCACAGCGATAAGAGACACCTATTGGCAAACATGATTTTTATTATATTTCAGATAATCCATTTTCCAAACACAGATTTAATCAAAACCGCTATGGTGTATTTGTTAACTGCCCCTGCTTGGATCCTCAAAATGGCAGCAACACTGAGTTGCGAGCGCCAATGAAGCATCAAAATTTACTGTTAAAAGCTCGCCGTCAGGCTGCACGAGCTGAGGGTGGACTGGGCAACGTTTCTCCTCGTCACTCTCTTTAGCAACTTCGCCGTTATTTTTTTTTTTTGCGTCTCTTGCCAATATTTTCATTTTATAAAGCCAACTTCTCCAGATTTAACGAGTAACCAAACTGTAAGTTTGGAGCGTGCTTAGGGACGGGATAAACTACTGCACCGAGCTTCATGTTTGCGTTCGTGTATAGTGCGCTGCAGGTTAAGAACAGCAGCACAAAATCCTCCTACGAAGCCGCACACTCTTACCGCTTTAGCGATGGAAACGCTGGAGAGTTGTCCAGCGAAGAAAAAGAAGCCACAAATCAGGGCAGGCAGAGATATCTATGGTAGCTTTCCGTGCTACTCTTAAGGGGGATTCACCCGCTCGTCACTCAATGGCAACATTTCGCTACACGAATGCATTTCAGGAGTGCATTCAACAATTGATTATTTTTGAGGTTCATTATAAAGATTGAATGAAGCTTGTACGAGCTTTGAATATTCTTTTGAGAAGGAATGCCACGCATGAACCGAACAACCAAAGTAAATTCAAGCTCTCAGTTCGGCGATTTTTGCTTAAAGATGCCATGTTACAACAAAACGACCAGCAGTAAACCCTATCTTTGGCAGTTACTCGGCAAATTAGGGCCAAGACACTTTTACTCTGGCCAAAGAATGTCAAGTTTGGCTTTTTGGCCTCTTCGTAGTTTTAAGGCCTGACATTCCTAGACAAATGCCAATTTTTGGCCGAAAAAATTGTTCGACTTGGAAATTTTATGCTTTAAATGTATATTTGTTAACCGCAAGCCTGTGATTTTCCCGATATGAAGGCTTCGAATTGACAGTCAGTTTGAAATGTTTCATAGACCGTGTAACAAGCTCAGCGACGAGTTTCGGAAGTATGCGAACCATACGTTCAGTTCGGTTACCAGTTCACCAATTGAGATAACAGTTAGACAAGTCTACTTTCAAAGGGAGCCTTATTGTTTTTTATACAAATTGCGCCACTTTAACTTATAACTTTATGATTTCAACTTTTTTTTTTCAATTTCTACAGTTGAGTTTCGCCACTTAACTTCCCAATATGTAAAGTGCTACTCCTGTATGCCCTCTTAAAATATGGGTATACTATTTAGGATTCGTTCATTTGTTTTTTTCAAAAGGGCTTAAATTAAAAAATAAAATAATAATACGAATTTTCTTAGTTTTTTTATTTATTGTAAATATTTCTAAATACCCTAAATGCCCAAAAAGCGTACCTAGATCCAAAAAGATATCGGTGTATTAAATAACACAAATATTAGCATTACAGCAAAAAAAAATGATACAAAAACTAGCTCTAACGATACATAAGATACATATCAGTAAAACACACGAGTAGAGTACAATACAGGAGAGTATTTTCACGATATAATTTTACTTTATGCCGTTTGCCAATGACCGCGAATTTGAAATATCTACTCCAGCGAAGCGGAAATGACAAGAAAGATAATCAAAATGCACTTTGATATGTTCCTTGTGTAGGGTTGCAAAACCATAAACGAGGAAAATAAAACAAAAATGTGAGAGGGTTTTCAGAGCACAGGGATCCCGTACCACGTCTCATAATGTTTCCGCGTGTTGAACGCGCAGCACACAAGGAAGAACAATATTTTGCGTCAACTTCGTTGAAGTTTGAGAATTTAGGTCCCTAAAGTCCGAAAGAGACAAGGTAGTGCCAACCGTGGCCCTTGGCCAGAAACTGGTACTTTGGCCCTAATTTGCCAACGAAGTGTCAAGATTAGGCTTTAATGCTGGTAGTTAGTTTGTCATATCTAATCTTTGGGCCTGAATCACCAAACAGATGCCAGAGTTAGGCTTCTCTCCTGGTTGTTTGGTTTTGATCTGGCAACCCTGGGCCTAAATTACCAAACAAGTACCAGATTCAGTCTTCAGTGCTGGTGGTTCGGTTGATGCGTGACATTTTTGGTTAAAGTCAGGAACTTTGGCAAACATAGGGGGAACCAAAGAAATGCAATAGAACCGCGAAAGAGATGTACTGTTGCACAAACTAGCGCCTTGGAGCAAAACATTATTATGGTGCATTCACACTGGCGTTCGAATCCCAACGGCGAAGGGAAGTCGCTCGTTTTCATCACCAAACGAGGGTGGAATTGTATTGGATCTTTAAGCAACCGCATTCGCAACCGCTTTGGGAACGCTGTTCAACCGCCGGTGTCAATGCGACGTCAGGCCCAAGCTAGCTTGTGCCGAGATAGGCGCTTCTCTGGCGTGTTGCCTACGATAGCTCTCCATATAGCCTCTGGTTATATGCTTCCCGGTTTATGGCATTTTAAGGCAGAGGGCAACACTCGAGGACCACAGAAAGGAGTGGAGTGGTATAAAAAAAAATCATTCAAATAAACTTGGGATGCACAGAATATGTCGTGCGCCTGTTAGGCGTGTGTTACGATTTAAGGACTCTGTTTATTTACGTGAAACTTTGGGCGGTTTGGGAAGTGCTTATTGTTTCCCGGGTTATTCACAATTAAAAAGACAATTTTAGGTTTATTCAAGACTGGAGTGTGTCAGGAGCATGCTTTAATGATATATCGTTTATGGGTACTGCTTCTTCTGTGGGTGTGTGTAAGGTATTGAATTTTTACTGCTCTTGGATTTAAAGACACCTCTTATGGCAGCAGTATTTATCGCGAGAGAAGGATGTTTATTCCATCCTCTACACTATATATTGACTGATGTATGATGTTTTGGAAACATACTCTGCTACGTTATTTCTCCGTGTGTTATAACTCGCCATGTGATGTCGCGAGTCTGCGTAGTGTGCTATGCTTCGTCATTCAGGAGCCAGCTCCGAGCGCCAACGGTCGACAGCGGTTTAATATGCTGGGCTAAATATGACCCCGACAACGGTCGCCTTGGAACTTTCACAAAACGACCAACTGTCGTTTAGCGAACTAAGCACGATGTACTAAGTATGACTCATTGACGACCGTCGCCTGTAGACTAAGTATGCTGAACCAAGTACAACTTGCTTCCCACCGTTGTCTGCCGACTAAGTACGATCTCACCGCCCACGGCTTTCTACGGCCTACGTATGCTGGACTAAGTGGGATTTGCCAACTACGGTCATTCGCAGACTTAGTATGACTTGCCGCTGACAGTCACCTGTGGACCAAATATGCTGGTCTAAGTATACCTCGCCACCGATTGTCGCCAGCAAACTAAGCTTGACTAAGTCTGACTCGCCACCGCTTTTCGCTTGTAGACTATACTTGACTTGCCGCCAACAGTCACCTGCGAAGGAAGTATTCTGAGCTGAGTAACCTCTCCCAGCGATGGTCGCTTCCGGACTAAGTGGGACTTGTCTCCGACAGTCGCCTGCAGGCGATGTATGCTGGCCAAGTATCACTCGCGCAGGCTGTCGGGAGATACGGTAGGTGAGCGTCGTCAGAAAGTCATGCTTAGTCCGGCTGCTTGCACTCCAGGGAGTATTATTGCACTCTCTCTGTACGGCAATCTCATTGTGGTGCCCGATAAAAAAAAAATCATTCAAATAAACTTGGGATGCACAGAATATGTCGTGGCCTGTTAGGCGTGTGTTACGATTTAAGGACTCTGTTTATTTACGTGAAACTTTGGGCGGTTTGGGAAGTGCTTATTGTTTCCCGGGTTATTCACAATTAAAAAGACAATTTTAGGTTTATTCAAGACTGGAGTGTGTCAGGAGCATGCTTTAATGATATATCGTTTATGGGTACTGCTTCTTCTGTGGGTGTGTGTAAGGTATTGAATTTTTACTGCTCTTGGATTTAAAGACACCTCTTATGGCAGCAGTATTTATCGCGAGAGAAGGATGTTTATTCCATCCTCTACACTATATATTGACTGATGTATGATGTTTTGGAAACATACTCTGCTACGTTATTTCTCCGTGTGTTATAACTCGCCATGTGATGTCGCGAGTCTGCGTAGTGTGCTATGCTTCGTCATTCAGGAGCCAGCTCCGAGCGCCAACGGTCGACAGCGGTTTAATATGCTGGGCTAAATATGACCCCGACAACGGTCGCCTTGGAACTTTCACAAAACGACCAACTGTCGTTTAGCGAACTAAGCACGATGCACTAAGTATGACTCATTGACGACCGTCGCCTGTAGACTAAGTATGCTGAACCAAGTACAACTTGCTTCCCACCGTTGTCTGCCGACTAAGTACGATCTCACCGCCCACGGCTTTCTACGGCCTACGTATGCTGGACTAAGCGGGATTTGCCAACTACGGTCATTCGCAGACTTAGTATGACTTGCCGCTGACAGTCACCTGTGGACCAAATATGCTGGTCTAAGTATACCTCGCCACCGATTGTCGCCAGCAAACTAAGCTTGACTAAGTCTGACTCGCCACCGCTTTTCGCTTGTAGACTATACTTGACTTGCCGCCAACAGTCACCTGCGAAGGAAGTATTCTGAGCTGAGTAACCTCTCCCAGCGATGGTCGCTTCCGGACTAAGTGGGACTTGTCTCCGACAGTCGCCTGCAGGCGATGTATGCTGGCCAAGTATCACTCGCGCAGGCTGTCGGGAGATACGGTAGGTGAGCGTCGTCAGAAAGTCATGCTTAGTCCGGCTGCTTGCACTCCAGGGAGTATTATTGCACTCTCTCTGTACGGCAATCTCATTGTGGTGCCCGATAAAAAAAAAAAAAAAAAAAAACAATTATCACAGTTGGTGGAACAATTCATAGTCGCCCGCAGTCCGAAAACTTCGGACTGCGAACTGCATGGTCCGGACTTCGATTCGCCTTGAGCCATTTAATGTATCTAGCTCGATGCAATTAGTTTTTTCCCTAGTTAAATAATTGCATTGCATGGAATATGGATGCTTCATGTTACATTCACCTGCAGGAAATGCTTTTCGTCACAATAGAGAGTTACAATTTTCGCATAAAATGAAGCCCATCAAATCAAACTCCGTTTTTTAGTCCGGCACATCATGTTCGTTGGCATTTTTCTCAATTTATTCGAGGGGGCCGGTTACCTGTCTGTTTTTCTGGATTACTTACTTCAAGCTCTTCACCACATCGAGAAACATGCGGACGAAAAAGGATAGTTTATAGGTTAGTCAAGAAAACTTGAAAGATTAATTTGAATGAGTAACATTGTTTAGCTTGTTATTTGTTCTAGAGCTTGCCTCGTTTTTCATCCAAGAATATTTTGTAATTCATCACGTGCACCTTTTGCGACAAGGCCAATCTGTTTAGGGGAAACGTTTTGAATTTCAATTAAGAACTAATATAATAAACATTTATCACCCGGGCAGCCCCATACTCAAACTATTCTACAGTCAGTGCTCCGGCGAGATGGTGGAAATTTACAATGATGATTTTAACACGAGACTGAGGCAAAAGCAGGAAATGATTTTTTTTTTTTTTACATTTGAAGAGAAAGTAACAGGGGCAGACGCTGTATGTACCTGTAGCCTTCTCTTCAACGTGAAACAAATATTATTGCAGCTGCCAAAGTCTTGGGTTCAATCGTCATCAAAATATTTGACTGATTTCCTCAAAACAAATGAAAAACTAAAAAGATTAGGGGGACGAAAGATTGGCAAGATAACCATAACAAAAATAAAATATACCTTAGTTGCTAACACGTGCATCCATCCGGCGTCCCACACGTGACACCGATTCCGTGAATAGTGCCGGGTTGGTATAAAATTTACTGAGGAGACTACATTAAAATTAAAATTAAAAGTATTGGCTGCCTTAGTTTTATGTTAATCACCCCAGGACCTTTCAGAAATCTTCTTGCAATTTTTAAATGTTTTCTAAAGCAGTGCTTTCGTTCGATGGCGTATTCCTTGCCATGAGACACCGCGTTACACGAGCTAATATCACGCGACAGTCGATTAATGTCGTTTGCTGAGATAAATTTATTGTTGCAATGTGTTTGTTTAATGTCATGGGCAGTATCTTTTACAGGTTGAGGAGTCGCACGGTCTCCTCTCGCATCTTGAGCTTCTTGATTTTCCCGTTCGGTGTCTTCGGGAAGGAATCCACGAACAGCACGTATTCCGGAGCCTTGAACCAGTGCAGCTGTAATTAAAAAGTTCGTTTTCATTGCGAATGTACTGAACAAGGAAAACCTAAAAAATATGAATATTTACTGTCTTAGCAATATGCGGTGGCACGAGAATTGTGTACCTATCTTCAATGTACTTGAGCGATTGTCAATTTTGGCCATCGCCCAGCTTTCAGTGACAGAGATCTTCCGCGTGATTTATTTATTTCTAACCTGACGTTGGAAGGGTAAAATTTAGGCCCCGGAAAAATAGGAAATGCCCAGAACACGATGCACGTCGCGCCTCGGAATGAGGGAATAGCGTTGCGCACCGGAGAATAATAATCTCATGCGTAATTCCTCTAGGGTGTACCTGCTTTGAGAAACAGCGCTTGACTGGTTTGATAACGAGTTTATGTGCGTGTTTTTTTTTTAGCTTGGACAGGTTATGGGGCAAGTTGTCAAGAGTGCAAATATCTGCGGGAGACTAAATGATCCTCGCCACAAGTATGACACAGCAGCGTGGATCAGCATTGTGGTAGCGTGTGGTCTGGTCGTCATCTAAGAATAAACGTCCAGGTGCAACAGGAAAAAAGATTAGCACAACTGACCAAGGACATAACCAGAAAAATTGGGACACGCGGCGCTATTGTTCCCGAGCGCGCAGTTAGCGACAAAGTCACGCACGTTTTATGTTGAAAGAGGGGGCGACCGGCAGAAAGCAGCCCATCCTAAAGCCCCTGCATTTGGAAAGCTATCTTATCTCTCACTTTTCGGCAGAGCGGTGCGCCAACGTGATAGCGCACGCGTGCCCGTCTTTTTTATATTTATTTACGCGGGCGTTTGGAGCGGTTAGGAGCCGACGAACGAATCAAACGGCGACCAAAGTGCGACGTCATTTTGCTCATCATATTTTTATATGGTTGCGTTCTTGAATTATAATCAAACCAAACGCATAAAGTGTGCCGTGACGTTTATGTTTTAGTGTGTCATTGTGCAGGGATCCAGAGTTTGGAACATAAGGTAATCTCCCGAAAGGGGTCTATTGTCGGTTTAGGAGGAAACAGCGATAAAAGAAAAATCGCCGCTCACAACGCCACTCTCAACGCCGGCGCAAAAAGAAAATAAATAAATAAACGGGCTGACGTGCGGAAACACTTGGCGTATCGCTCCGCCGAAAGGTGAGGGATAAGATTGCTTTCCAAATTTGTCCTTTGGGTTGGGCTACTTTCTGCCGGCCGTCTCCGCTTTGCAACACAGAGCGTGCCTTGCACTCTCGCTATCGGCGCGTAAAAGAACGATAGCGGCGCGTGTCGCGTTTTTGCCACTCCGGTCGTCGGTGACTTGCGCTGATCTTTTTCTCGGTTCAGCTGTACTACCGTAGGTATTGCTCTCCCTTAGACCATGGTCGTATAGAGTATATCTTTTTTTTTGTCTTCAAGAGAGAGGCTTTTGACTGCCGACATCTCGAAAATTCCTGCTTGCGGCTAATGCCATGAGTGCTTTTAAAACTGGTGTACGACAAAACATTAAAGATGAGTAATCGGCTGGATTGTCAACGGGGGGGGGGGGGGGGGGGGGTTGGGGGGAGCTCTTTCTAGCGGGCGAGTTGACACTTGCACTTGCCTCAGTGCTCAAATTGAGCTTGAAGCTTATCTCTGAAGCTGCGGCTGTGGCACCGGTGAGACAGAAAAAAGGCTTGCCCATTTTTTGTGCCTATTTTGAATTACGACGGAGGGAATAAAGTCGCCGTATTTTATTTATTGGGCGTGACCTATGTTATATCTTCAGTACGTACTTAGGCACGTATTCGGACTGAAGTTTCTGATTTCGCAAACTTGCAGCGAAAGGTAAGCTACGTACATTCGAGAGGCGGTAACATTGATAAGAAGTAATGACAAGAGCGGCGCTACCGTGCATGCAGCATACTTCTGCCACACGAGCAACGGGGACCTAATACAGAGTTTTGAAATGGTGGGTCCAAACGCTTTGCTTACCCTGACCAGCTTGTGGCGCCTCAATGCGAATGGCCAGATATTCTTCGCTTACGCAGCTCGACTTCACAAGCTGCACCGGGTAAACAAAGCACTTGGGCCCACTATTCTAAAAATATATTATTTTTTTTTTTCACAGATAATTCAACGACCTTGCACGAGGGCATTCAGAAACGAGTTTCAACCGTCAGCAGAGACAGAAGCGGAAATTGTTCGATTTCTTAAAAATGCAGCAGAAACAAACGCTGCACTTCCGATGTGACACGCCTACCTTTTTATCGCATAAACAAACACAATATTTTACAATTATTTGACGAAAATTAACGCCGATCACTATTCGGGAAAACTCTAACGCGCTTTTTTCTGCTGGTGCTCGGCCATTAAGACAGATAGTACCCTCACAGTTTCCATACGCCGGGCCGCTCCTTGGATTCATGCCACCACGTAGATTCAAGTGCTCTTAGCAACTCCTTGGGTCACTTTGGAGCCTTTACGAATGACAACGTCAAAGAAAACAAAATTATCACTCGATTGAAAGCTTCAGAAGAAAGTGCCTTGCAGTCTCTCTCTGCAATGCGGCAACCTCGATCACCTCGTAAGAGGAGACAGTAGATGGCCATATTGATCATATTCTCATCTAGGGTGTCTGTTGACATTGTACGAGGAGGCACAGGGTCCCATTTCCAACGGGGTCCCTGTGCACCGAATGTGCAAATCCTTTTAATCGTAGAGTCTGTGAGAACTAAAACGTAAGGTCTCCAGCGTGCAGAGTCTAGTTTTAGTTTCGCAATTCTCATTTGCACCCTCGCAACAAGTTTTCCTTTTAACGGGCACGTGCAAACAATTGAATTGATCACAAAGAAGGAGGTCCTGCTAAAACGCACTACAGCACTATGGGTCGCGAGCTGCTAGCTTTTTCCTCACCATCTAGTAATGTTCGAAATGCTTCAAAGCATACATCGAAAGCGACCACAAACCCATCAACTTCCGACTGGAAGCGAACAAAAGACGACTTTCAACACGAGAATGTCGGCACCTGTTTTGATAGCGGAATTGACCAGTGACTCGGGAGACTTCCAAAGAAAAGCTGCACCCCATGCACTTCTCTGGTGTATAACGATCTCTTCAGGCGTGAAAAGGCGACACAAATAATTGTACACTAAAACCTACTCACGGCAACCTGCTTCTTCGGGATCTCATTTTCCCAGTGTGCGATGCTGAAGTCATATGCGGCACATTCATCGGCTAAACTCCTCACTTTGTTCAACCTGACACCCGCCATTTGTTCATTTCCTACAAACATTTCCCGACCAGGAATCCGAGGAAGTGAACACATTGCTACACAACGTCGTCTCCTTTTTGAATGAACAGGGACAATCGAGTGTGAACAGCTACGTGTCTGCACTATCAATTGGAGGAATTGTGCAGCACGTGGGTCATACCTGACAAAATATTTGCACATGGAATACATACAACGGTCAGGTGGTTAACTATACAATTGGTGGCATGGTTATGGAATCACATGACCACATGTCCTGAGCCGGTGCGAAAGCTTGGTGTCACTGGACGGTAAGTAAGAACGTGACATTTGTTTTTCGTTACGTTCTTGCGTGTCGCTGAAAACTATTAGTGCAAATCTAAGAACGTACTCTGTGGTAAACGTGCACCGCCATACGTTTAGACTGTTCTACGTCTTTACTACACACACTGCACCTTTCGCCGACATTCAGGTCGACCTTTTATTTGCCTTGCCTTGATCCGACGTTAATACACGCATCCTAACCACCACCAACTGCTCTATGTGTTGGTCAAACGCATTCTCCATTTCCAACACCGGTGCTTTTGACCATTTAGAAAACCCTGGATCCCCATTAGCTTTCGCTGAGCCTTGCAAATGACTGTGACTCAGAGCATTCCGAACAAATTCAGCGGAAACGCGAATCCGACTATATGACGAAGGAGTCCAGGTAACTTAAGACTGGCACCAACCTCATTCTTGGGGAGAAAATTCAAAACTCTAGCTTTGGCCCCGTAGAATTTCAGTTATTTTAAAAGACTACGAGATCTGGGTAGCGATAATATTCCATGAATACGGGTAACACGGGGACAAAGATCAAGCCCAAATCTCAAAACACAACTATGTGACTGGTGCGCGAATGACAAAACCCAACCGCTCTTGGTATCGAATCAGGGACCTCTCTATTTCAAGGGGAGAGCCTTTACCGACTAAGTTAACCAGGAGTGAGACGTCAGTTGAGCGAACGGGGTTAACAGCTTCCACCACTTTAACACCACCAAAGCTGAACAACCTGCCTTTTAAGGTTATAATGATAATGCACTTATCATAAAGGTTCGAGTGAGCTGCACAAGAATGACACCAATAATTCCTGAAAAAAGGGAACGGGGTACAAAGAAGAAATGCAAACCTCCAAACACAGCTAGGTGACTGATACATGATAGAAAGAAAAACATTTCTGGTCCTGAGATTTAACCCGAGACATTTCTGGCCCTGTAATTGAACCCGAGACCTAGTTATCTCTAGTGGAGCACTCAACTGAGCTAATCAGGAGCAAGACTTGAGTAGAAATAAACGGGGTTTAACAGCTGCCACCAGTCTAACACCAGCAAGGCTGAACGGCCTGCATTTTAAGGTTATAATGATAATGCACCAAATGCGAAGGTGCAAGCGAGGCGGGCAAGAATACCCATAATATTGCCTGGAAAATGGGAACAAGGGGAAAAAAGGGCAAACACAAGTCTCCAAACACAGCTACGTATTTTCTGAGAGCCATTGCGAAAATGCGCCTGTTCCTGATATCGAACAAGGGACGTCTTCATTTGCAGTGGAGCGCGCGCTACCAACTGGGCTAACCAGGAGTTAGACGACAGCAGAGCAAACAGGTCCTAACAGCTGCCACCAGTCTAACAGCAACAAGGGTGAACGGCCTCCATTTTAAGGTTATGATGATAAAGCAATTAATGCAAAGGTGCAAGTTAGCTGAACAAGAATACCGATAATGATCCTTGGCGAAGCGCAACAAGCGGGCGAAGGAAATACCGAAATCTGCAATCAGAACTAGGTGACAGGTGTGCGATTGAACAAATGCGCTGGGTCCTGATATCGAACAAGATACCTCTTCATTTCCAGGTGAGAGCTCAACCACCTGAGCTTACCAGGAGTTAGACATCAGTAGAGCAAACGGAGTTTAACAGCTGCAACCAGTCTATCGCAAACAATGGTGAACGGCATGCATTTTAAGGTTATGATGAAAATGCAATTAATTAAAGGGCACAAGCGAGCTGCACAAGAATATCGGTAATAATGCCAGGAGAAGGCGACCAAGGGGGACAAAGGACGAACACGAATGTGCAAACAGAGGTAGGTGATGTGTGGGAATGGAGAGGTCCTTTTTTCGATAGCACGACCGGCGTATTTTTTCTGAAACAAAGTAGTCACCTTGCTGTGTTAGGAGATATGTGTGGGTCCTTTGTGGCCCTTATGGCCATTCTCTAGGGATCATTATCGTTATTCTTGTCCACCTCGCTCTCACCTTTCCATTATTTTCAATATCATAATAACCTTGATTGGAGGCCGTTCACCCTTTTTGGTGTTAGACTTGTGGCAGCTGTTATAACCCGTTTGCTTTACTGACCTTTAGCTCTTGCTTAGTACAGTTAGTATAGCGCACCATTGGTAATGAAGATTTCCCTAGTTGGGTACCAGGACCAGCGATGTTTTTCAGTCACGCATCTAGTCACCTAGCTGTGTTTAGAAGTTTGTGTTTCTTTCTTGGTCTTGTTCCCTTGTTCCTCTTTAGCAGACATCATTATCGTTATTCTTGTCCAGCTGGCTTGCAACTTTGCATTAATCTCAATATCATCCTAGCCTTTGCTGTTCTGACGTTTTCTGCACTGACTTTTGGCTCATTGTTAGATTAGTTGGTAGAGCGCTCCATTGGAAATTGAGAGGTTCTTATATTGATACAAGGACAAGGCGGATTTTTTTTAGTCGCGCACGAGTCACCTAGCTCTGTTAGGATATTTTTGTTTGTCGTTTGTCCTCCTTGATCCTATTCTGCAGAAATTATCATTGCTTTTATTGTCAAGCTTGCTTGTACATTTCTGTTATTGCATTTTATGCCATCCTTGAAATGCAGGCTACCCACACTTGTGTGTTTAGGCTGTTTGAACCAGATAAACCCCGTTTGCTACATTGATGTCTAATTTCTTCTGGTTAGCTCTGTTGGCAGAGCGCTCCACTGGAAATAGAGGTGTTCCTGGCTCAATACCGGGATAAGACGAATGTTTTCACTCGCGCAGCAATCACCCAGCTGCGTTTAAAGACTGGCGTTTGTCCTTTATTCTCCATGTTCCTTTCTCCGGGGATTAGTATCGTTATTACTGGCCAGCCCGCTTGCACCTTTCCTATAATTGCATTATCATCAAGATCTCATGTCCGATTTTATATAGTGTGGCACGTGTTGTGAGTTTCCTTTCGAACATTCTTTAGGCAAGACAGCCGCATTGTGAAACACGTCATGAAGAATCTTGATCGGAAAACGTGGAAACATAGTTTATTTAACCTCACATTATAATTTGTTCTCAATCCTTCTGAGTAGAGTAAGAATGTGCGGGTCACAAAAGCTTTCTCTAGAGTACAATATTGACAAGGCGGGCATGCTTTCCAGAGAAAATATGATGCAGGCTAATCACACGGCTACAGCGCCACACCCTCAACAACAATTTAAATCCTTCCTAAGATTTCTGAACATTTACCGCGCTTTGTTGAAGGGCGCCGCTCACGTCTTGTAACCACTATTCCAGTTGTTGAACAAAGGTTCTTTGTGGAAGAAGATAGGAGAATCAAGCAGCTTTTTGACAAACCAAAGTTCTCGAGTAGGCATCAACCGGTAGGCACAGCGCGATGTAAAGGAAATCATTATCGTCATCTTCGAAGCCTTTTGATTTTGCTTAGGGTTTGTCATGACTCATGTGCCATATTAAGGTAAGCACTTCCCCATGGTGTATGGGCAATTAACGATGACGTGATCTCTAACAAACTGCCGTCAAACCTGTGCTGAGGAGTGACAGCAAAATATTATTGCATACAAATACTGTGATACAAGCCTTTTAAGGCCAAAGAAAAGATACTTAGATACAAGTCGAGTTGATGTATTATGATATTAAAATGATACTCCGGGGGAACAGCAAAAAACTATCCCGGAATAGAGATATAGATACATACAAAAATTCATTTTTCAACGAACATCGGAAAGTGCGGATAGGTTGCAGTTGATGGAGAATTTGTTATTTAGTGCTAATGTTTCACTCTTGGTATTGATTTATGGACCTCCCCTTACCTTTCATTGCTACTTTATTCACAGCTACAAAGCAACATTATCATCCTCAGCGCACCACCTAGGTACTGTTGCCCAGTGGCTGCCGTTCTTGACAAGATGCATATTCCGGAAATGAACCCTTTGTCGCCATGAGTATGGGCCTAAAACTTATGTCCATAGGGCTTCTATGTCGCCAAGGTGAGAAGATGTAACAAAAGAACCTTCCCTCATAGCACTAGTCTGCATGTAATTTGTTTTAACTGAAGAAAAGTTAATCTTACGATGTTCTCCGCTGTCTATTTTTTGTGGTTTCATTCTCCCCAGTTGCCACTATTCCAGCGTCCGCTTTACTAGAGTGAAAACTTTGCAGGTCTTTGTTTAAGAAGCTTATCCTGCTATTGTTACAATAATAATTCCTCAAACCACAATGTTTTTTTTTCTGAACTTAGAGAAGTGTGCTGCATACCAGGTGTCTGGGCTACACCGCGGGTGATGCGGTTTTGCGGCGGGTGCTCGTTTTAATCGTTGGAACCTCTAACGCCCAACAAATTTTTTTCGTTAATCGTTGAACTTTACAGCTCATTTTCACCAGCAAATTGAACTAAATACTCAAACCCGTAAAAGTATTAGGGCACGCTTGATACATTGGAAATGTATTTCACAACTGAGATACAAAACCATACTTGAAATATATCTCGATAGGTAAACATACACCAATGTGTCTATAATATACTATCGCAATATAAATGTGTCGCTCTGCTGCCGAGTCCCCTTCCAAAAGACCCTCAGAGGATGGCTCTTGCAGCTGGTGTAAAAAGATCCATCAGTATTTATTACGAAAGTACCTTGAAGTCTTTGAATACTTTTACGTGCCACAAGTCTCTTCTGGGGTTGGGGCGCCATGTCAAAGCTATTTCTTGGTTTCTGTCCCTGCGTTTGCTGCGCTTTACACCGGTTTTAGCCTAGCAGGATTCGGAGCTTATTTACAGACCTGGAAGACAGACGGAAAAGGCTGAATTTTACAGCCGTCTTCCTCGAAAAATTAACGACTCTGATGCACATGTTCTTCATGATGTTCTACTCATTGAGTCAACACCCGAGGAACATGTCGACGCGAGGCAGGCGGCTTTGATGACGAAATAGGATCAAGGGGTTTTCCGTGTACATCGTTGAATCTGGCACGGATGTCCATCGGATATATAATGCTGAGGGTTTCAAGCCTTACTAAGGTCACCATGTTGGACTGTTTGCATGAATGGTTATATTCTTTTCGGCGGTACTTCAATCGTACCTTGATCTCTTCTTGAATAAGTTTTGGCCTTCATCCCAATGGTCATACCAGCGTTGTGAGTGCGAAGGATATTTGCGGAAAATTTTATCTAGTGGCCGGGAATTCAAAAATACATAATGCCGGGTGAGGTGTCATGTTTTTTCTGGAGTCCAAAAGAGCGGCGTTCCACGATTCTGCTTACCTCTGAAAACTTACAAGACCTGAATCAAGGTTGCATATTGATTTCAAGAATCCCTTTCAGGTGGAGGGCTACTTATCGTAGTAAACCCTAAACAATGGTTAGCGCTTTTGAAACGAGTATCACATAAGCCCAGATATGAATGCAGGTCTTTGTAGCCTCTACGTTTAAGCTTAGTATGAGCATTTCCAGTGAAAAACACACTCGATACGGCTGCCACTGGATACACAGGCAGTCATCACTCCGGGCCAACTCTCTGTCAAAGAAAAAAACAGGCTTTGCAAAATTATTGTTTCTGTTTTTCTCTGCCATGTTGAGAAACTGGGTGCAGAGGGAGTGGTGGAAGCCCTGACAACAGTGCCTCGTAAAAGAGGGTCGTTATCGTGCGAGAGAAGTTGTCATTATCTCTGCAGGTCAACGCAGACTAGAAGTGAAGCTATGAGAATCATGCGGGTGAATGCTGTCCCCTTATCAAAGCTTCCGTAGCCAGTGAAAAACTATGAATTCAATGCGCGCACCACCTTCATCTCGAGCGTTTGCCTTTGATACACTTCATCGCACGAGAAGCCGAAGCCAGGAAAAAGTAAACAAGCGTCTGATGGAGGCGGAGATCCTGCTGAATTCTTAGTCTGTATGTATGGTTCAGCATATTCGGCAAGCAAGCAACAACACCACCTCGCAATCTACGGCTAGTTGAGAAAAGGACGTTAGCATAAATTGGCGGATAGGGTATTTTATTGTGCTCGGTAGAGATAATGTTTATCAGTAAAATGGAACACGACTTCTTAGATATTTTAGATATCTCCTGCTCTTTTGCATTTCGAACACAATTCTCAAAGGATTCACGGGTTTTGTCTTTGAGGAGAAACCATCAGATTACAGATAATACCATAGTGATGGTGGTACATGAGCCACCACGCCTACGAACGCTGTCGGCTGCTGGGAGAATCGAGCGTTCATCACACGTCCCCTTTTTGTCCACCATATTGCTGCGTGCCGAGCTTGTGGTGCTATTTCTGAACACAGTTTATACTCGCGTCGACTAAGGGGGGAGGGGGATCAATGTAGATGTGTGTTAACGTACTGCCTCTAAAAGGCACGTGGAGTAAAAACTCGCGCTGCAGATCCAAGGGACCCTGGTCTCATTCCCCACCTCTGCCCGTTTTAAGCTTGATGAGCATCGTACCGGCATAGGGTCCTGTGTAAATTCTGAACTACTGCGTGACACACGTTAAAGAACCCAAGCTTGGCTCGCAGTGACACTAAACGGCAAAGTTTCTTATCTTTAGCACAGACCGCAGGCGGCCATATGAGAAGACTAACTGCCCGGTGTGTAGACAGACACACAACACAATTAGCTTCAGAGTCGGAGAAAATCATGGGAAAATTAATCAATGCATATCTTAAAGACTTTTCGTATGTTCTATAAGATTATTATTTGATAATAGTAACCGGTTTAAACGTATATTTTCTACGTGGCGAATAGAAGAATAATTCAAGGTTTATTGACATAAAATTTAGTTACTTTATCAAGTGACAATGGTGGATATTCTTCCAAGGGTCTTCTATCATAAATTTTCTTAAGTGCCGGTAAATACAAGCAATCGGGAGGGTGGCTCTGCATAGTCCCACCCAGTGCTAAAGAGAGCTTAAGAGATAAATTGGAACATCTGATGAACGTAGTGACCAGGAAGCAAAGACAGAATTCACGTAACAGTACCTCAGTTTCTTCGACTATTTTGCGTCAAATAAGAGCAATCACATTGCCTGTAACCGTTGCCTACTGATGTGAACATTTCTGCACATGATAATAGTTCTCTTGTAGACAAGCAGTTGGTAACCTCGGAGTCCAACGCATATTTCTATTCCCCGCTATATTTATCTAATGACAAAAAGAGTAGCTCTATTATGCCTTAAACGCTAATATGGCACTGGCAGAATTACATATTTGTAGGTATTTTACATTTATTATAAAACGCAATACCAAAACAGGTATATATACGGTATAGGGTGTTTCACAGAACTCAGGCCAAATCGCTCCAGCGAAAACTACTTATCGCAACGAAAAGGGCTTGTGACGTTTTGTCCCTGGGCCAGGGGCCCATTAAGGAAAATTATTAAAGTCCGGGATAATTAAAATGTTAATTATTTTTGCGTTATTAACTTATTTAATATTGTGTTTAAGGGCATGGTTTCAATTAGAAAATTGCTCAGCATCGTCGAAAAACACTAAATCAACAAATTGCAGAACGATAGAAGGCACGCGAAGCATTTTACGGCTTTCTGAAAAACCGCACATATACGAAGAATTTTTAAGTTTCAGTTTACTATCGGAGCGCATCTCGGCCCTGGCGGCACCGCGCCCCGTGGAGAGATAATGCATCCAAGCTCTCCTGCGCCGTCATCGCGCGACGCAGCAGAGGCTGCTTGCACTATCTCTCCACGGGGCGCAGTGCTGCCAGGGCCGAGATGCGCTCCGATAGCAAACCGAAACTTAAAAATCCTTCGGATCTGTGCGGTTTTTCAGAAAGCCGTAAAATAATGCGCGTGCCTTCTATCGTTGTGCAATTTGTTGATTTAGTGTTTTTCGACGATGCTGAGCAATTTTCTAATTGAAACCATGCCCTTAAACACAATATTAAATAAGTTAATAACGCAAAAATAATTAACAACGTAATTATCCCGGACTTTAATATTTTTTTCTAAAGGGGCCCCTGGTCCGGGACCAAAACGACACAGGCCTTTTTTTGTTGCGATGAGTAGTTTTCGCAGGAACAATTTGGCCTAGGTTTTCTGAAACACCCTGTCCATATCTCGCCGAAGATGACCACCGTTGGCTCTCTTTTATATTGACGTACTTTTTTCAGGTCTAGCTCATACACGTTTGCCTATATGAATGTATAGTGATCTTACGTCCTCAACTATTCTTAAATAGGAAAGCGCAAAGGACAAGGACAGAACGAAGATACTGGTAGGATAAGCGTTTACCATCAACTGAGTGTTTAAAGAGGCGATGCAACGATATTCAATTGGGATGTTTTTCACTTTACACGAGCTCAACGGCACTAGATTAACTCAACGGTACTCACACGCAACGCCACTGCCCAAGTGACTCCTTTGTGGTGGCGTAATTTCAAGGAGAAAGGACGAGTATAAAATGGTAAGTTAATTCTTGCAAAAATTCAAATATTATGTGAAAAATTAAAAAAAAAACTGTTCTGCCCTCGTCATTGGCGCTTTAGTATTTAAGATGTAACGTAACCCACCCAACAGCTAATTTTAATAGAACATTTCGTGTACCTCTTTCTCCCTGCAAAAGTCTTTGATGTCGTCTTGGGTTAAGGATTTTCCTGGTTCCAGTTTGATCCACGCGCATACTTTTTCTGTGACTTCTTCGTCCGGTACTCCAAAAACCTGCCGAGGATTTAAAAGAAATTAAAAAATAATTTTAGTTTTGCTGGAGCCAATTTACACCACCAAACTAGTGTTTATCGCTACGCAATAAGACGACGGTTTTCCTATGTAAAAATGCACTAACAACAATTTAAGACGAAGATTTTGTCCCTGAAAGCTTTGAGAAAGGCTTTTCTTGGAGCTATATATATATATATATATTGTATTTTGAAACTCGGACGATAAGGAAACAACTAAAAATGATTAAAAAATGAAAGACGTTTACAAGTGTTTCTAATGCCCAATTAGAGAGCAGATCTTGAGGAGGAGGAGGAGGGGACGGTACGGACCGGGAGGGTATTCCACTACTCCCCCCCCCCCCCCGTACTCTCTCCGCCTCCTCTCCTGCTCCCCTCCAATTTAGCGAAAAATTTTCTCTAGATCTAGTGGGAAAATTTTTCCTCTGTATGTGGTGAAATGTTACCGCTATATTTAGTGGGCAATCGTTTCCGCTAAATTTAACGGGGAAATTTATCCGCTGAATTTAGCGGGGAAATTTTTCCCCTGAAGTTAGTGGAGAAAATGTTCCGCTATATTTAGCTGGAGAATGTAACCGCAGAATTTAGCGGAAAAGGTTTCTGCTAAATTTAGCTTGAAATGCTACCTCAAAGTAACGGGAAATTTCCCCTCCAAATAGAGCGGGGAAATGTTTTGGCTATATTTAGTGAGGAGAAATTTCCCGCCAAATTTAGCGAAGAAATTTCCCGACAAATTTAGCGACAACATTTTACCCTCGTGACGTAAAATGACGTCACGTGTGACGTTAATATATGAAACGTCCCATAATGCAACGCCCTGTTACGCCGACGGCGACGCCGCTCAAACCAGAAACAAGCGCCTAAAAGATGCGTTCTTAAAAAAAAAAAACTTTTGAAAGCAGGTCTTTGTTGCGTAAATTACAGAAAAGTCTTACTTTCAAATACTATGTGTAACGCCTGCGCAATCTACTTGTCGTTTTTTTCGCTTCTCCTTTCTGAACGGAAATCTTACACCGCGCCTTAAATAGCTAGTTGCAGAGGGTTCGTCCCACACTTGATGCTAAAAGAATCAGGTACCTTATCGGGAACATTGACCTCATTTGGCGTGTCAACGGGAAACAAAGCGACAATGTCTTTTTACCGAGCAATTGTTTCTCAATTAATCACAGTTTTGAAGGTAACGAAGAAATAACCAGTTTGTACTGAGAACTGACGTGAGCAAAGCCATTTGATACATTTAAGTGTTTTAGAGTGTGGACTCCTTCCCGGCCAGGTCTTTGGAACAAACGACTGATCACTTTAACGCGTGCCATTGAAGTAGTCTTGAATAGCAAGTGATGCGAAACACGTTGAGTAAGAAAGCAGAGCATTGAAAAACGTTAACTAATACAAATACAATTTTCAGGAAGCAACACGTTCCCCTTTCTCGTTTTGTTGCCGCCAGGGCAAAAAAAACACAAAATGAAAAAAGAAAATATTGCCGCGCGTGCAGCTTGCCAAGTAGGCAGCGCACGCGTGGCCTAGCGGTTATAGCGCCTGCCTCCCGTTCGATTCCTGGCCGCGGGGACGCCTTTTTTTTTGTTGACATCTAATGTAATATTCTGGTAAATTCGAGAACCGTGCTGCTTGTTCGAGGTCCGAATGTTCTACGCGCAGAACCTTCTACGCCGATTCTTCCAGAACCCTCCGCGTGTACATAAGTGGCTCCGCGTGGCGAGCCGCAGTCAGTTTCGCCTCAGCGTTCGATCTTGCTGCTTCGCCGCCTTCGACGCCCGCGACGCTCTCTTGTTATCTTCTGTTTCATTTTCATTTTCGGGCACAAGTTCGCCCCATTAAACGTTCAGTTTACTCAACTCAGTTATTATCGCCTCATCACTTGTCATTCGTGACATTTTGGTGGAGGAGCTGGGTATTGCAGTCTATGCCCGTAAAACGTACCCCTACGAAGACACGCCGGCCAAGTGACGTGCTCAGCCCCGGGAGGCTACCCTCTGCAGAAGACTCCAACGCCCGAGCAAGCCACCGTACCTAAGGCCAGCTCCCGGAATTTGGACCCCTGCCAAAGAAGCCAAAAAAGCGGACCGCGACGATGACTACTCCACCCGTCGTCATCCTGCCCGTTACTCCCCGCACTCCGACGCCCTTCCACGGTGAAGCTCACGAAGACGTAGAGGACTGGCTGCATCATTACGAACGTGTAGCCCGCCACAACGGATGGACGGATGAGCACCGCCTTCAGAACCTCTACTTCGCGCTGGAAGGCACCGCGAGGCACTGGTTTGAGAACCACGAAGCCTCCTTTACTTCGTGGGAGCCATGCGCCGCCGAACTGAAGCGGACGTTCATCAACTACCACCGTCGGCAGCGAGCGGAGGACCTTCTTCGAACAAGGGTGCAGGGCCCCACCGAAAGCGTGACAAGCTTTGTCGAAGATGTCCTGCGTCTAAGTGCCCGGGCCGATCCGGAAGCCACCGAGGAGAAGAAACTTCGCGCTCTCATGCGTGGCGTGAAGGGTGAAATTTTCGGAGGACTGGTACGCAATCCCCCGACGACCGTCAATGGTTTTGTTACCGAAGCCACCAATATCGAGCGCGCCCTGACAGCCCGAGAAAGCCACTACCACCGAATCACCGGCGCGCCTGCTGCTCCATCGGTCGCTGCTTCCCTTCTCGACCTGAACACCAGCGGTTTCGACAGCTTTCGGGAAATCGTCCGTGAAGTCGTCCGGGAAGAACTCCGCAAGATACTCCCCACTGCGGATCGCCCGACCTCACTGTCGCTCGCTGAGGTCGTCCGAGAGGAAGTTCACCGGGCCTTCCAACCTGAGGTTCCGATCAACACGACGACCCCAGAGGAACCGACTTTGAGCTACGCCGCCATGGCGCGACGACCGCCGCAAGCTAACCGCCAGGCCACGGCGCCACCCCGACGAGACCCTCCGATGCCGCAGTATCCTCGACGCCAGGAGGGACAAGTCCAGGACGTCCGTCCGGAGCGAGCCTCGCCGAGGAAGACCGACGTGTGGCGAACGGCCGACCGACGCCCGCTCTGCTACCACTGCGGGGAAGCCGACCACATCTACCGCGGCTGCCCCTACCGTCGTCTTGGGCTGCGTGGTTTCCACCCGAACGACCCACGCCCGAGGTACGGCGAACGTCCTCGCGATATCGAGGAGTACCTCCGACGCTCGCCCTCTTCAGTGCCGTCTCTCCGCCGTGAATTTAGCTCGCCGTCACCACGACGTTCAGCGTCTCCAGCGCCACGACCCCGCCGAGACAGCCTGTCTCCCCTGCGTCGCCAGGAAAACTAGGCGCGGCAACGCCTGGAGGTGGCGTTGCCGAAGACGACCGAAGTAAAGAGCCTCCAAGAACGACGGAGCGCTCCCACTCTCCCGACGCTGCGCATCGCAACGACGCTCCTGGTTCGGTGTCCAACAACCTCAACGTTATCATCGACGGCCACGACGCGACGGCACTCGTCGACACCGGAGCAGACTACTCCGTTCTGAGTGGGAGGCTCTCCCGCCGCCTTCGAAAAGTCATGACGCCGTGGGATGGACCTCAAATACGAACCGCCGGAGGTCACCTCATTACACCAGTGGGGAGATGCACTGCTCGCGTCGAGATCCACGGTGAGACGTGCCGTCTGAAGTTCGTCGTTCTACAAGACTGTTCCAGAGACGTCATTCTCGGCATGGACTTTCTGTGTGAATACGGCGCCGTCATCGACCTTGGTGAGAACAGATTGACGCTGCGCAAGCCTGTTCCGCCTTCAGAGAAACCCCAAACAGCGTCAGCCGCCATCCGAGTCGCTGCCGACCACGTGAACCTGCCACCGCGATCAAGTGTTGTCGTACCCGTCGTGACCGATGCAGCTACCTGTGGCGAAGTTGTTCTAGAAGGCAACCTTCAATTGCTTCTGGGAAGAGGAATAGGCGTCGCAAGAGGAGTAGCTGAACTTCAGGATGGCCGCGCTGTGGTCCTCATGACGAACTTCCGGAACGAAGCACAATACCTCACAAAAGGTGCAGCCGTGGGCCACGTCGAGGAACTGCGAAACTCCGCCGAAATCGCCGCCATTACTGACGAATCCTCGCCACCTCGACAAGACAGTACGCCGCCAGCGCAGCTCGACATTGACCCTAAGCTTCCGGGCCCGAAACGACGGCAGCTGAATAACCTCCTCGCCGAATACCGCGACTGCTTTGCGACGTCATCGAAGGTGCGCCAAACCGCCGTTGCGAAGCACCGCATCGTTACCGAGGACGACGCGCGCCCTGTGCATCGATCGCCGTACAGTGTTTCCGCTAAAGAAAGGGAGGTGATCCAGGAGCAAGTTCAAGAGATGCTGAAGGATGACCTAATCCAACCTTCAAGTAGTCCGTGGGCCTCTCCAGTCGTGCTGGTTAAGAAGAAGGACGGAACGCTTAGGTTCTGCGTCGACTACCGGCAGCTGAACGCCGCTACGAAGAAAGACACTTACCCCCTCCCCCGCATCGACGACACTCTAGACCGGCTGCGCCACTCTCGTTATTTCTCATCGATGGACCTTAAGAGCGGCTACTGGCAGATCGAAGTCGACGAACGGGACCGCGAAAAAACAGCCTTCGTCACGCCAGATGGACTGTACGAGTTCAAGGTTATGCCCTTCGGACTATGCACGGCACCAGCAACTTTCCAGCGTGTCATGGACACCTTACTGGCAGGGCTGAAGTGGCAGAGCTGTCTCGTCTACCTTGACGACGTCTTAGTATTTTCAACTGACTTCGACGAGCACTTGCGACGACTCCGAGCTTTTCTCCAAGCCATAAAGACCGCCGGACTCACCCTCAAGCCGTCAAAGTGCCGGTTCGCCTATGACGAACTGAAATTCCTAGGTCACGTGGTTAGTAACGAAGGCGTCCGTCCAGACCCCGAAAAGACTCGCGCCGTAGCGGCATTCCCAGCGCCCACAGACAAGAAGGCTTTGCGAAGATTCCTTGGTCTTTGTGCCTACTATCGACGCTTCGTTCGGGATTTCGCAAGGATTTCCGCACCGCTCACTAAACTCACGAAGGACGCCGAGAAGTTCGAATGGGCCGAGGAGCAGCAGCACGCATTCGACGAGCTGAAGCAACGACTCCAGACTCCTCCTGTTCTTGGACACTTCGATCAAGACGCGGAAACCGAGATTCATACGGACGCAAGTAACGAAGGACTTGGCGCGGTACTGGTTCAAGTGCAAGAAGGCACCGAGCGAGTCATCGCCTACGCGAGTCGAACACTGTCCAAAGCGGAGAGAAATTGCTCCACGACTGAAAAGGAATGTCTTGCGGTCGTCTGGGCGATCACGAAGTTTCGCCCGCACTTGTACGGGGGCCTTTTCCGCGTTGTCACGGACCACCACTCGCTCTGCTGGCTTGCGAACCTAAAGGACCCGTCCGGACGTCTCGCTCGATGGAGTCTCCGACTGCAGGAGTTCAACATGACTGTTGTCTACAAGTCAGGCCGCAAGCACAGCGACGCCGATTGCCTGTCCAGAGCCCCTGTCGAGACATCTCCCGGTAGCAGCGACGACGATGACGACGAGTGCTTCCTAGGCGCAGTGAACACCGACGATATGGCGCGACGTCAAAGAGACGATCCTGAGTTGCGCGCGCTAATAGAGCACCTCGAAGGACGAGGGGGGACTGTCCCCCGTGTCTTCTCGAGAGCCCTGCCGACTTTCGTCCTCAGACAAGGTGTACTTTACAAGGAGAACTTCGGAGACAACAGTACGCCGTGGCTGCTGGTAATCCCTACCGACCTTAGAGCGGAGATCTTCCAAGCCTGCCACGACGACCCGACGTCCGGACACCTTGGTTACAGCCGTACGCTGGCCCGAATCCGTGAAAGGTATTACTGGCCCAAGCTGCCGAAGACCGTTCATTTCTATACACGTTCGTGCCACGAGTGCCAGCGACGCAAGAAACCGCCGACGAAGCCGGCAGGTCTCCTGCAGCCGATTGCTCCCCCGAGTGCACCGTTCCAGCAGATCGGAATGGACCTACTTGGTCCTTTCCCACCATCGACGCAAGGAAACCGATGGATTATCGTCGCCACAGATTATCTCACGCGGTACGCCGAAACGAAAGCCCTTCCTGCAGGGACTGCTGTGGAAGTCGCCAAGTTTTTTATCGAGTCCATCGTCCTCCGGCACGGCGCTCCCGAAGTTTTGATCTCAGACCGGGATCATCGTTCATGGCCCAGCTGACGCAAGACATTCTTCGTCTCAGCCACACCAGCCATCGGCGCACCACTGCGTACCACCCCCAGACCAACGGGCTGACGGAGAGACTCAACAAGACCATCGCCGACATGATCTCTATGTACGTCGACGTGGAGCACAAGACATGGGACGAGGTGTTGCCGTACGTCACATTCGCCTACAACACGGCCGTGCAGGAGACCACCGGGGTGACACCCTTCCAACTGGTTCATGGTCGCAAAGTAACGACAATGCTGGACGCGATGTTACCCCACGTACCGGCTGTCGACGGAAGTGACGACGCCCAGGTGGTTGCCCAACGGGCAGAAGAAGTCCGCCAGCTCGCCAGACACCGTATCCAAGACCAGCAACGCGTCGACGCGGGCCGCTACAACCTTCGTCGTCGGGACGTCCACTTCCAGCCCGGAGACAGGGTGTGGGTGTGGACACCGATCCGCCGCCGTGGTCTCAGCGAAAAACTCTTGAAGCGCTACTTCGGACCCTACAGAGTGCTTCGTCGACTCGGGGATCTGAACTACGAGGTGATGCCCGACGGAACACGGACTTCATCATGCCGCCCGCCACGACCAGAAGTCGTCCACGTCGTGCGCATGAAGCCGTACTACGCTCGATAGGAATGTGGACCTTATGTGTTCGAAATGACTCTTTAGCTTACCGTTCTTTTTGTTTGGTTTGTTTTGTGCTGCATCGGGGCGATGCACTTTTTCAAAGGGGAGTAATGCCGCGCTCGCAGCTTGCCAAGTAGGCAGCGCACGCGTGGCCTAGCGGTTATAGCGCCTGCCTCCGACGCGAAAAGCCAGGGTTCGATTCCTGGCCGCGGGGACGCCTTTTTTTGTTGACATCTAATGTAATGTTCTGGTAAATTCGAGAACCGTGCTGCTTGTTCGAGGTCAGAATGTTCTACGCGCAGAACCTTCTACGCCGATTCTTCCAGAACCCTCCGCGTGTACATAAGTGGCTCCGCGTGGCGAGCACAGTCAGTTTCGCCTCAGCGTTCGATCTTGCTGCTTCGCCGCCTTCGACGCCCGCGACGCTCTCTTGTTATCTTCTGTTTCATTTTCATTTTCGGGCACAAGTTCGCCCCATTAAACGTGCAGTTTACTCAGTTATTATCGCCTCATCACTTGTCATTCGTGACAATATGACATAGGTGAGGACATGTAAGAACAGAAAAATTAAGTAAACCGACAAAAAAGAGAACGGAATAAAAAAGAAGTAAAATATTTTACATGAGGATCACTAGATCATCATAAAAGCACCGCCTTATGAGTGTGCCTGGCTTTACATGAATCTTAATGTAGCGCAGCAAATTGAAATAAAACGCCCATTGACCTGTAGAATGTGTAAATAAAGGGCGAGTAACCTGAATTTTTTCTTTGTATTAGGACGTTCCCACAAAGTGGACCCCCTGAGAAGGCAGGTGTAGGGAAGTGAGTATAACTAATACGCAAGAAAACACCGACAAGACGGAAAAAGGTGACAAAAACACGGCGCAACTTTAAAGTGTGTGATTCGATTAAGTAGAATAAACACAAACATCCGCGTGTTTAAGGAATACAACACGGAAAACTTCCGTGACTACACGTTTTCTACATATCTGACATTTTCTTGAGTACAATATTTCCGCGCGCAGGGCAGAGCAAGCAAAGCTCGGTCAGGGACTTTTAGAAGATTCGTGGTTATTCTTACTCGGTACGTAACCTTTATCATATCATCCTGCTTTCAAGTTCTCAAAAGTGGCTGTTCATTCTCACCCCGAACGCGCGACGCTTGAACCTTGTGGCCCAAATTTTCGAGACGGTGACGAATGTCTTGGGCTTCTTTGAAGACATCGATGCGTGAAGATATCGATACTTATAGGAATTTTAGAACGAGATGCCATTTACCACAGAAGCGAAATCCACAGCAGGCCCGCAGGCCGCATCCCACGCGAAACTAGGTCCGGTCTTTGTAGGCATTCCGGGATAGTCAAAGGCTAATGCGTCATCCGTCAAACAACGTGGTCACGCTTCTTTCATTACCCGCGCACAGACAGCGGAGTCAAGCGATAAAAAGTCTACGGTTCATTGGTCCGGCGAGTACGCACCTTCTACCACGCCTTCAGCTTAGGAAGAGAAAGAAAAAGAGATAAGGAGTAGAAAGGAAGCAGCTCCTTCAAGGCCAGAACGGGGGTGAGGGGTGGGTTTACAAAGACCAATATTCAGGGGCATCCCAAAAATGAACACAACAAGCGGTTTTTGTCACTTGTACCCAAGGTTGCTAGGGCAGTGGATGCTATGTGTAGCCTTGGGCTTCTGGCAGGTTCCATGCTCTGCCTTATTACCAGTTTTGAGACTGTAGTCACGTGACCCTAACCGGAGACACTATTGGCCTATGACACACCAAGCGTCTACTCTGCTGTCAATACCGAGTGAACAGGAAATCTCTTTGAGAGCCAGCTTTTGAACTTCCAAAGAAGCTGTCCAGCCCAAAAGTGATCCAAAACGTGGCACGTTTGAAGACACTATGTTTTGCACCGTATAATCCACATTATAATTTAAAATAAAGAACTAAGCGCGACTATTTTTTGTGCACGATGTCCACAAAGACAGAGTTACATATAAAAGACACCACGGACAGCACATTGTCTGACTTCCAACACACGATGAATCGCCGACGCTCGCAGACGGAAGGGTGCGATGCTGCGCGAATGGTTTTTGAAAGGTTCTGCGTAGGGTACGCCGAGCGCAACGGCTTCGCAACCGTTCGAAGGGCAAAGGATTCGGGACGAAAAAGTAGCCTCTTGCAACTTCAGTTTGCTAAGGGTGCTCGAGAGCCCCATGCTCACATTTCCGCAGAGCGAGCGCGGCAGGCCAAATCGAGGCGCAGCCGGCTCTCGCGTCGCGATTGCTACGTCGCTGCTTTGCCTATACTGATGACATGTGCACTGGCAGTCGAAGCATCCCTCTCAAGATTTCTTTCGAGTCCAATAGACGACTTTATAGCGCGATAGACTGTCGTATCACTGAGAGTAGAAGTAATTTTGGTAGTGGCGTAAGCAGTGGCTTTATGCTCGTTGACACCTGCGCCGAGAACGACGAAATATGCGCAAAAAACACTAAATATAAAAGATACAACATGAAGAAACAAATACAAACATGGCAGGGACACAGACAAAGTAGATTACGTTAACGCTACTAAATGCAAGTACCTACAAAATACACTGGAAGAGTCAGATACAATTAAATCTAAAAAAAAAACGGAAAATTGTCATTGCCGTGGTTAGACAATGCGAAGGGAGAGTAGCCGGCGAAAACTGCAATAGTTCTAAAGGCAGCTAAGGACACCTTTGAGATCGCGGTTATAAAGCACCGGCGACGTACGCCCCATGAAGATGGCTAAGTAAAACTCTCGCCCCGAGCGAGAGCATCAATGACTCTTTTTCATTTTCCTACCTCTGTAGTGTAAAAAAGAAGGTCGCGGGTCTCAGGGATTTTTCAAAGAAATTGAAACTAGGGGGGGTGTCTAAATATATATTTTTTTTTTTTTTTGGGGGGGGGGGTTGAGAATCTTTGAGTTGTTGAGAATTAAGGTGGTGCCTTCAGAAGAAGAACGGGGGAGTGTACACGCGCCCCACTAGGGGGTGTGTAGGGCAATCAGTGGCGGATCTATAGCCTAGGCGACCTAAAATTGATGAGCCCTTGGCTATGGCAGTACAATATTGACCAACCTATGCCAGCACATCGTCAACTTTGGAAAACTCTTGGCTTTGACAGTTTAATATTAGCCAGTTTAAGTCAGTGCATATTCAATATCACAAAGCCATTGCTCTAACAGTCCAATATTCTACACGTTATGCCGGTGTATATGCGAAATTGGAATTCCATTGGCTCCAACAATTCAATTGGATAGTTTAATGGAAATCGATATTGGAAAGCTATTGGCTTTGACAGTCCAATATTGGACAGCTTAGGCCGGCGTATTGTCAATATCAAAACGCTAGTGGTTCCCACATTCCAATTGTGGACAACTTACTCCCGCGTATATCCAATATTGGAAATCTATTGGCTTCGACAATCCAATGTTAAATAGCCAATGCCAACGTATCACCAATAATAAAAAACATTAAACCATTGGCTTTCAGAGTTCATTATTGGCCAATATGATTCCAATATTAGAAAACGTATAGCACAGTTTGGTCATTTTTGGGCCATATTTGTCACATCAAATTCAATGTTGTCCCAATAATGTGTGCTGCCTGTATAGCGAAAGAAGGAAGGAGTCATTGGTTCGTTACCGTCAGAGAGATACGTGCCAATTTCTGACGGCGGCCTAATCCGCGACTCGAGTTGTTGAGGAATTCGTGTATTCGCCCCACCAACCTTTATTTATTCGTATATGGCGACTATAAAATGTATGATGTTTAAAACTAGAAGATGTCTCGACTGAACCGCTCATTGCCACCAAGGCCCAACGGATGCTCCTTCCGCCGGACCACCATCGAGGAAGTACATCGTATCCACAATCAAAAAACTTACTTGGCCTTTCTCCTAGCATGTTTGACAAAGGAATTTGAACAGATTAGTTGCGCTCTAACTCATGCTAAGCTTTACAAACACATTCCTTTCTCTCTTAACTATTCTTGCGAGTTTTTTTATTATTGTTGAGATGAACCTATATTATTCTCACTGTTGTTGTACTCCTAGCTTTAGCAGTTCTACAAAAAACGTATCCAAAAGCAACGAACAATACAAGGCCCTGCGGAGTTCGGCGCGGGGCCTTATATTCTTCGCGGCTTTTTGGCAAGTTTTAGTTTTATTTATTTTTTGTTATCATGACAGCCTCAGTCTAGCGCAGGATTAAAGGGCAGGAAAGAAGCATGCAAACGTGTCTTTTATCACATCCACCACACCTGATAGCAGTTGTCTATATATGTAATTTCTGAATCGTTTTGCAAGGGATTGTAGCACGCGAGATTGGCAAGTATAGAATCGGAGTGAGATAAGAGTTCTCGACACGGTGAGTCTAAGGAACTTACGTGCATCCGCCAAAAATGAAGTGTGTTGCTGTGTTTATGTTATGCTTATATAGCGAACTGACCGACAACCTTCGATTATCTGAGAGTATTATTGAATATTGTTGCGGTACATGAGAGTCAACGTAGCTTTGCGTCCGTTAAAGGAAAGGCGAGGGATTTAGGCAGGCAGGGCTTGAGCTGTACAACTTGGGTTGGAATGTCGAAGGCGTATTGCGACATCGAGCTGTACCGTCCACGTACTGAAACTATCCTTAAATAAATGAAGATATCATTTTTAATAAATACAAAATTGCAGACCACAATTTGTCGCAACGTGTCTGCAACCCTGACCACATTCACCAAGTTTATCA
Organism: Ixodes persulcatus; assembly: GCA_013358835.2. Lineage (NCBI taxonomy): Eukaryota > Metazoa > Arthropoda > Arachnida > Ixodida > Ixodidae > Ixodes > Ixodes persulcatus. Next base: position 22,015 of record JABSTQ010010583.1, on the reverse strand, counting down.
ACATCGTAAGCATAAAGTGCATTACCTAACAGTGACCGTTTCTTTTTTTTTAAAGTGAGGTGTGCCTCTGGTATGCATTAAACGTGTTTTTTTTTCTTATAGAGAAATGGATAAAGCACAGTCACTACTTTTTCAACGAACGTAAAGGTTCTGCGGACGAAAACAAGACGAGCCGCACTCTCGAAATGCACCTAATTTCAAGAAAAGAATGATGGCACGCATGTCTGGTACTATCTCACCGTTCTTTAGGAAATATACCTGCGCCTCCTCAATGTAGGGGTGCGTGTTGAGGACACTCTCGACCTCCAGCGGCGGCACTTTGAAACCCCTGTAGTTGATCATCTCCTTGGTGCGGCCCACAAATGTAATTCGACCGTCCTCGCTTATTGTCCCCTCGTCCCTGCAATTGAATGGTCGGACAAAAAAAAAAACATTTTGGAAAGAGCAATTTTACCTTTTTTAAGTTAATTTTTTTTTAAATATCGAAGACATTGCAAAGTGGATTTGGTTCGCTTAAATAATTCCCTAAGTAAAAATCATAAAAATTTCAGAATTGCGGTACTGCTCTTAAACATCTACCAAAACAGTTCAAAGTTATCAAAGCGCGTGTACCTACGATCGCGGCAGACATGTAAACATGCCGGGGTAGTGGAACGTCTTGGCTTCGTAAACGCCACACATGAACCCCTTTGATGAGCGCCAAACGTGACCCCGTAACGAAGTCAAAAAGCGGCAGCAAAAAGTAGAGGAACAAAAAAGAGAGAGCCAAAACAGAAAAATGAAGGGGTCAGCTTTAGCGTTTCCCAAAGGGGGTTGTGTATGTAGTTTCCCATAGGTCATGCAACGAATTTCCTAATAAGTGTCAATTTTCAGGTATATGCGTAGAAGTGCAAGTAAAACATGCAAAATTAGCAATCTGGTTTCTATTCTGCTTTTGAACTTGCAGGTAGAAACTCGCTCGGGCACTTTTCGTTCAGGAGACTGAGGTAAATGACCCTACTCACAAAGGTCACAGAGATGTGCGCCTTCTTGCTGAACCATCTGGACCTCATGCCTGGCCAGCAGAAAACCCATCACAAGAGCCCTGACCGCAGTTAACAGTGCTAACCTCCTGGGCGAGCTGCGGACATACCACCGAGCCTCCGGTGCCTTGGAAGCCTTCATCGTAGACCGCATCGTGCCGCTTACACTACAAGCGAGCGCTTGGTGCTGATTGGGGTCGCAGGCCCCCTCACCAGCCTAGCGGACGTTCAGACAAGGCTACGAGAAGAGTTTCTGCCTGCTGGCTACGCAAAGGAGATTCTTGGAGACCTCGAGGCAAGGACGCAGCACCCGAACAAAAGTCGGGTCCAGTACGTTCGTGTCACGCAAGAGCTCTTCAAGAAAGCGGACCCGAATCCGCCGAAGTCGGACAGAGTAGCACGGGTTAGAAGTCAGTGCCACCCTAGACTCCACATCTACCTCATCAACCGCAACTTTGAGACCCTTGAAGAGTAGACCGGGGCGTCCACCTCATCAAGGAAGCTTTTCATGCCGAGCGGAACTACGTGCGCCGAACCAGCCAAGTATGCGCTCGAACCGGCATGCGCATGGCAGGGACCCCAGGCCTCCAAGCAAGTGGACTGTCCGAAAAATACCTGCATTCCCCACCACGTCAAATAGGAGAGTTGGCGTGGCATGCATGGCCTTCTCCTGTGCGGGATAAACGTACGCTCGCCAAACTCTCATCGAGAGGTCCCCGGAGGTCACAGTGGGGTCCGTGAGGGTCCCGGGCGGGGTTCTCAACGACAGGTGGGAAGTCGTTGGCAGCGCCCTATCGAAAGCTGGGGCCCTTCGGATATCACTACCCAACCGAACCATCCTCGTCAGTCTTCCCCTGCAAGTGCTCTGGAAAACTGGCACGCTCCGGTTGAAATCACGCAGCCATGCAGCATTGACACTCGCCGCGACGGAACAAGCCCTCCCCACAACAGCCGGTTGCAAGCCTAGTGGAGCCCCTCCCATAGTGGTTCTTTACCCGAACATTGGAGGCGGTCCGACGGGCACCTCAGTGGGGGTGGCGTAAGCAGTCAACTGTCGTCGGAAGGCTGCTACGAGTGCGAGCAGGCCGGCTATCACCGAAACCGGTGTCCAAGACTTATGGAAACTACAGACAATAGGTGGCACGAGATGGCGGAAAAAGGGCCGAAACAAGAAGAATCAGGAAAGCACTACGACCGGCGATGCTGAAACCAGACAGCCACTCGCCGACGGCCATTACAGTCCCTGAGAGCATTGAGGCTGCGGCACTGATTAAATCTGTATGTTGAATCCAGCCCGAGCCTAACATCATTGAACAGCGCATGACAATTTCACTGCTTGATGTTCCCATTGCCGCACTTTTGGATTCTGGAGCCGCTATCTCGCTTACAGGGGATTTTATTCTCAAACTCCGCAAAGCGAAAAAGGTAAGCTCTCATGAATGCGGAACGCGTTTGCAGCAAGCTTCCTGGTAGAGCGCTACCAGCTTGAGGAGCCGTCAGGCTGAAGACTCTGTTTAAGGGAAAGAAGCGGCGTTAGCAATTTCTTTATGTGCCAGGCAGGACTCGTGATACCCGTGATCATGGGCCGAGATTTTATTAGAGGCGAAAGCATGACACTCGAGTTTTCTAGTACCGGATAGCTGCTGGGACAACAACCAGAGCAGACTCAGTTTACCCGCCCACTCCGGCACACTTCACCATGGTGCCAGACGTCTTGCCTTCTGGAGCTCGAGAATTGTTGCGAAAGTGCTCTGCAAGCAGCCAGCAGAAGCAGGAGCTGCAAACCGTCCTGCAGTTTTTCTGGCTGATGCTTATGGAAACGCCTGGAAAGACTGGCCTCCTGCTTTACCGGATTGAAACCGGTGACGCGACGCCTCGGAAGTGCAACCCCCGACCAATCAGCGTCCACAAAAAGCCACTCCTAGATGCGGCGCTCGAGGAGATGATCGATACCGGTTCAGTACATGAGTTGAAGAGCCCTTGAACGTTCCCCGTTTTTGTCGCTCCGAAAAAAAGATAGAATAGCCAGACTCTGTGTGGATTACAGGCGGCTTAACGATGTGTCCGTACAAGACAGCTACAGTTTCCCCAGCATTTCCTCTGTGATGTATGCGGTCGGTAATAAGACCGTGTTTTCAATGCTGCGTTGCAGTCACGGTTTCTTCAGATCGCGATTCAACCATCATACGTTCTAAAACCAGCTTTAAAATGACACAGAGGGTTTTTTTCAGTTCACCCGATTGCCATTTGGCTTGTCTAACTCTACAGCCAGTTTTCAACGCCTGATGAATCATGTGCTCGGGAACTTGAAGTAGAAATTTGACACGGCATACATAGATGACGTAGTTATTTATTGAGAACTAATGAGAAGCATGTCGAACACCTTCCCATCCTACTGGAGCGAATGCACAATGCTGAGCTCACGATTCACCCCGGAACATTTCAGTTGGCTGCGCCCCAGATTAACCTCCTTGGATTTGTTCTGGATAATGGTACGCTCCACCCCAATGAAGATAATTTACGTGCGCTAACAAAATACCCAAGCCACATGACGTAAAAAGCCTACAAAGATACCTCGGAACGATCGCATTCTACAGGAATTTTATTCCACACTGTTCCGAGATATCCCAACCGCTCACTCAGATTCTAAAAAAGGGCGTCAGGTGGTGCTGGGCGGAAGTACAACAATGCGCGTTCACAGCCCTTTCAAAAGCCGCGTCTGACAATTTTTTACAGCTCCCAGACTTGAACAAGCCGTTTTTTCTGCAGACGGATGGAAGCGACTGTGGCCTGGTGCTGTCTTGCCGCAGGAGTATGACGCTGTGCTTCGGCCAGTTGCTTTCACGAGCCACACGCTAACTCCAGCCGAACGCAACTAGAGTGTGGCAGAACATGAATGTCTCGCCATTACTCATGCATTGAAGTGATTCAACATGTACCTAGACGGCGCAACGTTCCCGATTCAATCTGATGTCTTAGCGTTGTCATGGATAAGGAGACTTAATAGTTCAGCTGGACGTCTTGCTTGTTCGGCGCTTACGTTACAACAGTACGACTACTCTATTATGTACCGCCCGGGGTCAACGAACAAAGTTGCTGATGCACTCTCTCGTGCTCCACTTCCCAAAGAGCACACGCAGGATAACCATGTCCTGGTAACCGTCGCAGCCATGGCACGAGGATTCCTAGATAGATGGTGGAGCACATTGGTGAGTCGCAAGGAGATTTGCAAGGCGCAGTTGGATGACGAACCCTGCCAACGTGTGTCCGCTTGGTTGGCGGCAAGAGGTCCAGTCGACCGCCAGAGTGACAGGGAGTTCGACTCCTACTTCAGGAGCAACGACGGCCTCCTGCTGCTCTACATCCCCCAGGCCAAAGACGACCCGGATGGCTCGGCGTTCCGGACCGTGATACCCCGAAAGCTACGTAAGCTTTCATTCGATACCTGCATGACTCTGCATTAGCAGGACACAGCAGTGGGAACAAAACTTTCGAAACGTTATTCCAAACTGCTACCTTGCCAGGCATGAGGCAGGATATGCTCCGATACGCTCATAGCTGCTCGGCGTGCGAGATGGCAAAACCACGTGGTGGTCAGCCCCCCGGTCTCGTGTAACGAAACGCGAGCCAGAGCCCTTGGAAGACTTGTTGCTGTGACGTCATGTGCCCCTCCCCACGTAGTCCCACGGCAATCAGTACTTGTTCATGGCAACCGTCCATTTCACGAAGTGGGTTGAGTAATTTCCTTTGCAAAAGTTAGATTTGCAAAAAATCTGGGACTGTCTACTGGAAACACTTGCTAGGTTCGGCTTTCCAGCGCAACTGGTAAATGATAATTCCTCCTACCTAACGAGTAAGGCGTATGTGGGGTGCATGAGTGGTGCTTGGAATTGAACACAAAACAGCTTCGCCATTCAAAGCACAAGCAAACATCCAGGAAAGGGTAAATCGTAACTTTAAGATTATTTTAGGGGTCTAAACCGAGCTCCGCAATGACTGGGACGCGAAACTGCCGGAGCTGGAATTCGCACCCCGTACGACCTCTAAACGGTCAACGGGCCTCACTCCTGTCCAATTGAATTTCGACAAGGAGCTCGCGTTTCTGCTTTTTAGCAGCCTCCTATCTACAGAGTCTGGGGGAAGGCTTTGCTCTTACGTGAAGTAGCAGGTGACATGCGAAAGCGCTTCTCCGATAACCTTCCAGAGGCCCGAGAGAATCTCGACATCGCCCGAGTGCAGCAGGTAGAACAGTACAACCAGGGGCGACGTGACTTGCATTTCGACGTGGGGGAGATTTTGTACTCCGGGGTAGTCACCCACTGAGTGATGCCGCTCGAGGCTTCGCAGCCTCCCTTCCAAACAGGTGGGGAGGTCCGTTTCGCGTGCGTGAAAAGTGCTCACCACTCACTTACAAACTAGTTCACTGTGAGTCTAATAAAGAAAATTGACCTGTTCATGTCACCGACCTTAAACGATTCTTTCAAGTAGAAGGCGAAGATTCCTCGCAGGACCGGAACGACACTGCCGACATTCCCGTTCCGAAAGCCCCCCCCCCCCCCCCCCCGCCGTCTTTATGGTGGTGGTGTAACCTGTCATGTTAGTGACACCAAAAAGAGAGGAACCTTTTTTTATTATTTTTTTCTCCCCTCTGTTTTGCCTCTCTCGCGTTTTGGGGGTAGTGTTCTACTTCCTCGAATCTGCTCCCTTTTCAAGAGGGGGGTGGGGAAGTTTGTGTGCCCAGCTCAGATCTGTTCTTTTGACCTTTCTCGAAGGGGTGCGAAAATTACGTCAGGCTCAACCCTCAACCAAGCACCCATGCCGCCTGTTTATTTGATTCTCCATTAAGATGCCTCGTGGCCAACACCGTCACCACACTCCACCATCCGAACGACATGGCGGCTGAGATCGGGAGCCTGAACACCAAGGACGGCGGCGCGTCAGGGGTGGCCCAGGGGACCGTGGACCATGGACCGCGACAACCCCCTACAGGACGGCTTCAAGGACCCGGTCTATGCCGACGATGCAGCGGACGGCTACATCATAGCGTAGCTACCTGGACCATGCTCGAGGAGCACACCTCTGTTGGGCGGCACACGAACGCGAACACCTTCATGGAGGGAGGGCGGACGTCAAACGCATCGCGCCCATCAAGTCTCGGCGAGCCCGACCTCGACCGGGACATTGCGCTCGTTCATCGGCAGCGACCGGGCCTGCTACGCAACTTGGATCAGCGGCGACATCTACTGCCTGACGCCCCCAACGACGAGACTGTCGTGGATACGCTGAACGAAAATTGAGGGAGGGGGGCGAAGTGGGGGCACCCTGGCGGCTCCTTAGCTAGTTCCAGACTACGGTGCACAGGTGGCGGACTTTCCGGCGGGGCGGCGGAGTCAAACCGGCCACGCTCAAGACCGCGCGCGCTGCCTTAATAAGACTGATCAGAGACGGGCGCGCAGGCAGTCGCTACCCGAACTCAAGCGCCGCCGGTAACGATGTTAGTGTATTTATCATCTCGTCCATGTCCAATTAAATATAGTTATGTGTTATTTAAACCGCTGGCTTTGTCTTATTCCTCCGGTTCATGTATGCAGCGAGGCAAACCAAACAAAAGCTCTGAACATATAGACGGATCCTGCATGCGGATGCATATCTTATTTATTTATACGGGGTCCTTGATGTGGACACATATCCTATATAACTATACGGGATCCTGTATATCGGTACTCATCCTATATAGCTGTGCGGGATCCTGTATGTGAATGTGGGCCTCCTATATGCGTGCAATGCACATTTTTTTTTTACAAAGCTAGTTTTGTTCTACCATTTATTTATTATTTTGCACTATCTTGAATGTGTGTTCTTTTGTATATATTTGTGATTTTGGCTAATTTTCTTGATAATTGTATGGAAGATTTTGTGTGTGTGATGTTTTAGTTCTTATGAACCTTGAAAGTATTTTCTGAATTATGTTATGAAATTTGAAATGTAAAATTCCTCAAATTTTATGGGATTGTGTGTTTTCAAAATAAATATAAATAAATCTCGTTTTTCCAGACTTTGCTGTGTGGTGTCATACCTCATTATTTCTCATGATATTGGTGGCCAGCCAACACTGACTATGTTCTGTTTTACCGCTGATGTAGTGCAGCAGATGCTATGAGGCATTCCTACAAACCAAGTGCAGTGAATATGAATACGCATTCCTTGCAGCTGGGTCTTCCCAGAGAGTCAAATGACATGATCTCGAGCACTGGATTGACTTGAACGGCTCTAAGCATCAGCTTCAGTAAACCAGAAGCTGAATCTGAGTATAGCTTTGTATTAATCTAATTTCTTTTTCGTTTGGAGTTGCCTGATAGGGTTTAATCTCCGGTTTGATCTTCTACAGTTAAATTATCCCTTATGGCCAAATCCGATTTAGCTAACAATTTCAGTAAGTACGGTTAGGCCTGCGGATTGTTTGTATCCGGTTTGGTTTCCAGATTCTAGAAATCCGAATTGCCTCCGGTTCCATATGACGGACTGAAACACCGAGTTTATACCGTTTTAATTTCAAACCGTTTTCTTTTTTTTTTTTTTTGGTAGGGTTCATGAGGCTGAAAATAAGTCTGCATAATTACCACTATGTATAAATAAAAATGAGTATTAGTGCCTTACTAATGCCATGCCATAAATGCTTAAGTATTGCCTACTACTAAGCAACCTATTATTTTGGACTGGCGTGCGCGTAACGCGTTTTTGTCGCACTTCAGCGTTACATATTTAGCATAGAATCTATTCCATCAGAATATTCTGCATTAGAAAGATTTTTGCTCAGGCGAAACGTTGCTTAGTTTCCTCAGACCCGTCAGGGCTGTGGCGAATGTTGTTCGGTTAGAAATATATATTGTCTACTCAGTACAGCCGCTTGGTACTGTCGTTTTCCACCAAGGCTGGGCAGAGATACTCCAAAAAGTATTCGGGAATACAAATACTGAGATACATGTGTTTTAAGGCCCAAATACAGTTACTAATATACATTTGTCTTTTATGGAATCGGATATCCCCAAGATACGTATGCATAAACGGCGAAAAACTATTACGGAATACAGATAGAGATACTGATAGAAATACATTTGTTCCAGAACGGCGCTACGTGGGGAGGTTTAGTTGGTGACGACTGTGATTAGTAATTTATGCTTGTACTGCTCTTTTTGTGCCAATTTGTGCACAACCCCTGACCTCGAACTTTTAGATGCGGAGCATCTCTTGCTCGGGTCTATGTCCCGCGACGTCGGCGTTGTAGTCGGCACTCGAACTACGCACGCGCAACTCTCCTCCTTCCCTCTCTCCAACAGCTGCGCGTTACTCTCTCCGCTGTCTCTCTCTACCAGCTGCGTGCACTGCGCGTGCGTTCTCTTCTCCTCACACCGCGCGCGCACGCGCAACTCTCCTCCTCTAGTCTCCTCTCCTTCAAGTGTGAAAAAAAATAAACGGCGAGCGGCGAGCGTTCCAAGTTTCTCTGCCGCGAGCCGTGACGAAGGCTCGCGTAGGGGGTAACGCTAGGGCAGTCGGTGGCGCCATCTCTCGACGTCAGCACGCAACTGACTCTTTCCTCGGAACCAACACGATGTTCCGCATCACCCGATGGTTCCCCTCGGGAAGATGGTGTAATTTTTATTTATCATTGATGCCATTAAAAAGACATGTCACCCCTCTTGAATTACATATTTACAGAACGGTAAAGACTGCGTACCATGCTTGACAAAAGTCGTCTGCCCAAAATGAAGCCGCATCTTACATTGTCGTATTATATGCTTCTGAGTCACCCATAGTGTGGGGAGATTGGAAAACCGGGCCGTACATTTTGTCCACTCAACTTCTTTGCAGCGTTCACTGTGGAGGGCTTTGCGAGAGAAGCTGATTTTGTTCTTTTTGCAAATTACCTTCTTTAAACCTCAGTTTTTTTTAATGTTGGAGACTGAGATATATCATGGTATAGGGCGGTTTTATATTATAAATTCCGAAGCAACTTGCACCAAAGAGGTGTTTTTATCCTTTAAATTTATCTTAAAAAAGGGCAACACAAGTAACGAGATACCTAAGTCTGGCAAATTATCGCGACACAAGCGATAAACTGTAAATGTATTTTACTACTGAGATACTAATATATTTTTTTTCCTAATGTATCTCGTTACGGGGATACAGATAAGAAAATTATTTATCAAATACTATCGCGATACATGTGTATTGCGATACTGCCAAACCCTGGTTTCCACCTACTTTTTTATCAGGCAGGTCTCGGGGCGCCAACCCTTCCTAAACAGTCGTATCTTTCTGTACCACAGTGTCAAAAGCTTCATCATAGTTATAGGCACTGTGACCGAAGTGGATATCTCCTTTACCCCGTGTGGTACCAGCCGTCTCGAATGGCTTCCTTCGTCTGGGCGTCGTCGTTGAGGTAGCCCTTGAAGACATGGGGCCCTCGTGTGCATATTTCTCCTCTCGTGTTCACGGGGACAATCCTGCCTTCGGCGTCCACGACCTTCACCTGCAGCATAAAAAAACGCAAAGTTTTTTGTTGTTGTTTTTATTACTTTTTTTAAGGAATTTAGGTGGCACAGTTGTTTGCAAATTAACTGCTGGGATAAAGGTATTTTAGCGTTACAATATTTAATAGGTTTTAATTGCATACTCATTTTGGTAGCTCGTAGCAGGATTATTTAGAGATATTCCAAAACGCATTCATAAATACAAATACTGAGATACATACATTTAAAGCCCCCAAAACACAGATACCAAGATACTTCAGCAAAACCGACGAAAAAGTATTCCGGAATACTTTATAGAAATACAATTGTTCCCAAACGGTGCTAGGTGAGGAGGTCTTAATTAGTGACGAATACGAATAATAATTTATGCTTGTGCAGCTTTTTTTTTTGCTATTTAAATATTCTTTGTTTAGCATTAATGCCGCAAAAAAAACCTTGTCACTGCCGTTGAGCCCATAGTTACAGAACGGTAAAGACTGTGTGCCATGCTTAACAAAAGGCATCTGGTAGAAATGGACCCTGCTTTGCCCATGGAGCGCATCTCAAACTGTCTTCTTTGAAGCTTTTGTGTCACCCATAGTGAGGGGAGGTTGGACAACAAGGCCGTACTTTTTCTTGTACAAATTCTCTGCTGCGTTCTCTTTGCTCATTTGGAAAGAGTGTGGAGCTTTCTGAGAGGAGCTGACTTTTTTATTCTTGCCCGTAACCTTTTCTAAACCACAGTTCTTTTTTAATATTGGTGACTGAGATAGATCATGTTATAGGGCGCGGGTTCATATTATAAATTACGAAGCTACTTGCGCCAAGACATATCTTTTTCTTTTAAATTTATCTTAAAGGCCGACTTACAGAATCGTATTCTGCCGGGCAGAACACCATTTCCCAGTTTCCTTCTCTCCCTTCCCTCCCGCACTTTTCTCACCTCCTCTCACCACAGGAGTGGGTCTCTGAGTTAGTCCCCGCCGGAAAGAAGAGGGTTTCCCTCTTTCTCGAATGGAAAGCAAGGATTGAGAAAGCGTTTCCTTCTTTCTGACTGCTTGTCGGTCTTTAAAAAAGTAGAACAAATGCAACGAGATTTCTAAGTACGGCAAAGTATCGCGATACAAGCAATACATCTTAAAAGGATGTCACTACTGCGATTCAAATACAATTTCCAAATGTATCTCCATACAGAAATACGGTTACTCGAAACTATCTCTAAAATACAATTGCGATACATTCGTATCGCAATACTGCTTAGCCCTGGCTAGTAGTCTATTTTAAAACAATGATCCGAGTAACTCATACTAAGGAATAATTGTCGACCACTAAAGGCACGTTCACAATTAACAAACATTTGCATACCATCCAAAAAATGTCTGGATATTTGTTGATACTAGAAAAAAGTGAATACCTAAATTTAAACACAAAAATTGATAAAAAGCTATTGAAGACAAGGTGCTTCAGTGGTCGCTTTCATGCTTCCTGTCTGTGACGAAATAACCAGAATTATTCATATCCAGAAACAATTTTTATGGTGTCTGCAAAAATCACGGTGGAAGCTTGTAGTTATTTAATTAAGTCAGCTTAATCTCCATCCCAAACTTCTTATATTGCTTGAATATTTTCTCGTTAACCGTTCTTAGTTCGTTTCAGCTAACAGCCTCACATCTCCCCCAACTGGCGTCTACTCTGGTGTGCCCCAAGGCTTTGTGCTTCGCCCTCTCCTTTTTCATATCTACATTAATGATCTCTCTTCTTGTGTTTCTTCCTATATTCATTTGTTTGTAGATGACTGTGTCATTTTCCTGGACATTTTGTGTGATAACAATATAACCACTCTTCAATCTGATCTTAACGCCATCTCTGTATGGTGCAGAACATGGTGCATGGAACTAAACATTAGGAAGTGCAAACTTATGCGTGTCTCTAGAAAAAATATTAACTCACCCGTTTACTCTCTTAATAATGTGCCTTTAGACGCCGTATTTTCTTATTAATACCTTGGTGTTCACATTTCATCTAACCTTACTTGGAGCGTTCACACCTCGTACGTCATTAATAAAGCTAACCGCATGTTGGGTTTTCTTCGACGTAAATTTGCAAAGGCACCTTCATCCTTAAAACTACTACTATACAAGGTCCTAATTCGCTCTAAACTCGAATATTCCGTTTCAGTTTGGGATCCCAGCCACGAAAACTTGATACACTCACTTGAAATGGTTCAAAATAATTTGGTTCGTTTCAAAATGGCTAACTATAATAGACCTGCAAGCATCAGTACAATGAAATCTAACCTTGATCTGCCATCCCTAACATCCCGCCGCAAAAACTCTCGTCTTTGTCTCCTTCACAAACTGTTTCTTCATCCTTCCTTGCGCGCCAAACATATTTTACCCCCCCCCCCCCTATACAACTCATCTAGATTAGATCATGTTCATAAAGTCGGGATGCCATCGTGTAGAACTAGTGCTTTTCTCAGTCATTCTTTCCTCGCACATCAGTGGAGTGGAATGGCCTTCCCGCCCCAACTGCAACAATCAAAGATCCCCAGCAGTTCAAGAACGCCATAGCTAATATTGTATAACTACGAGTCAATTTACTGTCCTAATAATCTCTGCATTTTTCTAAATTTATTCTTACACATTCTACCCACTCCCCTCTCTTATGCTTTTGGCCCTGAAGGTATATGAAATAAATAAATAAATAAATTTAGTCCTTAAACCAACACCATCAAGGATGAGACTCTGAGATTCTGCTATTTTTAATAATAAATTTCAATCCATAACACTCAAAACGTCGTAATGAGCGTTAGGAAAATCGTGAAAGGCAGACCGCAGCGTTGCTATTGGCCGTGGATGTCGACAAATAATGGCTTTGACTACAGTATCGCTGGCCAATTAGAAACGAACAGAAACGCCAATGCTTGTCTCCAGGTATCTCTTCAATTGGTGTTAATAAACCACAGGATTAAGGCGGACGCCGCCGACACCACAACTCTCCGCTTGGAACTAGTGTGACTGAGCAACAAGGAAAGGAGTACTAAAATATCACCAGAGTTTGCGAGCTGGAGTGTTTTGCGCCGGAGACTGGCGTTTCTTGTTTGCATGGTGAAACAAACGAGCACTTGGCATACTTAAAACAAAGGTTTGTTTCACCTCCTTTCTTTGTAGACACTCTTGCACATTACCCACGTTCATGCTCACTCAAAGGAGGAAAAAACATGAAGCTCCCGCTCTTACGTTGGTCTTATTCTTAATTTCTCTTTACCTGGTTTAGCTTGAGGTTGTTTTTTGCTTCTTTGGGGAAAACGCCAGAAAGGACGAGTTGAGGACTGCGTAGTATTTGACTAGTATTTGAGTGATTGAGTGGTGTTTTTGTTTATTTAGGCAGTTGCAGGGAAAAGAGAGAAACAGAAGAAAATGATCATGTACCCACTAGGGAAACCATGTGTTGTCTGTGCGCCTTTCTCTCCTCCCAGAACATAAGATGTGCAAGTCTTCGGAGTTCTCAACGTTCAAGAAATATGTGGAATTCCCACAGCTTTTGACATATTAAAACAGCAAAAAGCAAGAAAACACAATGTCTGCTAGACAACGCTTGAACCGAGCAAAACCTCAAAGGTGAAGCTGTGCATCCTCGATGAACGCCTGAAAAGTATGAACCGTGCAAACTGAATTCTTGAAGTACAACGTGACTGCTCCATGCAGTGCTTGAGGTTGAACGCGCTTTTAGTCTCGATGGATATGTGCTCTGGAGGAAAACGGACAAGCTGTCGGCAAATAGCTTTCAAAGCTATTGAAAGTTTTAGATATCAACAAAACTTTGTGAAAACGAAGTTTATAAAATGGGAGTATTTAAATAAAGCTAACGGAATTTCTTTAAAACCTCAATATATCTGTCGTATCTTGTTTTTCTGCAAAGTGCAAAAAGAGGTGCTGGAGGCCCATGCAATAGAAAAAGCTGGCTCGGGGCACTGCGTCAGCCAGCCTTCAATGTATCTAAACGAAAAAGAGGTAGATTTTATAGATAGCTGCTGAGCGACACGCCATTGATTGTTACGGCGTTAGTTTGCTTTGTTGTGTTTTTCTTGTTTGAGCCGTTTTTATAAAACTTGAGTAGATAATCAGCCACTCGTCCTGTGCTCTACTCTCACTGTCCTCGTCTTTTTGCGCGCTGTTCCTAATTTCTTAAGTCATGCACCAACTCGAATGCATCATCAGCCTAATTATTGTCGTATTTTGCTGCCATCAAAATACAGAAAAAGTGACAATGAAAGCAACTCGGTACTCTTTAGGGTAGTAACTACTTTGATGAATCATTAATGCAATCGCAAAATTCCTACTCTGCTAAAAGTTTTCAAACGCCGATACTCAGTACAGTACTAGTAGTCAAGTTTCTTTTATTAATTTTAACATGTTTCTCATATAGCTAAGGATTGTATCATAGTCACCAAATCTACAACAAATCTGGCTAACTAGCAAAAAAGAAAAGTGTTGGGGTGGCTCACTTCGTGGAAACTCGAGGCACAGCTTTCCGTGGTTAGGATGATGCAGGTGCATCATATACCTCAGAGCCTTGCCTTTAAACTTTTTATTCTGTCGCCTCGCACTATAAAAGACGCCCAAAACATTTACCCCAAGGTGCCATAGCTTTTTTTTTATTTCTACTTCGTCTGTAATGCTTGAAGTATTCCCTATTGGTCATTTGACATTGCGAAAGCAGTAAAGCCGACAGTACTTCCCGCTTGTGTGCAGTGATATCAACACGGGTTACACTCAGAAAACGTTTTTCATGCAGAACAAAGGCATTCATAATGGTTAGTGGATCTTTGTGCAAATTAACTGTCCTGAGTGAAGAACCATAAAAGCCGGTGTTTCAAACGAAGGTTGCGAAAGCTCGCTGTCACCAAGCGAACCATCAACATCGAGCGTACAGCACTACTAGAATGAAACAACGAAGCCTTACATGCCATCTCATGTGCATGTCAAACGTTACCCAGCTTACAATACATCTGTGAACAGCTCTCTCACAATAAATTTGGGCAGTAATTTTGATGGAAAGGAAAATGATCATGTGCCCACTAGGCAAACAATGCGTTGTCTGTGCGCCTTTCTCTCCTCCCAGAACATAAGATGTGCAAGTCTTCGGGGTTCTCAATGTTCAAGAAATATTAGGAATTCCCACAGCTTTTGACATATTAAAACAGATAAAAAAGCAAGGAAACACAATGTCTGCTAGACTACGCTTGAACCTCGCAAAACTTCAAGAAGAAACTGTGCATCCACGACGAAGGCCTGAAATGTATGAACCGTGCAAATTGAGTTCCTGAAGTACAACGTGACTGCTTCATGCAGTGCTTCAGGTTGAACGCGCTTTTAGTCTCGATGGATATGTGTTCAGGAGGAAAACGGGAAAGCTGTCGGCAACTAGCTTTCAAAGCTATTGAAAGTTCTAGATATCACCAAAACGTTTCTAAAAACGAAGTTTATAAAATGGGAGTATTTAAATGAAGCTAACGGGGTTTCTTTAAAACATCAATATATCTGTCGTATCTTGATTTTCTGCAAAGCGCAAAGAGAGGTGCTGGAGGCCCATGCAATAGAAAAAGCAGGCTCGGGGAACTGCGTCAGCCAGCCTTCAATGTATCTATACGAAAAAGAGGTAGATTTTATAGATGGCTGCTGAGCGACACGCCATTGATTGTTTCGGCGTTAGTTTGCTTTGTGGTGTTTTTTTTTGTTTGAGCCGTTTTTATAAAACTTCAGTTGATAGTCAGCCACTCGTCCTGTGCTCTACTCTCACTGTCCTCGTCTTTTTGCGTGCTGTTCCTAATTCCTTAAGTCATGAACAAACTCGAATGCATCGTCAGCCTAAGTATTGTCGTATTTCGCTGCCATAAAAATACAGAAAAGTCACAATGAAAGCAACTCGGTACTCTTTAGGGTAGTAACTACTTTGATGAATCCTTACTGCAATCGCAAAATTCCTACTCTGCTAAAATGTTTCAAACACCGGTACTCAGTAACAGTAGTCAAGTTTCTTTTATTAATTTTAACATGTTTCTCATATGACTGAGGATTGTATCATAGCCACCAAATCTACAACAAATCTGGCTAACTAGCAAAAAAGAAAGGTGTTGGGATGGCTCACTTCGTGGAAACTTGAGGCACAGCTTTCCGTGGTTATGACGATGCAGGGTGCATCATATACCTCAGAGCCTTGTCTTTAAACTTTTTATTCTGTCGCCTCGCACTATAAAAGACGCCCAAAACATTTACCCCAAGGTGCAATAGCTTTTTTTTTCTGATTTCTACTTCGTCTGTTATGCTTGGAAGTATTCCCTATTGGTCATTTGACATTGGGACAGCAATAAAGCCGACAGTACCTTCCCGCTTGTGTGCAGTGATATCAACGCGGGTTACACTCAGAAAACGTTTTTCATTCAGCACAAAAGCCATTCATAATGGTTAGTGGGTCTTGGTTTGTGCAAATTAACTTGTCCTGTGTGAAGACCCATAAAAGCCTGTGTTTCAAACGAAGGTTGCGAAAGCTCGCTGTCACCAAGCCACCATCAACATCGGAGCTTACAGCACTGCTAGAATGAAACAAAGAAGCCTTACATGCCATCTCATGTGCATGTCAAACGTTACCCAGCTTGCAATACATCTGTGAACAGCTTTCTCACATTAACTTTTGCAGTAAATTTGATGGAAGGGCATAATAATGTTTGTAAAGTGACCTACATGTATTTTTTTTCATAAGTAACTCCTTATTACGTGCGTTAAACAAAGATGTCAAACTTCCTGTAAAGCGGTAAAAGCTGGACTAATTTTGCGAACGGTAAACAATATTAAACAGAGCGCTCCAAGGACCAAGGACGGGGCAGAGGAGATAACGTATTTACTGGAGTATTTACCGCGGAGCGCGCAGATTGCCAATCACCGCGATCGACAGCATGATTCCAGCTGTCTACAGGAGAGAGATAACGTCTTCGTGCGAAGATACCATCTGGGAAGATTTTATTTGTATGAAGAATCGTGTTCTCCGTCTGGTTATTCGCTGTTATTTATTCACTACGCAATGATTGGCTGTGTATGTGTTCTGTCATAAAGGAGACGCAAGGGACTTGTTCATAATTAGTGCGGCTATTACTCGAGTAAAGACGGTATATGTACAGGCTCATATAAAGAACTGAACAGTTGGCCTAACAGCAAGCAGATAACACAATGATATATGTACTTCATTATCGTCGTCACCTAAAATAAGGCCATGTGGAGCAAATCGAACACGAGTGCTGTGACGCCGTTCGGCTGTCATAGGTGTTCAAGAAGTATGAGTACAAACCCCAGCCAAACACTTCTTTAACCCCAGAAAAAGTCTGAATGAAGCGGAAAATCCAGGCACTGTAAATTCGTCAAACAGGAAACTCGAGCCTAACGTTTGTGCAGCAAAAGACACAGTTCAAACGCCCGCGGCGTTTGAACTGTGTTTTTGCTTTCCGCCATTCTTTGACCCTGAGCATTCATTGGACACGTGGACTGCGTCACCGTTCGGCGAGTGCTCGGATCCAATCCCGTGCTTCGTTTCCGGAAAATGGCGACCGCCAATGTTGCTTGATCGACTCTTGAAAAGGGTTGATTGTCACAATGCCATCGCTGAAGTTCAGTATTCGGGCAACGTTTAAGGCCGAAGAAAGATGTGCGAGTTAGAAATTGAAGTTTCGGTCATTAAACATTTTCCTTTGCAGATCACCATGTTGCACATGCGTTCTTTCATTGTCTCCGCGGACTATTACCGGAATTAAATTTGTAATTTTGCCCATGTCATTAGGCCTCTCAAAGACGCCTTTTCTAAAACAAAAACAAACGTTCTACCTTGTACCGAAGAACATGAGAAGGCGTTTCTCTCGATCAGGGAACGTTTAGCCAGGACTCCCGTCCTGGCTTCAGCAAGCTACAATCGAACATTTATAGTGCAGTGTGAAGGCGAGCGATCGGGGTTTCGCGCATCATCTTCAGGCAAATAAACGAAAGGGACGCGGAAACACACGGTTGTTGAGTCCATGGGAAAGCAAACTTTGCGCGAGCAGAAATATATCACAACAGAAATACAGTGGGCTTGAATGGTATGATGAGACGAGAAAATTTCGTGTTAACTGAAACATCTTTCATTACTTCTTTTAAACTGATCACTGCACTCTCGTGTGTATAAGTCAGCTTTCAAACAAGAAGCAGCGTTGATGAAGTGGGGTTTGGCACTCCAGCATTTTACTTTAAAAGTGTGTCACAATAAAGGCCGAATCACGCCAATGCCAAATGTCTTAGCCGAATTCCCTAATATTCCTCTTCTACGTGCAACTACCCGCAGCTTTTTTCGTCGGGTATGCGAAATTTATTGGTTTTGGTTTTATATGGTTTTATTTATATTTGCGTTTCTTGAAATTTAGTAATGCAGCTAAATTTTGTTTTGTTGTCTTTTATGCTCATAGTCAGATGAATAGTACCGTTCCTTGCCGGATCGTGGTGCTTGGTTACTTTCGACGTCTGTTATATACCTCCCGCTAGTATGCTCCACATTCAGACTGCGCAGAACCCTACCGCAGTTTTCTGCTGCTTGTTTCGAACAATCGCTGCAATGCTTTGGAGTGGAGCCTCCTGTCGCTCTTCGGCTGCACTGGCCCTAATTGAATGCGGTCTAGCGACTGTAGCCTTCTCACCTAAACTCTCCGGCCGCCTCTGCAGGAAAACCCTTTGCCAAAAATCAAGGCTTTCCAGCAGTGTCGAAAACGGTTTTCGTATTCCAGGAGAACACTCCGGTGGAGCCAAGTTGGTACGCAACGACTTCATCAGCTTGGCACCTAGCGGATTCACGCCCAACGGCTTCGCATTCAGCAGCTTCCTTCACTTGATCTCCTGCTAAATTAGTCAAGAAGCGCCGAACCCTTCATCCTATCCGCACTAGGTATCTATTGCTGACCTCTAACGAATGCCTTGCTATCCTTATAGATAATTGAACCAGCGAATCGGATTCTGATTTTCTTTCTATTTACTTTTTCCTCATTGGCCGAACACAATCCTTGAGGCCTTAAAGGACCAATCTGTTCAAAAAATAAACGTGTTTTTTTGGCAGCATATAGTTGCTTCTCTTGTCAACACTGTCCGCCGAATGTGTCGCACCATTTGTAAGGTGCTGTTCTACCTACCCGGTTCTTCATGGGTCATGAACTTATGACTCATAAATGCAGGTTTAAGAGAACGGCAAAAACGTTCAACGAGACCGTTAGCCATTGAATGGATGGTAGGCATGTTTGCGGATACAGTTGATACCGAGGAGGATGAGCAATTTGTGTAAAAAACAGAAATCGCAGGCCTCGGTCAGTTGTTGTAGTTGAGGAGACGCCGAATCTGGATATCCATTGTTGTAAAAAACTAGGGGAAACAATATCTGCTCCGGTGTTCGTGACGGCAATTGCCTCAGGCCATTGTGTGAACCTGTCAATGCTGGTGAGATGGTAGTGTTGTCCTTCAGGAGGAGGAAGAATCCCACAATCTTGATGTGGATGTGGTCGATACGTTGTGTGGCATCCGGGAAAGAAGAAAATGGTGCTAGCATGTTACGTTCAATCTTGAATCTTTGGCACTGCAGGAAGCTCCGGTCCCATGTTTGTCGATAATAGCCGCAGTCTGGAATACACGTGACGAGAGTATCGCAGCAAATTAAAAAAAAAGAGACTATCGCAGTGGCTAGCGTGCCCGAATCTCACGCGACGGTGCCGGGTCCAAGTCCCAACTTCGAACCCTTCTTTCCCTATTTCGTTATTTTCCGGAAGGATACAGAAATAACTCGGAAGTTCCCCCTGTTTTTGGATGTGCATATCGTTATTATTGTACAGACGTGGCCAGACTGACATGCGGGTCAATGCGCAAACAAAACTACAAAAGTTCAGCGAGCCAAAGGGGAAAAACAAAGGGGGGGGGGGAGAGGAAACATTAAACAAGAAACGCTATGGACCGAACATTTTCCAAAGAGAAGTATAATTGTTGATAAGAACTACACCATGCAGCAGAACGTTCCTTCAACCGCTAAGCAAACAATGATGCAAGGTTCGCTAGCCAGTCACTGCCCCTGATGTTCATTATGCGTATATTCGAATTTTTTGTAGAACAATGAAGGAAACAGGGTCACCAAACACATCCATGTGTCCAGAAGCCGTCCGGCTGTATTTACGTAGTGTAGTACTAGGCTGCCAAGACTGTGAGTATTTTTAGATTCTAGAACTTTTCGTCTAGGGGGAACAGGAGGGGAAGGAGGCACGCTTACCAGGGAGCCGCGGCCCTCACCTGTGCCCACGAAGAGCCGTATGTGACTCGGCAGCAGCAGTTAGGCCACCCCTGCTTTGGTACTTTCTGGGCGATACACGATGTACGCTACCCTTGCTATAAAAGAGCCTGCCCGTGGCTGCAGAGTGCAGTCATTAGACAGCGCTCGATCTAGGTGTAACGCTGCATTTGACGTCCGTAACACCTGTAGCTCTGGTTTTGCTTAAGGAACAAATTTGACCTATGAAACACTTAGTTTTCTACGAAATTCACCTTATTTCTGGTTTTCATTTGCGAAATATCTGGTCGAGCTTCGGTGTACTTCATCCACTACTCGTGAAACGTACCCCTCAGAAGGTCTGTTGGACTTTATCCGTTTCAAGTCCCGAAAGCTTATCTCCGTTGATGAACCGAAAACCCGGACCAGCCGCCGTACCCAAGGCCTGCCCCCGGAAGTTGCCCTCTGACAGTCAACCTAAAGAAAAACATGACGACAATGACACCGCCGGTTTGACCGACCCCTCCGTGGTCGTTATGCTCGTCGCACCCCGGACGCCTGCTTCCTTCCACGACGACGTCTACGAAGTCATCGAGGATTGGATCAACCAGTACGAGCGAATGGCCCGGCACAATAGGTGTATCCCTGAACAGAGCCAAGAAAACGTCTACATTCCCTCGAGGGCACGGCGCGAAACTACTTAGGGTATTATGAAACCTCGATTACTTCTTGACACAAGCCGAAAGAAGAGCTTCGACGGACATGCGCCAGTCAGCACCAACAGAAAAGAGCCATGGACCTTCTTTACCTTATTGAAAAATCCGGCAAAACTTCCAGTGACATTCGCTGGAAACTGATTAATTTCCGTTCATTTTCACCAGAAACCAGCGTAGTTTACCAGTTTCTTGGTGGAAATATTACCGGCCGCCACTTTGAGTTACCAGATTTCGGTGGACGTTTTACCGGAGCCACTTTCGGTTAAAATCCGGCAAAAACTTCCAGTGGCATTCGGTGGAAACGGGTTAATTTCCACTCATTTTCACCAGAAACCAGCGTATAGTTTACCAGTCTTTGGTAGAAATGTTACCGGCAGCCACTTTCGCTGGAAGTTTTACCAGAACCACTTTCGATTTCCCGTCGCTGGAATCATACCGGAAGCCACTCTCGTTTGACGGACACCGAACTTCACTGGAAGCCGATGCAAGGGAAACGGCTAAAGGCAAGGAAGCCAAGACGAGCAAGGGGACTGAGATTGTAATGGTGGCCGCCAATGCAGTGGCACTCTCGTGAGTGCGTGTTTTACCTCGAGACGACGTTGCAATCCTGCAAGAAGTGCGTGCAGCGAACTGTTTTGACGATTCAAAAAGGTGGGCAGCGATCACCGCAACTTGCTATTTGCGACAGGCAAAGTCAGGGCCAGAGCAGGTACGAGACCACTCAGGCGGCATTCTCGTGAGTGCGAGTTTTAGCTCGGGACGACGTTGCAATCATCAAGAAGTGCGTGCAGCGAACTGTTTTGACGATGCAAAAAGGTGGGCACTTTCACCCGTTTTCATCCGAAACACGTTTACCAGTCTTTGCTAGATTATTTGTCGTCAAACAGATTTCGCTGGAATTTCACCGGCATCGGGTTTCCAGATTTCGCTGGAATGTCACCGGGAGCCACCGTTTACCAGACGACCCGGTTTTGCTAGAAATCTTACCCGAAACGGGTGACTCGCTTCCCTGTTTACCGAACTTCACTCGAAGCCGACGCGAGGGGAGGGGGAAGCCGAGACGAGCCGGGGACTGGGTGTCCTTGGTGCCTCGCACCAAGGACGAGTCCCCACGCACCCTCTCTCCCTCGCATTGGGTTCGTGGGGAAAATGCGAGAGGGTCGTTTTGCTGATTTTGTTTTGAAGAAAGCCGGTTTCTTTGTCCGTCTACGAGCAACGGCCGGCCAGGAACGAACGCTCAGTCTCGGCTTCTCGTTCCATGTGTGCGACCTCTATCCTCCAAAGCAGCTGGGTGTGCAGATGAAAAGAAAATATTTTTCAGTGACCGGTTTCTTACGCCTCTTTGTCCGTCCGGCTTCAGAAGCATCCAGCTAGCGAAAAAGACTGCGCCCAAGATTTCTCAACGTCGGCGGATGTTCGTTTCGTGCGTTCGTGGTTTTCGCTAAGC
>JABSTQ010010582.1:187500-426603 GCA_013358835.2 Ixodes persulcatus | reverse complement strand
ATCCCCCTTCACGAGGAAGTTGCCGTCCCGGCACTAGGCTTCTCACGCTAGGGGCACTCAATCGCGATACCGCGCGGGTCGACTCAATGTTTCTCGTGGCCGAAGGATGTATCGCTTTTCTGGCTCTGCCTGCTGTGGCACGTCTACGGGCAAGTCCGTTGGAGTGACGTGTTCAGGGGGCAAAAGAACGACTGGAAGTTGATCGTCGTCCAGGAGCTCGGCATCGTTCGCTGGCGGCGTATTGTGCTGGCCTCCGTCAGTGCCCTGGTCCCCGTTTTCCCCGCTTGGTCGTCGACGTGAAGCTCGTTGTCGAGGATGTCTAACAGCGGTGGGTTCTCAAGAGCGTCGGCCAGTTGCGGATCCTCGGCTGCTTGTACCGTTGGTAGATGTTCGACCGCATCGACGTACAGATCATCACCTTCAGGTCTATTATGTCTGGGTAGTCGGGGACTGCTGGGGGAGTAGGAGCCGGGTCATTATCTTCGTTTTCTGTGATTATTATATCCGGGAAGTCTTTGAGTGCAGGTGCAGGTAGAGGCAGGTTGTTATCCGTGACGTGTGATAACGTCCTGGCAGGCAACAAGACTGGCTCCTTCCCATCGGCTACCCGCTTCAAACGGTTGTGTGTACAACCCGCCGCTTTCTTTTTCCTGTTTCTTCCTGGATTCTGTACACGTTGTTAGGTAGCTTCTTGAGGACTACATATGGACCCACCCATGGCAAATATAACTTTGAGGACTGTCCTCGCGGCACAGCGGGTGAATGTAGAAGAACTCTGTCGCCAGGTTTGTAGTCTTCTTCACTGATCGTGCTGTCGTAGTGGCGCTTCTGTGCATCCTTTGCTTTCATGTCGTTCACGATTGCATGGTCGCGAGCCTTTTGTAATGATGTCCGTAGACGCGATGCGTGTTGTTCGTACCGGACAGCGACGCCATGTTAGTGTGGCCGTGCACGTCGAGTAGCATGTCAGCTGGAATATTCATGTTCCTACCGAAGAGCAGATGATAAGATCGTCGAGATAGCAAAGACAGAAGTCAAATTTTCCCACGATCATTTGCAATCAACCGTTGAAACGTCGCAGGAGCGTTTGCGCAGCCCGAATGGAAGGACATTAAGTTCGAAAAGTCCTTGATGTGTGGCAAACGCGGTTTTCTCTCGAGACCCCGTCGACATCTCCACCTGCCAATATCTTGACGCCAAATCGATGGTGCTGAAATATTTAGCACCGTTCAGGGCTTTGACAGTGTCCTAGTAGTGGATATGCGTCCTTGTGTGTGACCTCGTTCAGCCGACGGTAATCTACGCAGAAGCGCAAGCTTCCGTCCTTCTTTTCACCAGAACGACTGGCGCAGCCCATGGGCTGTTAGAAGGACGAATTACTCCCGTGTCCAGCATTTCGTGCGTTTTCGCGGTCACAACTTCGCGGCGGTTTGGAGGCAAGCGGCGCGGGGCTTTTTTGATTGGGCCTGCTGCACCAGTGTCGATCGAATGCGTAAGAACTGACGTTCTCCCCAAGTCCCAATCACCTTGAGAAATTATATCCTCGAATTCAAGAAGCGTACATTCGATGAGTTTTTGTTGATCACCCTGGAGGTGTTGTGATGCGGCAAGCTCATCTTGCAGCGAGGTGAGTGTCCATTTCCTCGTTTCGTCGCAGAGCAGACGCTGTCTCGTGCCGCCTGCGCGTGCCTCTTGTCAAGTGGAGCAGCGGAATACTCGCCTTCAGAGTGGTCAAAAGCGTGCAGGGTTCCGAGACTTGTACCCTTGAATAAGGTGACCGGCTCTTCGGAATGGTTGATGACACATACTGGTAGCTTATTGGACACTGTCAAAACGCTCCAGGTGACTTCAGTATTCTTTTCACGAGGAGATCCGGGCGAGGTTCGAGAAGCCCAGTACCGAACTCTGCCGTATTCGGTGAAATGGTCCCGAGAACGATGGTTGCGGTCCTCGGTGGCAGGACCGACGTGACGGAAAGCTGAACTCTTTGGGTCTGGGCACATGGGCTCTCTACTTGTCGTTCGAGTTTTCTTTCGCTGAAGTCAACCCGGAATCGGTGTTTTATTAAAAGGTCCAGTCCCAGGACAACTCATGTAGGATGCCGGGAATAACAATGACAGGATGGCTCACTGAGAGATCTGCAACCTCAATGTTTAAGCTGCATGTTCCCCAAGCTTCGAAGGTGGCGCCGTTAAGGCCAATGACTCCCTCTCGGTGAGTGAACTCAAGGTCAGGGTTGTCGTGCGAGAGCTGAAGCCACTTGTCGCCTCGTAAAATGGTCGCTGACGACCCGGAGTCAACAAGCATGTTCATGAAAATTCCGCCCACTTTCCCTTTTACTGTTACTTGGGGGTGCGGAACAATTCCCTGATTTCCACGTTTTACAATTGTAGGGTTTTCACTTCGCAGTGGCGCACGCTGGTCAGAGTTTGCACACGATCTTGTGAGGTGGCCAGTACCGCCAGACTGAAAACATCGTAGTAGCCTCCTAGGAGTGTTTCCGCGGGGAAAGCTTTGGCCGTGCTCCTGGAAGTGACTCTGCGACTCGATCAAACTGTTCACTGTGGCGCGAAGGTCGGCCACGCTTCTGGTCAACGCCGCAATGGGATCGCCTGTGAGTCGTGTAGTGGCTTCTGAAGTGTTACCCACGGCGGCGCACAGTATTGGTGTCCCCGTACCCGCAGACAGTTGCCCAATGGACGTTAGCCTTAAGGCTATCTCAAGAGCTTTCTCAAACGTTGCAGGGTCAGCGGCGAGGACTTTGTCACGCAGCTTGGAATGGAGACCCAAAATGAACTGGTCCCATGTCATCGGGTCGCCCACGTGTAGTGACACCTCTGGATACGCCTGTCCAAAAAGGTCCACAAGGTCGTAGGCGTAGACGTCTAGGGCTTCCGTGGGTTCATGACCGCGGGACCGAAACCGTGCCAAGGACACAGCACGCTGGCCCGCCGACGCCAAGCGAAGTGTCAACGCCTTCACTAGTGCAGGTAAAGTGGCCTTGTCTTGGTCGGGAAGATGCTCGAAGACGCGGAAGGCCCATCCTCGGAGGCGTGTCGGCAGGTACACCAACTTTTTGGCGTCGTCCCAACCGTTGGCTGCAGCGCAAGCGGAGAAGAGCTTTGCCCATGACTCAAAGCTTCCCTCACCGGTGAAGATGTCCGGGAGAACGGGGAATACAGGTTCGATGGCCATCCCACCGCTGCCACCAATTGTAACGTGATGGCCAAAAAGCGACAGCGTTCGGTCTTAGGCTACCATTTTATATCCATTCGCGTTCTTCTGGCACGCGCTCCCAGAGCGCGCTTCTTCTTCGCCGAGGCGATACCAGCGATCATCACAAGTGTATGTTTATACAGCCTTGAACTTAGTCTGCCTCAACGGGCGACTTGTCTCCCAGTTGAAGATGAGCAATTTAGCCAGTGCAGTACAACCGCTAGCCTGTAGTCTTTAACGTGCACCACGCAGTAGTTATACACGACCGCACGCCGGTACGATGCTCATCCAGATCGAAACGGGCAGGGGTGTGGATCGAACCCAGCATCCCTGGGCTCTGCAGCACGAGCTTTCGCTCCACATGCTCCGAGATGGTGTGCGCTAGACCACTCGGTCAACGATCCCCCTTGTAAAGCCACTCGTCCACCGATCTCCCTTGTAAAACATTGGATTAGCGTCTTTAAAAAAAATTTGTACACAAACTTTCTACCACTGCTGTACAGTTGCATAGAATGCCCATCAAGTAATTAAATAAGGGCTACTACTGCGAGTTAGGCTACACCTGGTGTCTAGATTTGTGTTAAAGCATGCGCTAGTAAGACACTTGGCTAACTTGTGTGCTGGTGCCAGTACCTTTGGCAGCATTGTATAGTATGTATAAAACGAAGTATACCTTGAGATAACAAATAACGCCATTCAACCTTTCTACTGAACCTTGGCTATGTTAACTTTTTGCATTTCAGCGGAAGCACAGACATGACAGACTAGGGAAGTTAAGGTCAGTCAAAAATGCTGCAAAGCAGACCAGGCAGTTTCTAGTGGTTCATGCAGAGCAGCTGACATGTTACAAGCACCCAGAAAACAGACGAGACCTATCCTAGGCGAGTCTACTTTCGTCGCAGAGCACATCAAAATAAATATTGGCGTTTCTGGAAAAGTGGAATAAATCAAATATATCAATGGAAAGCCTCACCACCAACAGCCTTGGTTTGAGGGTGGGCCCTGTCTGCAGTGAGAATACTGAAGTCTTTCAAGCCACCGTCACTAACACATCATAGTTCGAGTAGTCACTCAGTGGCTACTTTGATGAAGCAAATAAGGATCATCAGTGGGTGGACTGGAAATGTGAATAAAGATGGGACTAGGTCTTGACCTTTTTCAAATAGAGTAGTGATCACCATCTATTGGAGTGTATTCGCAACTCCAGCGCGCCGCTCGCCCTCCCGCGGACGAACGGAGAACCAGAGGAACGGGGACGGCAGCGGCGGCTGCGGCGGCGGCGGCGCGGAAATGGTGGCAGGGGCTGTCGGCCTTGATGCGTGAAGCCGTTTTAACGAAAAAAGTTGCCTTGCAACATCGTTGCACGAAGGACCGGGATGTCTAATTTCATTAGGGACTTTTCATATATCGCATACGCTGCGGATTTCTGGTCTTGTGCAGGACCGCCAGTTCGATCTGTGCTCAACGTGGCAGCAAACGCTTCCGCTAGCAATGTAGAGCTCTAGCGTATGGTCTGCCCTAAGTAGGAGAAAACTGGTCGCGCTATGTCAAGCAATACACATCGGGAATGGGATCGCGTTTTAAGGCCGTTGCAAGGAACATGACCATTTATTCCAAGCACTTTTAAAAGGTGCAATACGCGTACTTGCTTTCAGGTAATTACAAAGTAAATAAAAAAAATTACCAAAGCATTTCAAGTTAAGCGCGTCTGTGTTAGCCAGTCGTTCGTGACGAGAGCTGAGAACGTGTAGTTTTGGCGAGAGGGGCCGCAACGTTGCAAATAACACGGTACAAAAACGTACGGTATATCAAAATATTTATTTTTGATGGAGCAATAAATAAAACCCCTAAACACGCCGATAATGGTAATTGGCAGTTTTAGCATAGCGTTACCGCAGGCTACCATGAGCACGGAAAAGCTCCTGGCGCGCGCTGAAAATTGTGCTTCCAAGGCGCAGCGCGAGCTTCCGATTGTAAAGCGCCGTTCACACCCTTGCGACCGAGTAAGACCGAGAGAGACCAGACCGGTTTTTAAGCCTTTTGCGACTTCTTAGGACCGGACGCGCTGCAGCGGAGCTGGTCCTAAGAGATCGCAAGAGGCTTAAAAACTAGGGCTGGGCAATTGATCGATTAACCTTCCGATTAATCGATTAAGGCTTTAATCGCGATCAAATTTTTTAACCGGTTAATCGGTTTTTTAATCGGTACTCAAAAGAAGTCCGTTCCCAGCCAGGTGCTATGAGCATGGTTCAATTCTCGCGCTCGCGAAGCGTCACGTGTTCGAGGATATACATTAAGCCTGGTTCAGACAGTTGCGTTTGACTGCGTTTGACTGCGTTGCGGCGGCGAGAAACCAGGACATCCCTGCTGCTTATATCGCGTGCCAAGATGATTTCTTGAATTGGATTCCACGCTTCATACGAAGCACAGATGTGCCGGTGACTCGCTTTCGGTTCTCGACGCAACGCGGTCAGGCGCACTCAAACGCAAGTGTCTGAACCGGCCTTCACAGTTCTGCCGAGGCCAACGAACAAGCCGGGCCCAGAAATTGATCCCCGCGCGACCGCGAAACTTCACGTGTTGAGGATCTATTACACATGCTGCCCAGGCAAGACAAACAAGCAGCAAAACAAGCTGGGAAGCTAACAACGCCATGGTTACTTGTTCCAGTATTTGGCACGTAAAAATGGACGAGTTCACGAGTATGAAAGGCAATCTCACTGGAAAGTTTGGGTTTAAAGTAAACTCCAGCGGTGACGTTTTTAACTCGGAGGAAGTCCACTGCATCATCTGCAAAAAGCCGTTTTCATACAGTGGAAGCGTAAGTTCGCTTCAGTATCGCCTACAAGCGAAGCACCCATGTAGCTGCAGCAAATATCATCCTCCAAAACGCAGACAACAATCAACGCCTTCTCATCGAGGTTCCTTTCTCTGAAAAAAGAAGAAAGCATCGCCCAAGCTCTGACTTTTTGTCTTCCTGTCGGAGAATGTGGACAAACTTTTTTGACTTCGGAGCTGGAGCAAAAATATGTGAGTCTTTGAATCGTCAAACTATATGTATCCTCAATTCTAAATGTCCTTTTCGCCGTGTAACAGAGAGTAAAATAAGTCTTCAAAGGCAAGACGAGTTGTTGCATTCTTTTTAATACATTATTTATAAAAAATTAACGCAACCGATTAATCGATTAATTAATCGATTAAAGGGTAGCGATTAATCGGGTTAAAACTTTTAATCGACGCCCAGCCCTATTAAAAACCGGTCTGGTCTCTCTCGGTCTTACTCGGTCGCAAGAGTGTGAACCAGGGATTTATAGGGGGGGTATACACCCCCCCCTGGTTTTCCTGGACACCCCCCTTGAATCTAAAAAAAAAAAAGGAAAAAATATTTTTTTTTAGATTAAGTAGAATACGTTTCTCAGGTGTATATATAGAGAAAGGGAAACATACATTACGGGTATGAGCATTTGGTTAATAGACGTCTGTAATTTAGCCAGTGGACTAAAAAAGAAACAGTTTTATATTTTATCTAGCCTCGCCTCGCATCGCCTCCCCCCCCCCCCCCCCCCCCCCCCCCCCCCCCCCCCCCCCCCGAGCCATTGGGACACCCCCCCTTGATTAGAATCCTGGGGAAACCCCTGGTGTGAATGGGCCTTAATGCTACACCGCACGGTAGCCTGCGGTAGCAAACTTCCTTTAATAACCATAGAGCAATTTGATCACGTGTTGCAATACACTAAAACCTAGACGGTGAGCAGCGAGTTGCGAGCCTGTGACACGAAGACACCAATACTGTGAACGCAGCTCTTCCGAAGCTTGACGGTCACCGCGCGTGGCTCGTTTTAGAGCACTAATGGCCAGGCAAAGTGCAAAGACGATATCTTCATCACCCTCAAAAATATTCTGCCACAAACCGTGACGTTGCCGGTGCCTAAAACGCGTTCGCCCACCACAAAGCTTCGCAAGTTGAGGGTTCCGCAACTTTTAAATATCAGCATGCTCGTTTTGTTAACGCAAATCAACATCTGCGTCACCTGTATTATGATAATGCCCTGACCACTTCGCGTTTGTAGAAAAATAAATCATTGTTAGCGCACTGACCAGCGTCAGCAAGCAGGCGCACGGGAAACCTGGAGAATCTATCCCCGTCTCTTCCGCCATCTTGGAACTACCGCCCCGCCACCTATAGGGCGTTGGAGTTGCGAATATCTGGATGTCAACAGCCCATCTGAGACCTAGAAGTGAGGAATGTTAGAAAGTTACGAAGTTCGTGACTTGCACACTGTTATTTGTCAGACTTAGTCTGCTGGGCGGACCAAACTAAAAATGCCTACATGTTATTAATTAATTACTCCCGTGTCAAATCCTTTCGTAGGCGCCCTTTAGCTCAGTTCGGACATTGCGCAGTCCGAATTATTAGAAAGATATTGTCACGAATGACAAGTGATGAGGCGGCGAATAATTGAAGAAACTGAACATTTAATGGGGCGAACTTCTGCCCAAAACAGTAGAGAAGAAGATCAGCGTTGCAGGCGTCGATGTCGGTGAAACAGCAGGATCGAGCGCTGTTACGAAATTGACTCCGGCTCGACTCCGGCTCGCGCTTATGTACACGCGTGGGCTTCTGGAACTATCGATGTAGAAGCTTCGGCGTGTAGAACATTTTAACCTCGAATAAGCAATAGGGTTCTCGAATTTGCCAGAACGCGACATTTACAGAAGCAACAAAAATGTACATCCGCGGCCAGGAATCAAACCTCGACTGAACAAAGAAGGTCTTTGTTCAGTCGAGGACTGCTGAACAAAGAAGGTCTTTGAACTGTTCTGCCATAAAAGCACAAATATTCTTCATAACATCATGCTTGTGTACTACCATATTTGAAATCCACGCCACAAAAAGCAGTCTTCATGCTTTCCCACGAAAGCTAGGCAAGGGTCTGTGGGCAAAGAGAGAGCCCGAAGACTGCCTGTGTCGTCCGTGCGTTCAGCACGTTGTACGATTCGATCTGCTTGCGAATATCAGGCGCAACGTCGCTCCCACATCAGAAACAAAAATTACACCATCTTCCCGAGGGGAACCGTGGGGTGATGCGGAGCATCGTGTTGGTTCCGAGGAAAGAGTCAGTTGCGTGCTGACGTCGAGAGATGGCGCCACCGACTGCCCTAGCGTTACCCCCTACGGGAGCCTTCGTCGCGGCTCGCGGCAGAGAAACTTGGAACGCTCGCCGCTCGCCGTTTATTTTTTTTCACACTTGAAGGAGAGGAGACTAGAGGAGGAGAGTTGCGCGTACGCGCGCGGTGTCAGGAGAAGCGAACGCACGCGCAGTGCACGCAGCTGGTAGAGAGAGAGAGCGGAGAGAGTAACGCGCAGCTGTTGGAGAGAGGGAAGGAGGAGAGTTGCGCGTGCGTAGTTCGAGTGCCGACTACAACGGCGACGCCGCGGGACATAGACCCGAGCAAGAGATGCTCCGCATCTAAAACAAAAAACAGCATAGCCCCATTGAAAAATGTCTGTGAGGCCCACTAGGATTTCCTGTGAGGGCCTGAGAGGCCTTTTAGGATATCTTGAAATGTCTGATGGGCCCACCAGACTCCTCTAGTAGGTCTGTGGGGCCCATCAAGATATCTTTCTGAGAGGTGTGCGTTCCTTCAGGGTCGTTTTAAGAGGTCTGTGTGGCCTTTCAGGACCGTTCTAAAGGGTCTGTGAAACCCCACGAGACATTATCGGGAGGACCTCGCAAAATTCATCCGAAGACGGTACTGCGCAAACGTGCTGTGTTCATCGGCAGCCGACTTCGGTGACGCGAGTGCGTAAACCTGTTGTGTCGTTCTTTATATTGGTTCATTGTGTTGACAAAGCGACTATTGCATTGATCGAGACTCATTGACCCCAAACGATGCCTACAGATAGCTGCCCATTGAGGACAGATAGAAGTCTATCGAGCTAGCTTTATCAAACAATCTCGCCTCAAGAATTCGGCGGTGCGAGTCGGCCACCCAGCGGCCCAGCCGCCCGCCCGACAACTAAGTAAGCCGAGCCGGTCCGAAATGTGTGACATATGCGACGGACAACGCACGGACTTATACGTATTGCTTATTTTTACTTACATTTTCTAGCACCGTCTGCGTGTACACAGCGTTTCAATATTTACGAATGCAAGGCCCCCCAGCGCGTGATGGTTGCTTCAGAAACGAAACG
The DNA here is from genome assembly GCA_013358835.2 of Ixodes persulcatus. Taxonomy (NCBI): domain Eukaryota; kingdom Metazoa; phylum Arthropoda; class Arachnida; order Ixodida; family Ixodidae; genus Ixodes; species Ixodes persulcatus. The sequence continues at coordinate 417,191 of JABSTQ010010582.1, read as the reverse complement.
TTGAAAATGACATTTTTCAAAAAGTGGCCGGCATAAGATCGCGGCTTCCAAACGTGTCTTCGGGCTGCCGAAGCGAATTTCGGCCGCACCCCCGCACTATAAAGATCGCTCCTTATTTTTGGGAGAGGGGGTTTGTGACGACGCAGACCACGGCATCCGGAATGTGGTGTGCCCCGAAAGCAAAGTAGTCTGGTTTTGCCAGTGCGCGACTGGGAGGGGCGCCTTGAAATCAGAGTCGCCGTGACATCCCCGCGTCCGGATTGGTCAATTTGCTGCCGCTGGCAACGGTCGTAGGTCGGCGGGAAAGTCTGTTCCTGTTGGCTGTTGACGGTCGGTGAGCTCGTGCGAAGGCGCTGTTTGTGCGAATGAAGTATGTGCATTCCTGTGGCGACTTTCCTCGGCAGGTTCTTCGGGAGTTTGGGCGGCATGGGGCTGTTTTCGATTTCTGGGTGGTGCACACGGATGGAAAACTCACCAGGAGTCGTGTGTCCGAGAACGCAGCCACGCTGGAGGTCGGACAAGTGTCGTCGCCCTGGGCCGAAGCCGCCAAGCAATCCGCCTCCTCATACCCTCGAGTGCCGCAGTGGGCCGGCAGCCCCTAAAAAGCATTTCTCCATTCTTAGCGCTGCAACATGATCGCCACGTTCGCCAACTCTCCGGTGAGCGGTGGTGCACGCTCCAGGTTGGCGAGCTGGGTCAGTGCCGCCTTTGAGTCACTCAGGATTACCAGGCGGTCGGGCGCACTCTCTGCTTCAGGTAAGGACAGTGCCCGGCGAAGCGCCGCCAGCTCGGCTGTCGCGGAGCATGCAAGAGAAAGGCGCTCCGCTGCTCGTGCTCCAAAGTCTGTCAACAACGTGTACGGCTGCTACTGTGCGTGCTTCGTAGTCGACGGATTCGTTCGTGTACCATAGCGCCCATTCCTTGAAGTGCTCTTTGTGCTTCGGGCCCTCGAGGTCTGCGTTGAGTTCCACTTCAAGCGGTGCATCTGTTCTGTTTTATTAGCTGAACTACCTTACGTCTCAGGAATTTACCCAGTGGCATTGTCAGTACCTCGAAATATTTTTTTTCCTAGAAACAACTTGGTTGCCCCTATTTGGTCTGATCACTTGTCTGCATCTGCTTGCGCGCGGGTTTGAGTAAACGCTTTACATACTTTTTGATTTTTCGCGGCTTTCTGGAAAGCTGCATTTCTAAGGTATGTTGGCAAAGGGGTTAGGCCGAAGGGCTGAAGTCTTATGTCTTGAAATCTGATGTCTTGAAGTCTGATGTCTTGAAGTCTGATGTCTTGAAGTCTGAAGTCTTGATGTCTGAAGTCTTGAACTCTGAAGTCTAAAGTCTTAAGTCTTGAAGCCTGAAGTTTGAAGTCTTGAAGTCTGAAGGGCTAAAGTTTGAAGTGCAGAAGTCTGAAGTCTTAAAGGTCTAGTAGGGTCCCATAACAAATCAGGGCTGAAAGGTATTCTTTCAATAGGGAGGTGGTAGCTTAAGTGCTAGGTCCACGGGCTTTCTGCCGCACGAGAGTTAAAATCGCAACCAGGATTGCACCATATGAAACGGGCGTGAAACTAAACTTTACCTCTCGTTCTGGAAGTCCTGTGGTAATCGACAGAACGACAATACTTTTTACTTTCCGGAGTTCCCTCGCAATTTCCCTGCGCAATAGTACCAAGGCATCCTCATCCGAGAACACCAGGGCCCGTTTGCTCAAAGCTGGTTAACTCTAACCGCGGTTAGAAGTTAACCGCGCTTCCCTACCTAGGTACGTCTGAGTACCTAGCCGCGTTCGACAAAAACTCGATGCAGAATTTCTCCGTGTTTTATTTTTATGCGGTAGCTCCCGCCACCAGCCGGTCGAAGCAAAGAAATAGCCTTTTAAGAAACGTTTTCGCTAGTTTTGTCTTTATTAAGAAAAATAAAACAACAATTTATCACAGTGTTTCTTTTTATGCATAATATATATATATATATATAAGAGAGAGAGAGAGATGCAGGGTGACGGTGGAAAACGAACCAGGAGGATTTTATTCGACGTTTCGACCTGAGGCAGGTCTTCGTCAGGAATATATATATATATGCACTTTAATAAAATCAAAGTATATTGATGCATCTATTGTGTCGCCAAACACAGTATAAGTTTGCAGCGTTGATTTCGGATCTGGCAACGGTCTTTAACCCTTCGCTGTTTCGTCCTCCGTATTTTGCGACGTACGTTTCCCGCGCTTTAGTTATCAGCTGATTTTCACTGTTTGTCTTCTTTGCCGTGTGCCCAACCGACCCTCCGACTCGCCCGCCGACCGACTACCGGACTGACTGACAACTGATTTGCGGACGGATTGCCGAAGATAAGGGACGCAATGTCGACTGTGACGCGACGCCGACATCGAAGAGAGCGCGAGTTCGCCCAGTACGCTGTTGTGATGAACGGACGGCAGCGTGTGTTCCGTGACGGCTTGAACCCTTTGGAGGAGTTCGACGAGGACGAACTGCAGGAGCGCTTTCGATTCGATCGCGCGGGCATTATGTTCCTTGCCGACACACTGCGCCCGGACTTGGAGCGGCCGACGCGTTGCAGCCGCGCCCTCTCTGCAGAGCAGCAGGTCATTGTCGCCCTGCAGTTCTACGCCAAGGGGAACTTCCTCATCTCCGCAGGGGACTACATCCGTGTGCACGTCTCCACCGCTTCGCGGACTGTGAGGCGGGTGACTCTGGTCTTGGCGCGTCGTGCCCGAAACTTCATAGGGTAAGTGGTTTGGAGCATCTCCTGGCGCGTCCCGATACTAGGCGCATGTGCAGGCCAGTTTTCGAGAAAAAAGCCTGGGCCTAGATTGCGCGATGAGCAATCACCATTATTTTGGAAACCCTTTGAATAGAAATTTCGGTGTGTGAATGGTGTTCACTGAAACACCTGCATTCGTTGAAGGTGGTCTTTTCAGCACACCTATTCTGTCATTTATTTACGGCGCACCACGTGCGCAATGACCCTTTAGTTTTTGTTTCCTAAGCTGTAGGCTCGCTAGCCTGAATATCTGCCAGCACATCGATCCCCACGTATACTGGTACCTCCCTAAAGGAACATTAAAAGTGTTGCTTCAGCACTCGATATTTGTTCCCTGGTTATGAGCGTGACATGCAGACCAGTGAACTGAGCAGTAAAGTTACACGAACAAAGTGGAGTGTACAAAATAACTCTCTTATTACCTATTATTGGTGCAGGTGCAAATCCAACAAACCTACGAATAAATTAGGAGTGCAGACATTTACAAACAGCCTGGTTTCTGCACTCCCAACTATGTACTTGCTGCTACTGAGCTCGTCTTGCGGCTACTGAGTACTGTCATTGTGCAGACAAGGTTTTTATTGCTCACTATTGATAAAGATGAATGATAGCTGTGGTTATTTTTAAGCATGCGGTTATAACAGCAACACCATCACTGTTAATCTCGTAGTGCTACAGACTGACTCAAATTCATCTACAATGCAGGTGGCCAAGTGAAGCGGAGGGTCATGCCTTACAACAGGCATGTTTTGAGATCGGTGGGTTTCCTTCGGTCGTGGGTGCTGTTGATGGCACTCACATTCCAATACAGGCCCCACAAGTGCATGAGGAGGTGTACGTAAACCGCCATCTGTACCATTCGATAAATGTACAGTTAGTGGTTGACCTCTTTTACCGTATCCGCAATGTGGTTTCAAAATGCCCTGGAAGCACCCACGACTCTAGGATATTCACCGAGGGTTCGTTGTCAGGCAAGCTGGCCGATGGCGTTTACGTTGGTCTACTGTTTGGAGACAGCGGCTACACCTGCAAGCCATGGCTGATGACGCCCTTCCTGTCTTCGTCATCAGCAGCGGAGGTCACCTACAAGGCGTCGCATAGCACAACGAGGAGCACCGTGAAACGATAAAGCCAGGCTATGCGTCCTGGTTCCAGGGTTCAGTGTTTCGGCACCTTGAGGCACCTAAACTTTTAATGTGGTTGTGCCTGCGCTTTACATTTGTTGCCATTTTTATGTTCTTGCATAGTAGGCTACGGCTGCTTAGAAGCAAGGAGAGGAAGGCGTATATCTACTACACCTTATTTATACTACTGGCTATAACCTACTGTCATAGCCTGAAATGTTTATTCTAAGGTTAGCCAGCTCTGTAGGAATGAAGTAAGTCGATTCCCAAAATTTAACCATTAGCCAGTTGAATCTATATGTCACATCAATTGTTATATTTTATTTGCTCTTTTCTGTTTGAACTCAAGAATAGAAGTTAGAACTTCTCTTAAACATATCCTTCCTGTTGGTGCTGTATGACTGGGTTTATTAACCTACAGGTTTTTACTAGCTGTTTCTACTTTTCAAACAATAGCAGTTATTTTTTTTTGTTACTCTATATTGCCTAAATGTAAAACAATTCTTAGAAGAAAAAAACATAGCTTGCGATGTGAAAAAAATTACAGATTACAGGATTTAGACAGTTTGAGTACAGACACACACACAATACTGCTTATCTCAAACTGCATTTTCCTTGCAGGTTTTTGCGAAGGACATTTTCACTATATCAGTGATGGGATTGCTGCGCCATTTGCGCCAAAGTGATTACCCTGCTACCTCCTGCTTCATTTAACCAAAATGTGAGGAATTTGCACAAACGTAGCGCCAAACCTTAATTTCACTTTAATAATACTGAAAATATAATAGCTCGGGCCTCGCTGTCCGTCCGGGCCGTTACGATATGCTTCCACAAGTTTTCAGGTTTTCAAAACTTTTGATTATCGTCTCATATACCATACCATTCAATCACATTTTGTATGAATGACAGGCAATATACGACAGTTTCGCAATAATGTTCATATTAGTCGTCTCTTCATTCTGGAGGGTTAGCTAGTGTCGTTCAGTGCGCTTTTCACCGCGCACCGGTGTACTGCTGAGAAGCAAACACCACGAAGTAGGCACCGCGATTTTGCATTCTTGCTTCGCCTCAGCGCACTATGTGTTAAGGGGAAAGCACTCCTCAAAAGCGAGACGCAACACAATTCCCGAATACAACTTCAACCTGTAAATATGGTAGATTGCGAGATCCTGGCGGTACCTTTTTCAAATTCGAAATTTAGCAAGGGTACTTTGGTATTGCAAGAACATTTATATGTGCTCTTATGTATGTTTATTTATTTATACAAACTCATTTGTTTAGCTATCAATTTTCTATAGATGTGAGTAGACTAGAACTAAATTGACAGGAGCAGTGGATGGAATCTCCGGAAGAACCTGAATGAGCTCGGCGGGTTTGTTTCTAAGTTTCGTTCACATGTCGTTTTTCCTATGAAGTTCTACAGATAAAATGTAATTTATGTTGATAATCAAATGACAAGTGCTTTGTTTTTTTATCTGACTTATAAAATACAGCTTTATTACAACCTCTAGAACTTGAAGGACACATCAGTTTATGTGATCAATGTTATTGTACTATTTTAGTTGCATTCAGTACCCTAAAATTACCATTCAAAGAAGTTTGTGCTGTCCATTATCAATCACCTTCTTGTCACCCTGTCATGGTGCTTCTCCACGCAACTGAACGCTATAGTTTTGTGTTTGAGGGACTCCTGCTGTGCAGTTTATGCTAACAAAGGTTTCAACGTATGTGAGAAGGCAATGTAGACTTTGCCCTTTAGTTGGACAGGCCGACAAATTAATCTTGACGTAATGTTTGCATTGGTATGAATAAAAATGAATGTGCGCTTACGCTACAAAAGTTATTTTTGTTGCTCCAAAATTGACTTATGACTCCTCCAAGAGCTTCTCCAAAATGACTCGGACCAATCACATCACTGATATCTTTAACAAAATCTGCATATCATTACTATGTTAAAATATTCCCGCAAAAATATAAAATATTGGGCATAATACCGTGTTTTCAATAGGCTGGAGCGAGGATAGACATCACATGCCAACCTCACTAGATGTTCGTGTTAAACCACTTCAAAAGGATAACGGATATTGCTCCATTTACGTATACACTGTGCAGGACGATAGGCCAGCTCAAGAGCAGGTTCCACTGCCTCCATGCTGAGTTGAGGATGCAGCTAGAGAGATGCTTCGACATCACTGTCGCCTGTTGTGTCCTGCACAACCTGGCCAAGACATACCCCTGCAGCATGCCAAGGACTGTCCTCCCCGAAAAGGTTCCCGTCGAGCCCGTGGCAGCGGGCCGTGACGAAAGCAATGAGGCTCGGGACGCCATCGTCAGCCAGTTCTTCGGTTGAGCGTAAGTATACCAATATATTGCACATTCTGCTTTGCATGGTCTTGAGTACCAGTGTATTGTGCTGGCAAGGTACCCCGAATAATGTCAAGTCGTCAAACATTACCTTTTACAACTTATCATCGTCTGTGATACAATTTCGATATATATATATTTTTTTTAATACGATGTACATGATTTAGTTATATTCCATCTCACCCAACGATGGATTAGGGCCCGAAGGCTGGCGGGCAGAGCACCACCTCACAAAAGCTTGCATCCGCATTGCAAAAGAGTGCGCAAAAGAAATTTCGATATGCCGAGTATGAAGAACACCTATGTTACGCATATGGTTCTCTGTTGTGATAACGTACTATTTTATATTGGTGAAGTAAATGTACACCCGCATGCAATATGAAGGTGAACACCTTACCTGGTTTCTTGCCTGTTTTACGGCTCCCTAAAGCTATATTAACTCTCAACGTCTCAATTGGTACGTGGCCTGGGGGTCTAAACTTTGCGTTCAACCCCTCTTCTGGAACAGAGCTTGTTCCAAAACTTGCAGAAGCGTCAAAAACAAGAAGAGGGCTGTTCACCTTCATATCTCTCGCGGGTGTACATGGCATTTAGTTTAATAAATATGAATTCCATATTTCGTAAACATTTTAACTGTTTTGAAAAGTTGGAGGGCGCAGGCAACACTGACATAAAGATAACCATTCAATCTAATCTTTGTGTACGTACTCTACATACGCTCCCGTGTGGACCACTCTATCAGACTCATCATCATTTTCTAAAGGCCACTGGTTCTGATCCCGGGTTCTCTTCGCCACATCGCTTTCAGCCGGTATATAAGAAAGCTCCCTTCAGTAGTCTGGCACGGCAGACCTTACTGAACATATATTTTAAGCTTCGTGTCGGGACTCCGGCTGCGCCACATCATGAGAGTGTTAGGAGAGCAGCAGACTTAGCGGGTGTAGGGTACGCCACAATCTTTGGATGAAAACAAAAATGTTTAAACGAGTGCCTTAACAAGTGCGCCCTCAGTGCCTTCACCTATATGCACGAGACGGGAAAGGTCTCCGGCCAAGCCAAGTGTGCTGGACTCGTTCCATCACCGGGCACTCCGGCTGATCCTGCCTGGTTTCTTCCGGCGGAACGACTATCCGACGCTACTCAAGGCAAGTCCACATCTTTATGCCTCCGCTTATCTTATGCAATTTATTGAACTGTTATCTAGAAGTGGATGAGGGAGTGCTAAAGGATACAGATCTGGTTACCCTGTGACATCTGAAATAGCATTCAACCACCTCCCAAATGAGTCCACCGCTTGCACAGATGTACAGGCGTTCGTGAAGAACACCCAAATATTGCAGATTAATTGACGCTGAAACATATTTGCTGTCTGTATACTAAAGGCGTCTTGCACCTAACGGGGCCAAACATGAGAGCGGGATTTAATATTGTAATAAAACAAAATGTAACCGGAATATGCTGATGTGTTTATCTCAGTGTGAAGTGCATACGCTGCATTTATAATGTGCCCCCACAACTCTGTGGGCTCACTGACAAAATTCTCAGACATTTGCACAAAATTGCAACACCTTCAGTGACATGCGAAATCTCTCAATTAGCCAAAAAAAGTTGATGGTTTGTTGTCATAGGGCCAAACATTTTTCTTGCAACAACTAACTTGTTGCGGGCACAGAGCAATTGTCGGATATTGTGTTATTCAATTAATTGCAGCGCATACACTAAAAGAAAAGTATAATTTTTAAAAATAATTATTGCATTTTATTTTCAAAAATAACTCCTGCACTTCTATTTGGGCACCCTAAATATGTATGTTCAACAATGGAAGAAACTGAAGTATCCTCTTGAGAAACGAAGAAGTGAATTAGCTGGCCGCTAGGAACATTTAAGGGCTTGAATGCTGTGTTTAGTCCGTTTTCTTTCCCTGGTTCCCACTTCGTGTACGGGAGACATTGCCTGACAACACTGACCTAGTAATGAATAGCACAAAACAGTTACAAATCAGCAGATGTGAGCGTATTGGCTGCAATTGTGCTGAAACATGTTTTTGTTTAATTACAGATTCTAGATGAAATCAAGGAAAATTATGATTTCCCAAAGATCAGCCATGCAACACTCTGCAGAGTCCTGCATAAGCTTGGGTTTGCGTTTACCAAGGGCAACAGGAACCCATTGTTGCTTGAGTGCAATGATCTCGTGCTCTGGCGTGCAACCTACCTCAGGTCGATCAAGGAGTACCACCAAGATAACAGGCCCATCTACTACTTAGATGAGACGTAGATCAATGCTGGACACACACGCTCCAAGGTATGGAATGTCCGGTCAATCGCATCTTCCATTGATGCTCAGAAGAAGGAGCTTACAACCGGTCTGAAGAACCCCTCTGGAAAAGGCGAGCAGCACATCATTTTCCTTGTGGAAAGCAAGGAGGGCTTTGTTGGGGGGGCGGCCGAGGTCTTCCCGTTCAAGAAAGGCAGTGGTGACTACCACCAAGAAATAAGCGGGCAACGCTTTGAAGAGCGGATCACTAAGAAGCTACCACCAAACCTCCAGCCCATCAGTGTTGTAGTCATAGACAATGCCTCGTATCACTCTCTAAAACTCCACTCCCTGCCAACTACCAGTACAAACAAACTTGGGATTCACCTGTAGCTCAGCAACAATGGGATTGCATCAGACCTGTCCATGCTGAAGGTAGAGCTCCTGAACCTTGTCAACAAAACGAAGGCTGCAAGGCCCGAGCTGGAAAAGTATTGCATTGATGCAATAGCAGAGCCCCACAGCCACAGCGTCTTCCGCTTTCCTCTCTACCACTGTGACCTTAATCCAGTTGAATTGGTATGAAGCCAAGTAAAAAGAGAAGTTGCGAGCCAGAACCAATCGTTCAAGATTGCGGAGGTGGAGAAGCTGACTCCGAGTGCCTTGCAGCATGTCATCCCCGAGGACTGAGAAAGCCACGTAAAGCACACCATTGGTGTTGAAGAACGGATGTGGGAAGCAGATGGCCTCGTTGACACTGTCCTCGGCAGTATTGTAATCGACAAGAAATGGGAACTTTGTCACTAATACATGTGATGAAAAGTGAAGAAATTGGTTTTGAACCAATTGAATGGTAGGCATTCTTGCCTTTCCATTGTCCTGTAATGACATGTGACATCAGCAGCAAACTCAGCATGTGGCACATTATCCAGGACTGGTTTGTGCGTCAATTGTTCACTCAAGATGTGAATCAAGCAGCAGGTTTGGAATCTGGCGACATTATCTAGGACTGGTTGGTGCGTTTATTGCTCTTTCAAGATGCGAATCAAGCCGCGGTCGCATTTGTTCCTTACAGGTGCATTATGTGACACCATGTTTGGGAGGATAATAAAACCTGTCTTGTGAAATGAATAGTATTAATTCTGTATCGTTTAAGTGATACACCTCAACGGGAAGTTGAGGTGTATCGCATAAAGACGGGGCCGTCACACGTCCTCGGGCTCAAGCACTGTGTTTAGCTCATGCAGCCTGTTTTTAATCGATCGGATGTTGGAATACCAAATGTTGCCACAGGGGTTAGGCTGGAAGAGAGAGGAACTTTCACCCACGCTGTCCCCGCATACTACGCTTGACTACTGCTGCCGATTGCCCCGGTGCGGCGGGAACACGAACACCGTAGGCTATGGTTCAGGGATATACGAAAATAAATTAGGCAAGTGATAAAATTAGCCAGACGATCTTCCGATGAGTACATGAAAGTCAGGCTTTTAGTCCTAGCGGCTACCGAGGCGCGTACGAGGCTGACGGCGGTAGGGACAAAGCGCACGCAGATGGATCAGCAGTCGAGAATCCTTGAGCGTTGTAACTATTCGTGCTGTGACAAGGAACTACAGCGAAAACCCAGCAAGCAGGCGGAGCCGCCGTTAGTTCTCGATAAGCAGATGAAATACTCGCCTCCGCATGAAACGTCTTGGCGCACTGATGTGTTTGACGGAGCAAATATACCACATGGTTTCAAACAGGTTCGTGATTGGACCCAGCGGCCTGTAGCATTGGGCTTTAGTCCATCGTAGGACGGGACGGAGTATAGCAGATCTGAATCCAAAACTCTATTGATAGTTGCAGGTAAAATGGATTTTATTTCTCAACCGCTGTGTTGGCTTTGTCATCTGTAAACAAATAATTCAAGATAAAAATTAAAAACAGCATAATATGTCAATGTTTACTCTTCTCCTAATTGTTTTTTTAACGATTTGATATGAAATTCTGCACGCTGTGTTTCCAGTCCCATTAAAGTTTTTTTGGTCCTCTAGTAATTTTCTTGACTGATGGTAGAACTCCTCTGCAGCAGTTGCTGCTGTAATCGTTGCCGTGGCAGCATGCATAACCCTTTGTGTGCATTCCTTCTCCAGAAGTAGATTCCCTCCCTCCAGCTGCTGCTGCCTCTCTGTCTCCTGCAAAAACCGCTGTGAAGCCTCCCGGCACCAACGTCGGCTGTACGGCACATTCGTTGGAGCCCGCTGCACCACCTCCTCTGGCAGACGCTCGTGCAGCACTTCCGCACTTGCTCCAGTCCCATAGGGACCAGGCTGTGGATCTATTCCCCTGGAGCTGTCACTGCGAAAAATGCATCTGTAAAAAGTGGTCAGGTTTTGTTCTTGTCAGTATGGGCAAAGAGAACACACTGTGCAAAGTTTTTAACCCTGATAAAGATGCCGATGCTGCGCCAAAATTCATTCATACGTGTTAGTGCAGAGGACAAAGTTTGCTAACTAAGTTGGTTTATACACTGACGAGCAGGCTTGAGGTCGGAGCCCAGTGTTGTTACTTCTTGCACAATTGCCCAATACATGGTGTGGGAAAATACGCCTTTGGTTGTGAAGAGCATTTGCATGCATGTGTGCGTACTTTCACTGCTAAAGGTAGAACACAGCTGTTTAGCTATGTGATTAACAGCTCGTATATGTATTGGTCACATGACCAGTTAAACCACGTTGCACTTTGCACATTGATAGGACAACTTCAAACATTACAGCACATAGTTTCACTGGCATTGATTTTACTTGCGCAGGTTACCATCCTGGGGGTAGTTAACTTCACAACCAGAATTAAGGTAGTGTTTGAGCCAATTTTGCTAAGTTGGTAAAACTAGCAACAGGACGGTTGTACTGTGTGTGATCTTTTAATTTACATATTGAAAGCCTGCTAAAGTTAGCATAAAAAAAAACATAAAAAAACAGCTTTACCACCTGATTTGTCATTGCATGCAGTCTTATTTCATAAATTTGTAGCTTCTGTGATACTCTTTCAGCCTTGGTGAAAATAATTAGAAATGCGGTAGCGCTGTGCCTCGTCAGATCTTGGAGTACACTCTGAAACTTTCTTACGACAAAAAAGTTAGTAAATTTATCTTACGACAGAGTTACGAGCTTTTAAGTATTTTTTGAAGCACAATGTTCGTAAGTTTTGCGCAAGTTACGGATTTCGTCAAAACCTATTTGAAACGTACGAACATTTTGCTTCCGGAATACCGAAAAGATTGTAGCTTTGTCGTAAGATAAATTTACTAACTTTTTTGTCGTAAGAACGTTTTGGGAATCTGCCCTCTGGTCTTTATATAAAGGTACTCGGCAATAATGCTGTTCAAATGGCAACATGCCCATCTTGTTATCAACATTTGTCCTCGTCTTTTAGAGCCTCGCCTGGAACGACGGTTCTGCTTTACTATGACCGGTTCCGTAGCATCATTTAATCATCACACAATCGGGTCTAGAAACGAGTCACCTACTCTTCCGTGTCACCTATGATGGCATCCAACCCGCACAGGTTGGGCGAGTCCTCGCCGATTACTTCGAGGACGGCTTCGACGAGGGCCGTCAGGACATGGGGGTTTGGCCCAGCACCTATGAATTAAGGCATAGGAATTTCGTCTCGACTACTACTTACTCGAATCACGAGCAAACACAGAGGAGGTGGGGTTCACTGTTCAACCAAGTATGTAAATGGAACTTTCATGGAAAAATCAAAATAAACAAATACTGCATGAGACATTATTTTAAACATTCAGTAATTGCGAGATAACATTGCTAAAAGTGTGGACTGTGTAATCATGCAATTCTTACATTCTTACAGTTTGGGCTGTCGGCCTCGACCATTGTGCTCTCTAAAATGTGTTTTAATAATGTGCCCAAAGTTTTGGGTCTTCCAATGAACTATTTTACGAATTCCACACAGCCTGTGCAGAACTTGTACATAAACTGCAATAAATTGTCTTCTGATGCTGTAACACTGCTATTACTGCTGTTCATGGAAGGTGACAAGTCGACTTCCAGCAGAGGGCAAAGGTGCAGGAATATACAAATGTCCATATTAACGATTCTAGGTTTGATTGCTCATATAGTATCACTAAAGCAATGCAATATCTTTTAACTTAAGAACATAATGAACTTACCTGAGCGCTGTTCATGCTTCTTGTAAAAGCTGTACAGTTGTCTGGTCTTTTTTAGAAGGTCCCTCCAGCACTGCTGTAGCTGGTCTGGGGTGCGCAAACAGCCCATGGCTCTGCAAATTTCGTCCCATGCCTGTCGTTTTGTTTGGGGTCATGGTCGTAGCACTGAACTTTCCCAAAATTTGATATTTTCACTCCCCCACTGTCCGAATTAGTTGTAATTGTTCATCCAATGTCCAATTCCTCTGCCGTTTCATGATGATGCTGGATTTCGCCTGACTCATTTTCGATTTCAGATTTGTTATGATCGTCTGATACGTAATTATGTCTCTCTTTATAATCCTAACAAGACATCAAGTCATCTGAAAACAAAATAAATTAAAGAAAGACAAGCGCAAGAGAAAACATGCACACTTCTTTCACGATAAAATTTGTTGTTTTTTTTATTTTCCAGTTGTACAAGTTCGCAGACGACAGTACCGAAGTTCGATCGAATGCCGTGCCTGCATCCGTGCCGGCAGCTTCTATTGAGGTAGCGGATATTTGTTTCTGAGGCAAGTTTTTAGTTTATATCTTGCCTTCGTTGAACCGTCTCCCGCTGCAAGGGGGTCGTCGGTGTTGTGGATGCGCTGCAAATACAATACACGGCGAACTGTACTATAAACCAGACTCCGCGATTAGAGGCGGTTTTTCGGCGTGATTCCTTTCACTACCATGCGATTGCGGCTCGAGATAGGTTTTAATGGGGGAAAAGAAAGAAAGCTGGACGTTCATTACAACGCAAGATCTGCTGAGATGACATTTTGATAGCGGTACGGTCTCATAACTTTCTCATGAAACATCACGGCACTCACCTCGGTAATATATTTTGAAGGTCCCGCTGACTGTAGCATTCATTAAAACAAGTCCACTTCAGAGGGCGATGCGTGATCTTATTCGAACTTGACGTGACCAGTCAAGCGTAGCCCTGCTCCCACAGCACGCTCGCCGTCGGGCGGTGGGCGAACTGCCGTCGACTCCGACTGTAGACCCTGTGTTGAAATGTGCTTTTCGTGGCACGAGGATGACGCATCTTCGTAAAGATAAATGTTCCCAAGCGTGACGAGCAGCCGTAGCGGCCATATTGTCTGATGCTAGGTATTATTTTACTCCGGCGTCCCCACTCTGCAGGTCACGTGACCTAAACTTCCCCCTCGTAGGGAAATCCGGTTAACCGCGGTTAGTTAACCAGCTTCGAGCAAACGGGCCTTGAGCTTCCGAAATCAAATTAACGCGGACCGATCGAACCCACTTTTTCCACAGAACACTCGAAGCAGACGATCACGCTCATCGGATGTCGCCGACCGTTGCGCCGGTTGCGCCGTTGCCATGGTTGCTGACACATCCGGCGGCACCCGGCGGCGGTGGTGGTAGTATCGATTGTAACGCCATGATTTGAGGTGATGGAAACAAGAACCCTATGCTTAAGCGCAGAGAGATCGCCCTGATGAAATATGTATGTTAACGGCTGTACCCGTCCGAATGGCCAACGTGGGTATATTCACAACATATTAATGAGCTCCTGAGGCCGTCGTGACGTCAACATGACTCTTGGCGGCCTCTACCGAGGTTTCTTTGAAAGCCGCTAGCTTCGTTATCCTGGCTATTTTTCAAGCATTAGCTTATCGACTCCCGGCGCAAGATTTTCAAGGACCTGCTAGAAGACAAAATGCGTCGTGTTTGTAAAGTAAGCGCAAGATAAAACGCAACATACCGGCACAATCGGAATGTGGTTTTCTGTTACTATTAGCGACCGGCCTTTTAGTTGCGATGCTGGGAAAGCGCCTTCTTTTTGCTGCTCTTGTTCGTCTTCATATTATCTTTAAATGCTTCGAGCAGACGACGGGGGAATCGCAAGGGTTACGAAGCTGCTCGTTCTTGTGACGGCAAATCTTGACAGTGCTGCAATAAAGAAGGACTCACGGTCGCCGCTACGGCACGGCAGTCATTACCGACGCCGATGTTTTTTTTACCCCATGCCGGCCTCCCGAAATGTGCGGAGGCAAAGCTTAGTTAGAACCGCCACGAGTTCGAGGTGAATACGTATTCAAATTAGCTGAGATTATTCAAAGCTGTACTATATTCAAGAATATAGATACAGCTACTGGTGCACTGTTAGAATGATTGCTTACAATCAAAATAAAAAAAAAAAAACGTGGTTTTAGAAAATATATCTAGAAAATTTGACTGATTTGATTCAAATCATATTGGATGGATGGATGGATGGTAATAGCTATGCCCTTTGTATCGGGCGGCAGCTTGCGCCACCTAGCCTGACAATTCGTCATCTCTTCTTTTTTTTTTTAATTTGTATACATTTTGTTTTAACACAACCCTTCCTCCCCTCCCCCTTTTGAAGTATTTCCATTGTTTATATTTATCTGCATTTTTACCCCTCCCTAGATCTTTTCCACCAAACTTCCAATCTCCTCGTAGTTACCGCAATTCTTTTCCTATCCATTCGCTCATCCATGTCTGCGAATCACCCAGTGCCCTTTCCAAATCCGTATTCATCCCCCCAAGATGGTTAGACGAAGCCCCGTGCACCTTAAACTTGCATTTTCTATAGTTTCGCTTTCACGCCTGCATATGCCGCATAGAGTGTCTATTTCCTAGAATTTAGCCCTATATGTTTTTGTCTTTAGTACCCCGTTCTAACTTCAAACAGTAATGAGCTCCAAAATGAATTATCATACAACTGTTCCTCCTTTATTTCTTGTTTTTGTGCCCTGTATATTGTTAAGGCTGATTACTCCTGCATTTTCTCTTCCCACAATTTCCGCTCAATTTTCTTTACTCCCTTTTCTACTGATATGCTCTGATCTGCCCCATCTCGTTGAATGTATTTATATCTCAGCTTGCCGGTTCGATTTGTCCACTTAGTGTTTAGACCATCATATATAGATACTTGTACACGTTCCCTGCCTACCGTGTATCTTCAATTTCAGCTAGTCTTTGTTCAAATTTTACTTTACTGAGCGCTTCTCTATTCTCAGAAGACACCCAACCCGTATCCCCCTGTACTTCCTCATTTGGTGTATTCCCATGTGCCCCCAATGCCAGCCTACCTACACTCCTTTGCTGTATCTCTAAACCTGCCTGAATTTCTGACTTCATACACAATACCGCATTCCCAAATGACAGTCCTGGCACCATTACTCCCTTCCATACACCCATAACGACTTCATATCTATTATAGTTCCAGAGTGTCCCGTGTTTCATAATAGCTGAATCTCGTTTCCCCTTTTTTACTACAATTATTTTTTTATTTGGTTTTGGCCAGTGTGGCTAAGAATCGTCTTATTAAAATCAGACTGATTTAGATCAGAATTTAAAACATCCTGATTTTTATTCTGCACTCTGCTCGAAATATTCACTTCATTTTGTCCCAAGTCCGTACGTTAGTTACATTTATATCCTCCTTCAAAGTACTGGTCATATTACTAAACTTTATACTTTGTTAAAATCCGGAAACAAATGAAATAATTTCAGCGAGGGCGAACTTTCGAAACGCACCAGAAAAACTATTTCAATATTTCGGTTCAATTTGAACTGTAACAGGGAGGCAGGCGACCTGCAAGCTTTCAGAAGTAAGCAGATACGGTGCGACTTGAACCAGCAACAGTATACATCAACTTTCAATTTTGAAATTTGTTAGAAAATATTTATACCAAGCCCCCCGAACAAAAGGTTTCTCCAATTGGAAACTTCACTAGGTCCTGCGTCCCTACACATACGAAACCCAATACAATAATAATATAAAACAAAAACACTATTACCTCAGCAAGATTAGTGGACAATGTTTTTTTACTTAAACAAGCAATTTCAATGTCGTTGGAGTCGTAGCTGATAAACAAGTAAGAGTCGAGAATATCAGGTAATGCAAGTATTTTTACAGAACGCCTACTCCTATTTCCAGTCATCCATGCTCGTGTACCACGCCTCAAAAGGGAAATTACTACTATGATAGAACTTATTGGAAATGCGACCTTGAACTGCAGAGGAAGGCTCATGCCCGAGGCCTATAATTGTACTCGCGTAGAGTACGGCGCACGCCAATTGTTGCTCCCGGCTCGCGAATGAGCGCTTCAATGATCTGAAAAATGCGGAACCTCAAAGAAGCCTGCACGTGGAATTTTCATAACACATAACCAGAGGTAAAGTAGGGCCGGGGTAGGTTGTACACCGGAATATTCTGGCAAATTTTAAAAAGATCCACAGTCAAAAAAAAAAAAGAAACGAAAAAAAAACATTCTGAGGAATCTTTTCAGAGCTCTTTAATTATTTAAGCGGTATTCAGGTAACCCAATATAAATTTAAGCTACAACATAATTTGCTGAAATATATGCATGCATGTTTCTGATCCGAATCTAGAGAAGAATGGGGTAACAGAAGGAGGGATTTTGAAGGGGTCAAAGCGCGAAGTCTGCCTCTCGAAAAATAGTTGACTTGTGTATTCAGACATAAGTTTCCGCCAAGTTAGTAGATCACGTCGTGTCAAAAATATACGCAAAAATTAATTGAAAGTTTCTTTTGTCATCAAACGAAAACAGAAAATGAATGACTAGGATAACCACAATATATTTTAAAACCCCTGAAAGTGTAACTTGAAATGTACGATTAGGTATAAAATACGCACCCGAATTGCATTTATAGAACTAGCAAGTATTGTGCCTTTTATAGCTTTTCCTTAGTTTTTAATATGTTTGAAAATTTCTCTTCGGTGTACTAGAAAAAAGTAAAAAAATAATTTATTCCAATATTTATAAAGCCTCGCCTGAAAAAAAAAATATTATTCGAAAGATGCGATTTGTAATTACATATAATTGCAAGTTCACTCATGACCGCATCAATGCAACAAAAAAACTATTTTCAGTGGCAACAAAATTGAAGACAAGTTAGGGCTATATTGCGGCGTTCGTGACGCGCAGTTGGTAACGCACGCTGGCCGCCGCGGTGAGGGACAAAGTTCGAACTTCAGTGGACCTGGAGCTTTAGCTTTGTTTTTGTTTTGTTTTTTTCTCCTAAAAAATTCCAGTCCATCCTCGGTTATAATCTCGTGTTCTGGTTTGGAACATTTCTGAATTTACCACGTGTATAGGAGCACCGGTAACGAGCTGCTTGAAGTCAGTCATGGGGGATCGGTGGCCGAGTGGCTAGCGCCAGCTCAGAGCACGTGAAGCGAAAGCTCGCGCTGCAGAACCCAGGGATCCTGGGTTCTATTCCCACCGCTGCCCGTTTCGATCTGGATGAGCATCGTACCGGCGTGCGGTCGTGTATCACTACTGCGTGAGCACGTTAAAGACCCAAGGCTAGCGGTTGTACTGCACAGGCTGAATTGCTCATCTACAGCGAGTGACTCGTCGCAACTTTAAAAAATGGCAGACCAACTACTCGCTGTATAAATATCCACACAACCCCAATTATTATTATTATTATTGAAGTCAGTCACTCATTCGTCGCCGTCGCAAGATGCACCGTGCCCTCTTGTGATGATAACATCGTTGACACCCGCTGTCGCGCTGCTGTTGACGATGCCCGGGGATGCCGCTGTCGCCCACGTGCGCCTCTTTTTCGTAGTTGATCCAAGGACGGTGACGCTTCGAGTATAACTGGTTTAATATGCGTTGTATTTACACAATATTTACAATTTAGACAAAAGTGCGGTTCGTTCTTCAAACTCCGCTGTCGCTGCTCAGGTATATATCTTTCTCAACCTCTCATCGGCTCCCTCGGCTCATTCTCAATATCTCAAATCTCTCTCGATGTTTCTCAATCAAACTCCCCCGGTCCACTCTCCCACAAACTCCTGTGTCCTGTCTCTGCCCTCTTCGGCCCCTGCCTCTCCTCCTTTCACATTCCCGTATTTTTTTCCCGGCGCCGGGTAGGCAACGTCTCTCTCCCTCTTCTCCCAATTACAGACTCACCCCCCGTTCCCAGGTTGTTCCCCTCTCCGCCCACTTCCGAGAAAACACGGCGTCGCCAAAACCCAGTCGCCTGACGACTTTCCCAGCTCCTGCTTGGCAGCTTTGTTCGAGTCAAGCCGGTCTGTCTACGACTCAAGAGAGCGCCTTCCCGCGCCATCCGGTTTCATGACACCTCTGTTTTAGTTCGTAGGAACAAGTTCCTTGTATAATATATTTATTTTATGGTTTACAATCGTTCACATCTTTTTATTCGCGACCATATTTATCTATTTTTATTGTATATATCCGCCCTGTATATTAAAAGAGCAGTCGGATATAAAAAAATCAACTGTAATTTTTTCCGCTCATTTCATAATGACTGGTTAGATTTGTAAATTGTATTTGGCACTTCTAAACTTTAAATGAACGGTATTATAATTAAAGAGTAGGGAGGATTAATCCGGCTAAACAAGGTACAAGGTACACATTTCCTAAAAATTGTACGATATATACGAGGTCGAAATCTAACTTTTACAAAATGGTCAATGCTTGAGGACACAAAAAAGGTCGTGTGAATAGTATAAGTTTGAACTATTTTTTATTTCATTGCTCAACATTCGCAATGGCAGCACAAATATTATATGACATGTATTTCACACCATTGGCTGATTATAATTAAAGTGTATCACTAGCCTCGCTATAAAACTTGCATTTAGTTTGATTCGTTACCCAGATAAATTTTCAGTTCCGTAATATAGATAGCGAAAGAGTATACTGGGTTTTTTTTGGTTGGGTGCTAAAATCAAAGTATTTGATAAACACGAAAACTCTAAAACGTTTGATGCTTCTACGTTTTCAAACAACCCTTGGGAAATGATATCCCTTTAACCTAGGGGAAACTCGGAGAATGACAAGGCTGAAAATAGAATTAGCACTGAAAAAAAAAAAACAGTGCGCGGTGACACAGAGCATGGCGCGAGTACAGGATACGTAATGCTCAGTGTATCAGTGGAAAACGTTTTTCGGTGTAAAGATAGTTTCCATCTGTTCATTCGTCAGGCTCCGACCGTTGAATTCAGGGATTGGCTTTTCCAAGTGCTTTGCCGGAAAGTAGACACACTGTATGTTTTAGAGTGTAACGTTTCATGACGTTAGCTCAAGGAAGTACCAGGTATGAAACATATCCGCGAGTACATTCTGAATGCAAGTTCGAATGCTAAATTGAACCTAATGGTCAGTGCTTGCGGACAGGTACAGAGTTCGGGTTAATATATTTCTAATATAATATTTGTAACTCGACTGCTGTATAATTGTCAGCGTGATAAATTTAGTGTTTTTTAACATTATTTATTTAATATACGCACAACCTATCACTAACCACGGACAACCACTTGCCTTTTGTTTGTTCCGCAGGGCGATCTGCTGATGCTCGGTGAACTCGCCGATGCAGCGCGTCCCCCACAGAACGAGGCTCATACGTGCGTACGTTGCTGCCATGGTAACCACCGGAAAGATGTACGTGAGTATCAGGAGAAAGACATTGTACCTGCCGGAGAAAAATGAAGCGTTAATTAGTGTTCTATCTAAAGCAGTACTGATACATTCTGGAAAACTATTGCTGTATTATGTCTCATACACTCTTTACACGTGTTTTTTTTTAAACATAAGAGCTGAGATTATTGACACTTTGCTTGTCGTTTTGCCAAAAATGTTTTAGATAAATATGTTTAACTGTATCGTGTAAGGTGAGTATTTTTTTTACTTCGTGCAAAATTACACTTACCGTTCCACACCTATTAGAAACAAATGCAACGTTTCAATGACGTGAGTGAGTACTTTTAAGTGTGACTTCTTTATTGCGATTAAAAAACTTTATCCCTCAATATTTTATTAGTTTTTTTTAATGTAAATATTAACTTTTTCACGAATGTTGTGCAGAAGAAATGCTAAGGAAACCTAGAGCTCGCAAAATATCAATCAACTTACCGAAAAATGAAGTAACTAATCACCAAATAACTTCTTAATCGATTACTCGGAAAAGGGGTTAGTTAATTTTCTAAATTGAAAATTGCTACCAGAAATTATTGACATGTCTGCAAGTGCTATTACAAATGCAGCTTGTTTATTAATTTATTTAAATTCAAAATCCTTTTAACGAGGGTGACTTTTAATGGAATGCATACTCTATGTTGTCTCTGCTTATTGGACTTAAAGAACTTGGTTAGCCTTAGATAAGGAAATGACCGTCAAAGTTAGCGCAGTAACTAAGATAAATTATTTATTTTTTATTCAATGCTTCTATTAGTTACTTGCCAGGTTCTGTTCGAAATGTATCTTACTAAAAGAAAAACGTTTACACAGTTTGCAAAAGGCGACGGGTTCTTAAATATGCATCGATCAGTTCACTCGTTTTTGTTGCCCGATATTTTAGGCGTGGTGAAAAAAATATGCAGAAAGGTACTCTTTTGAGGGTTCAGAAAATAACTCTGTAGCGTAAAATTGGTTGATGCGCCGAAATCGTGCCACTGTGATTAATGGCGAGCTGACCCAAAATAGTTCGCCGATCTTCTGCAGATCAACGTGTGCAAGACATGTGGCACCTCTTCATCAGGTTTCGGATTCAGGTGACGAAATCTCAAAGCAGATCGATCAGCATATCAGGGTTAGTTAATTACTGTATCAAAAACTGCTTAAATTGGTTTATCCTCTCGTTATGTCTGTTTTTTAAAGCTCAAACTGTAACTAAAATTAAATGAATATTTAAAACTTCTCCCGATTTCAGTTTATTAGCGCAGTCAAGGGGATGGTTATTACATCTTTTCTGTAAGTTGAAAAGAGACTCAATGAAGATGGCATCGATGTATGCGATACCCAGATTTAGGGCCCCTAGAAAGGCCCCTAAAGCTGTTTGGGAAACACAGTAAAACTGATTGATTGATTGATGGATTGATTTCTAAATGAGATATACAAAATGACGATAATAATCCCTGGAGAAAAGGAACAAGGGGGACAAATGACAAACACAAATCTCTAAATACCGCTCTGTGACTGGTGCGCGACCGAAAAAAATCCGCCTACTCCTGGTATTGAACCAAAGACCTCTTCATTTCCAGTGTAGCGCTCTACCAAGTGAGCTAACCAGGAGTGAGACGTCAGTGGAGAAACCGGGCCTTATCAGTTGCCACCGGCTGAGACCAAAACGAGTGGACGGCCAGCATTTTAAGGTTAGGATGAAAAGGCAATTAATGCAAAGGTGCAAACGAGCTGAACAAGAATGACGACAATAATCCATGTAGAAGGGGAACAAGGGAAACAACGGTCATTCATGTCCAGCTCACTTGCACCTTTAATCCCTTGCGTTATCACAAAAAAAAAAAAATAACTTATATTATATTTATGAGGAGTAACCAGTGAAGGATAATTCAATGTCGAGAGAACAAATAAGGGACAAAAAGTGAGAGAATGCTAAATTTGGAAACTAAATTCTTAACTAGAAATGTCCCCAGCTACTTAATAAGGGGACAGAGAAAAGCGGGAGAGAAAGACAGAAAAAGAGAAACGAAAGCACGCCAACAAACGTTTTTCAACTTTGTAAAACTTTCGATATAACGCTTGCCTTTTTTATATTTGTATTAAATATCAGTGCCTCACTGGCAACGTGCTTTCACAAGCGACACGTATAGTTGTCAAGAGAAACTGATTGCTTCCGAACACCGAAGGAAGTGCCGGAGCAGCTCGGCTTGTAGAACCGGCCAATATTTTTGTATTAATTTTTGTGACGACTACATATGAGGTTGGGTGTAAAAGAAGCGTTGATATGAGGACGTTACCACCCAGTCCCTTTTTCTTATTTTCAATCAACGACGGCGCAGTTAATCAAATTCCTGCCGCAACCCACTCCTCCACTCCCACCAAAGGTGATCAAAGGCGATGTTTCTTCCAACGATTCAACGTTTCAGGCTGAGTGCATATCCCCATCGCAAGAGCAAGGAAAGAAAAAAAAAACTGAGGAATTGCATACTCTGTCCTGTCAAAGAAATCATTCATGTTGAGGCTAACTCCCAACAGGGACTATCTGCCAAATCATGGTACATTTAGATCACATCAGGAACGTTCATAAGTCATTTGGTTTATTATCTTCCATATACGGCAAACGGCTACACCATGTAATGAAAACAAAATGGAAGAAGACCTCTACCCCCGACAAAAAAAAGAAAAAAAAACATCTATTGCATCGGATCCTTCACAGTCGCGCCTGCACGACAGACCAAGTGAGATTGCGAAACGATGGGACCCTCAAATGTATGGCTTCATTGGATGTTTTGCCTTATATCTACTTTTATATTTTTGTGCTGTAGTTTGTAAGGAATATTGTGAATAATGTAAGTTTAACCCGCGGGGAAAAAAATAATACTTGTGCCATTCAATCTGAATTCTTGTTTTTCTTTCCTTGGAACACATGTAGATGGCTCTTGTGGAATATGTAATAAGGTAATTCCCCGCAACTATATTTTGTATATTATCTTTTATTGGTAGGTTCCGAAAACTGTTTTTGGAATGGAATATTTTTTAAATGTTGGTTTAGTTCCTTGGGAAAACATTGTCAGAGATGATTAAGACGGCAATGATATCAATTAATCGTAGCTCTAATATAAGTACAGCATAGAGTGATATTATTTTTTTCGATCGATCTAAAAGTATGATGCTTATTTGTTCTAAACATTCAACAAAAAATAATTCACTAAATTCTGTAGTGGCGAGAACATCGTGTGATCAAGATAACCGATGTGTGGTCGTAAAACATATTTGAGATAATGGCCCTAGGAGAGATATGTTGACTTCACATTTTAGCGGCAACCTTTATTGTACAATTTAAAGAACATGTGTGCAATATTAATAATAATAATAATAATATTAATAATAATATTATCTTTATTTGGCGCTGGAGAGCCGCAGCACCGCGGAGAGGCAACAGCCCGAACCATGGAGGCCCGCGGCGCCGCTTCTAATGAACATGGTAATGGGCTGAGTATCTCCATGCAAGATGAATGTGCGAAGCCTACTCGAATGTATCGCTTTGGCACGACCTTTCTTTGCTCCAGCTCACGCCCAGGTGTTACAGGTGTCCGACAGATTCTGACGTGAACTACCCTTGAACCTCTGCACTAGATTTTATTTTTCAGAATACGAGAAATAAATGTCCCAAAAATTAACAATATCTCCTATGAATAGGTAATGAGCTAAAACAAAGAGCACTTGATAAAAACGCAACGGTAGCCATACAGAGTGCAAGAACTTGTTAATTTCTTACTTTCTCCGTTTATATTATCTTCTTTTAAAAACGCGATTCAGGTTTTTCGCACTGAATCAGCTTGACAAGCAAAGGTGGCAAAGGTACCTCCCGCATACGGTTGTAATGTTATGGCACTCTAGTAATACGTGTATTTTGGAGACCCATAGTTAAATTTTATATTGGATCTTACCCGTTTTGCAGTCTTATAATAAAACCTTTCGTAAAATAAGCGTAATGAATGAATGAACTCAGAAATATATTTCCGCGAGCCAATCGATTTTGACTATAAAGGTAGCACTCCACACTTAAAGCTATCACACCCAAAAGGGTGTTAAAAAGGGCGGTCCAGTAAATAAACGCATGGTTATACCTTTTCAGCACCGTCATATCTGGTAATACTCTCTTTTTAGTCACAAAATAAGGCGCTGTTTTAGTGAATACCTGTTTTAATTCTGTGGAAAGGATGTGCAAAAAGGTGCTTCGGTGAAAAAGATTGTAAGCGATCTCACACCGTTTTGGCCTGCATTAAGGGAGGTTGATTTAGTCACTATACCGTATATTGATTCACCATATGCATTTTTCTGATTTGAAGAAACATATCCTTAAATACCAGACGGCACGCTCTGTTTAAAATATCGACTAGAACAAAGTAACACCACTGTAACCTTCATGGCTGCGGAGACGGTCACCTGAGGATAGGTATATTTCAGTAGATAAGGATATAAGGCGGTGGTGAAGTCGACAGAATTGTGCTTCCGGTCTTATGCGTGTTCTTAGTCTCTATACTGGTTTATGTCCATGGGAATATATGTGACATGCGTGCAGCATCTAAACTTCTGGCTCATAAAAATAAGTCTCTTGACCGCTGCTGAGATCGCCAGAAACCTATTTTTAGGGGGATCGTTAGCACTTTAAGTGTATTGTTGAACGCTGGCATGGTTGTTCCCTGAAGGCAGAGGCAAAACAAATGAAAGACGTTTACAACAACCTGTAACGCCGAATCGGAGCGCAGCTCTTGAGGAGAAGGAGGGAAGGGTACTGAGGGGAGGGTATACCCCTCCTCCCTCGTCCTCCCCTCCTCCTTCAAGCTCCTCCCCTCTCCGCCTCCCCCTCTTCCTCCCCCTCCTCCACTTCTTTTTCCTCCTCCTCCCCCTCCTCCTCCCTCCTTGTCCTCCCCGCGCGGTGCATTATGGGCCATTTCCCATAATGCACCGCGCGGTTACGCCGACGCCGACGCCGACGCCGAGGGCGACGCCAACGGCGACGACAACGCCGACGACAAGGACAACGCCGACGGCGACGGCAACGGCGACGTCGACACCGCTCAAGCCGGAAACAGGCGCCGAAGAGCTGCGCTCTAAAAAGTACCGGAAGAGCCACGTGAGAGCATCGCGTGAGAGCGTGGCGGCGCGTGAGCGCGGGACAGGCAGCGACGAAGCTCGAAGCCGCAGCTGCGAACTCCATTGGGGTGCCCAGACCCCGAGAGGCTCACCGCTGCTACCTCCCAAACCATCGAGGCACCGACCTGTCGGAGGTCGACTCGACTGCGTGAAAGGCGATCAGCAACGAAAACCACCACCTCTACAAGGCTTTGACGCTTCATTGCTCTCCAGCTCATGAACCACCCGACGGCTCATACGCGTAACCCTTTCCTCCGGCTGCCGCCGTCAGCACCGAGCCACCTCCTAGCATCTTTCAACCAGGACTTTAAACTTCAAACCCGCGAGCTCCTCTGACTCGAATCTTAAGACCACACATCATATTAAGTACTTCTCAGCTGTCTCATGCGTACATATAGTATCCCAGATAACTTAAAACTAAAAAAAAACGGAGTGCTCAGCGAGAGTGAAACAAACTTTATGTTGTCAGCAAGCGTCTTAAAAGGAGTGCAGGAATCTTTCGTGTGTGCCTATTTATTTAATTAATACTATACTATATCTCAGGAGTTGCGTGCAGCAAAGGCAAAGGCATTGGCGCGGGCACTTGGCTTTCAGATGTGCTTTCTTTTCGCGAGTGCTCGTGAAAGGAAAGCAAATATGAAAGCCTGGCCCTCGCGCGCTTGTGCTTTTTCCTCTGCTGCACGCAACTCATGAGATGCGGTATAAGTAACTAAATTTTGTATTTATATTTTAGAGACCGGGTGTGAATGAATAAGTTGAAGAGCGCATTGAGAAACACCTAATTAATATGCTTGCCTTGCGCGTTCCGTATGCTTTGTCTCAAAATAAATCCCACGAGATATAAAAAAGATCACGTGCCAACCCGCCCGCGCGACGCGCTAGCAGCGCTTTCAAACATGCAGTGAAGGGACGAAGTTAATTTTAGTACTGGCGCGCTATCCGGGACACGGCTTTGAGACGGCAGGTACTCGTGCCTATCTTTAAGGCGTACACCGACAGGACGCCCTGACTAGGACAGTTCGCCAGTGATGAGGAGGCCCTTCGATCATTCCTGCAGAGCACGTCTCAGACCACTCCAAGCGCGACGCGCAAATGCGTTGTCACGTTTTTTTTTTTTTTTGTATTTTGCAGGTTTTTTTAGGTTATTTAAAAGAAGCCTAAAAGGCCTATCACGTAGAAAATATTTTAATTAGGTGTTTCTCAATGCGCACTAGAACTTTGCACTTCACACCTCAGCTATTAGAAGTAAATAAATAATCGGCTGATTAGTCTTAATTATTTGAATACCTAGGCACATTAAAACAGTTCGTGCACTTTCCTTTAACGATTGCTAACGGCATACAGCTGGTTTCATTCCTGTAAAGCGCTTTATGTTTTTGTTAAATTTAGTGCAAGGTATCTGGTATCTCGCCAAGTGTAAATATCTTTATTTTATTTTCAATTGTATGGGGAATGCTTTCCCAGCATATCCAGGTGTCTCGCGTGATTCATTCCCTCAGTAATTACTAAAAACACCACAAACTCCCTCATGGTGTTCGTTTCCGGGCAGGTTGGTTTAAACCCCCAATAATGGAAAGTTATTATTTAGTTAATTACAGGTATACATGCTAAGCCGTTAAGCATTATGCAGGAGTACATAAGTAAAAAGATGCGTGTAATAAACCTAGAATAGGACATAGGGTCTCGCTCTTTGATTGATGCTCTTAAATTTCATACGTCGGATTTTAAAATGTTTTCTCATGAATTACTAATTTCTTTTGTTGACATATTTTAATTTTTCTTCCGTAGAATTCCTGGAAGCTAGGCTATTAAGGTTTGTAGCTGAATAGTCTTAAACAATTCGTTATGTCGATGAAGTATACTCTAATAAAAAAAGAATTTTTTTTTTCAAGAAATTAAGGGCACTTTAAAGCTAAATCATCAAAGTATTTCTCAGACAACCAGGATTGGAAAATTCACGTGTAATGTATATGCTCCAGTAGGTCACGGGATTAGACCCCAATGAGTCTGTGGTACAAATATTGTATGTTTAAAAATATGTCCATATACCCAGATAATTTCAAAACTACAAACATTTAAATATGATGCACAAGTCACACCAATACCAGCAGAAAAGCTTTAGAAGAAAAATTTACAATCAGTGATCCGGATGTATACGTGTGCTTTTGGTGTCAACTTAGTTACGTGCAGCGTATTTTGATTATAATTCAATGTTAATTTTGTTAACGGCATTGTACAAAAATTAATCTCATCAACTCAAATTATTCGTTTAGGCCATTGTCTTAATTCACGACGCAACACCAAGTGATATATTCATTGTTAGCAGTGCACCTTGTCTAAGGAATAAAATCACCTACTCAAAACGAGAACTACATAGAAAGAAAACCGAACGATGTTAACGGAATAGCGTAAGGAAAAAAAACAATTATTCACTTTAAAAGCGTCCCTTTTTGTCACATAATATCAGTATCAAAACATACTGAAGTACTGTCCTATGCTATTTTTTTTAACAGTCGAAGACGACCATGCCTCAGGCAGTTCGAGGTATTTTCAACGAAGTATTGTACTTCAAGTTCTGTCCTAAGAGAATTTAGCCAGTACGGGGACATTTCTAGTTATTTAAAAAAAAAACGAATCAGGAAGGCCGGGCGGTTTCCGCGAATCAGGCGCTGATTTAGAGCGAGTCATCGAGGCTCATTTCTGTCTCAATAAATTGCACTCATTGCAATAACGGAGACAATCACCGGGCCAGCACTGCGGACCATAGTGCGGGAGACCTGATAAAATTTAGCACCCCTTGCAAGTTCCCCTGCATTCGCACTGCAGTTGGTGTCTATTAAAACAATACGCCTACGTTCACCCTCGAAGACACATATCAACAGTTCCTTGATAGAAAGGGCGAAGTGGCGAATCTTCAATCCCCGACCGGAGGCCAGCACTCGTGTCTCATCTGAGTCCCTCGCAGGAACCCGGCAGGAGACGTAGATCACCCACCACTCCACCACTAAGACATTGCTATTTAGGAGGAGTTGCTCACACAATTCGACAACGATGCAAGGAACTAAAGTCAACGCGGGCAGAAACAGCGGGAGAAGTAAAGACGAGAGCGCGCGAAGACGTCAAAACCCCGACCCCTGGTCAGAATGATTAGTGGGCAGACATAGAGATAGCTGCCTTTGTTTCCACGGCACTCGTCGAAAGCCTTCTGACGGGAACACCGACCACATGACGCCGGGGTTCCGTGTTCCAACGCCTTCGAACAGTGCACTGGAAAGTGGAGACAAAAGCTGCCTTTCTTTCAAATCCTAATTATTCCAACTAGGCATTCCCACCAGGGCTCCGTCTTTTCACTAACAGAATTTTTAAACACAAGTTATGAAAGCTAGGTTGGTGCGGTCTTCACAGGTGAGTAATACGGCCAGGGGGACATAGTATAGGGGGCTAATCGTAACCATCAGTTAGCTAATTAGTTAAAATTCGTTAATTATTTTTTTTAATTATGAAAATAGACATATAGTTCCAATTAGAAACTTGCTCAGCGTCATCGAAAACCACTAAATCAGTAATTTTCAGAAAGACTTTAAACGCGTGAGAAGCGGAGAAGTGCACTGAAATTACCGCTCGTGGAGCAAGTACAAGGCTGGGGCTAGATAAGAGACGGAAAAATTGCGCGGGCGCCTTACCGCAACCGCTAGCTTTGTACGTGCTGCACGAGTGCTAACTTTAGTGCGCTACTACGCTTCTCACGCGCTCAAAGTCTTTCTGAAAATGACTGATTTAGTGGTTTTCGATCACGCTGAACAAGTTTCTAATTAGAACTATATGTCTATTTTAATTAATTAAAAAGTTCATTAACAAATCTTAACTAATTAACCAACTGATCGTTACGATTAGCCTCCTATATTATGTCCCCCTGGCCGTATAACTCACCTGCGCAGACCGCATATTTCCAGCTTTAAAGCTTTTTTTGTTTTTTTTTTAAATATGTTAGCTAAAAAAAAACACTCAATATATACATATATGTTGTTACACGCTCCCTGGCGTCAACTTCAAATCAGGCTGACTGAATGCTACTGAACGTTCACCAGGCCACGATTGTACTTCTCGTCTTTTTCTTCGCCTAGCTCTAACACTCTCCCCTTCCCGTTTAAATTAGCGATCACAGTAAAGAAAGCAAGTTATCAGCACTTTGGTCCTGATAGTAAACTGACTCATGAAGAACGAGGCACGCTTGTTTCTTGGATGTACAGTTTCAGGTGATGAACATGCGCTAAAAATGTACTGCAGTTCAGCGTAGTTCCTCAATCTTGTACTTTATATGGTGAAGTTCAATTTTCTTAATGACTTCTTAAGAACCCCTATACCTTATGCAGAAGCCTCTGAGCTTGTCATTTGTACAGCCAAGTTGTATACCTCTACCAGCCAAGGAAATTTTCGTGTCGTCGGCGTTGTAAGCAAAAAACTCCCGACGAACATTAGGAACTCCCGACGAAACTCCCGACTTTTTCGTGTCGTTGGCGTTGTAAGCAAAACACTCCCGACGAACACTGCGTTGTAGCAAAAAACTTCCGACGAATACTAGGAGCGGAAAAGGGAAAAGAAACGGCAATACAAGCAGCGGCGGCGTGCTGCGACCGGCGGCGGCATTTCGTATAGTGCAGTAAGCAATCGTTGCAGGTGATACCACAGCCTCGCTGACCAACCACTTTCACGGCGTGGATTGGAGCCCCAATTTTTTTCAGCTGTTCCCTCCGAACCAAGACCAAATCACCCGGAGATAGACATGGTGTCGAGCCAGCAGCACTGGATCAGTTGCCGCAAGCTATTGAGAATGTAATATAGCCATTCTTTCTTGTTTTCGTATATCAATCAGGTGCAGCTGAGAGTTACCTTCAGCAAACTTCTCCCCTATTCCAGCACGTTACAGATTATGATCATTCCTGGGAAGCACCGTCATTCTACCATGAACAAGTTGGAATGGTCGGTAAGTGGAGCTTGACCGCTTCATGGCATTTATCGCGAACGTACCATGAGGAACAGAATTGTCCCATTCAGTGTGCTTGACATATACGTACGAACAAAAAAATGCCAGGAATTCTTCAGTTAGCTCACTCGACCAACGCGGTCGTCTGTGGTCCTAAGGGAGCTGCTTTCGCGTTGTTATACCTTGAGATGCCAGCTTTTGTGAAAATATGGCAGAAGTAAAAGCTGTACCTCGATCAGTGATGATCATCCGCGGCACTTCGTGTCGCAGGAGAAGCCGGGTTCCAAAGGACCGCACCACTTCTTCGGTTGAGGTACGGCCACGAGGGAAACTCTATCCTATTAGTAAGATCATCTTCCGCCACGAGAATAAAGCGGTTGCCGTCTGACGTAATTGAAAAAGGCCCTATGTGGTCGATTCCCCACACCTGAAATGGAGCCTCTGGGGTGGTACGGGGTGAAGTTCGCGTGGTTTGGTTGTATTTGGTGAGTTGCGTATTTGGTGAGTTGAAGCCCGGACCACCAGTACCTTTCTAATATCTTCTGGAAAGTTTTGTCATCGTCTAGATCCCCCCCAAAGAGTAGTCGTTGCAAATATGCAGTACTGCGCCACTTAGTAAAGACGGGACAACTGGCATCCAATGTCTAGTGCTGACACTGCGATAGCAAAATTACCCGGCACAAATCTGGTACGCTTGACGTAGTTGATTAGTCGTAGTCAGTCGATTGAAGCCGAGACATGATGTCTTGGATTTCACCATCTTGTTCCTGCCGAGCCTTCAAATTAAGTGTAAGCTCCAAAGGCAAGCATCGTGGTCAGGAGAGTCCGGTATGTCCTTCACTGGGTGACGAGACAGAAAGCATTCATCTTACTGTTCTTTGCCACTCCGATGAAGAATTGTGAAGTTATGTTCTTGAAGTAAAATCGACCAACGAGCCAGTTCAGCTGTTATATCGTTCTCGCTTCGGAGCCATGTCAAGGTTGCGTCATAGGTCACAATTGTGAAGTGTCTTCCAAAGAGATATGGCCGGAAGGGTTGCGCTGTCCAGACTAGTGCAACACACTCAAGATATGAAGAATTGTACCGCTGTTCTGCGTCCATCAGACGAGTACTTGCGTATGAAACAACATATTGCGTTTCGTCGTCTTCTTGTTGCAACAAAACAGCACCGAGCTCCTTCCCACTGGCATCTGTGTGAATATAGGTCGCCTTAGCAGGATCAAAGTGGGCGTGAATTGGGGAACTTAACAAGGCACTCACAGGTCTTCGAAGGAAGCTAGTTCCCCTGCTGTCTATAGCCAGGGTACGGTATTGCGCAGCAGACGGGCCACTGGAGTCGCGCGACAAGCATAGACAGAAATGAAACTGCGAAAGTATGATGCGAATCCCTGGAAACGTTTTACCTACTTTAAGGATTTTGGAACAGGATAATCTGCAAAGACTTTAAGTTTGACAGTATCTGGCGTAATGCCTCTTTTTTGATACTACCAGCATGTAGCTTGGGCCTTGATAAGAAACAACTGTCAATTCTCGATGTTGCGGTTGTGTTGTCTTTCGAATTCGGAAACTCGTTATTAAGAAGGTTGTGCCTAATGCACCACTCGTAGCCAATCCCTATTGGCCAAACAAAGTTCTCGAGGACCACAAGCTTCACTGGTGATGTGCTTTGAACTGATGTCACTTGCAAAGTGAGCATGCCAAGTGTGTGAATAGAAGTGCGCTTCACAGCGAACAATCCAAGTGACGTCGTACGAATACTGCTGGAACCAGGGATAATGCCAGATTTCGTTCCACCTCTTCCGAATATTTTATCACTCGTCATAGCCACTCTTCCTCTTCCTATAGAACGTTAACAAGAAGATGGCATTTTACACACCATCCACCCTGAAGAAAACACACTTGAAAAGTCGATGAAAAGATTGGCATAGGGAAGCGCTTCCTTTATTGATATAGTCTTTCTATGTTTTCATCGAATGTACTTCCATACACAAGTGAGAAATCTATGTATAGCAGTGCTTTGCTCCACTTCAGGTGGCATAGCACCCTGTTCGTTAGCCTCTGAAATGTTGCAGGTGCATTACAGAGGCCTAAAGCATTCTTGTAAACTGGTAGAGTCTATTCGGCGTCAAAACGCATATTTTTCTGCATCAATGGGGTTCAGTGCCACCTGACAGTATCCTGACAGGAGATTTCAGGTGGTTAAATACTCTGATCCTTGTGGCCGGTGCAAAGCATCATTCAAGTGAGGTAGAGTGTACACATCTGGATTTGTAATAGTGTAGATTTTCCTATAGCCAACACGAAACCAAATAGCGAACCATCTTTTTTTTTTACGAGCACCACTGGAGAGGATTACCGGCTTGATGAAGGAACCACCACTCCCTGTTGAAGCATGTCATTAACTTGCATTTGAATAACAGTCCGTTTGTATGAAGCAAATCTATGTTGTGTCTCGTGAGTAGGATGGCTGTCCCCGGTGTCAATGAAATACTGGACTAAAGACGTACAGTCGAGTTCACTTGTAGAAAGTGCGATGCAGCTACGATGACGCTGTCATTGTCCAGGTCACGATTAATATTAAATTTCTGCCAAGGAAGATTGGGTATGTCTGCCTGTGAGTTGAATACAAGCGCGTGTGTACTAAGCTGCACTTAGGTGCACGGACACTGGGCGGTTCCGACCTATTCCCCTGGTTTTAGCGTGATGTCGTTCAATCCAATATTTACGGCCAAGACGACGAAGTTTACCCGCAAAGAAGATGTCGATGTGTAGGGAGAGACAAACTCGTGCCCAGGTTTAGCAAGAAGGAGAAGTTCAAAAATCACGTCCAAGCTTAAACTCTTTTCAAGCGTATTCACGGGAGTGCTACTTGCAGTGTTAGTGCAAAGTGAAGCTCGAAGCCCATTCTGAACGTGGTTTAGCAAATATCTAAGAAGTGCAGTTATGCCATTCCATACCTTCAAGATAACTCGAGCGACACCAAAATGTAGCTTGGGCCTTGATAAAAACCATCTGTCGATTCTCGATGTTGCGGTTGTGTTGTCTCTCGAATTCGAAAACTCGTTATTAAGAAGGCTGTTTCTAATGCACTACTCGTAGCCAAGCCCTATTGACCAAACAAAGTTCTCGAGGACCACAAACTTCACTTGTGATGTGCTTTGAACGGATGTCACTTGCAAAGTGAGCATACCTAGTGTGTGAATAGAAGTGCGCTTCATAGCGAACAATCCAAGTGTCGTCGTACGAATACTGCTGGAACCAGGGATGATGCCAGATTTCGTTGCACCTGTTCCGAATATTTTATCACTCGTCATAGCCACTCTTCCTCTTCCTAACGAAAGTTAACAAGAAGATGGCATTTTACACACCATCCCACCCTGAAGAAAATACACTTGAAAAGTCGGTGAATTAAAGGCCCTTCCTGGAACTTCTCAACTTCCGTTAGATATATATATATATGGGTCGCCCCGGATAGGCAAAAACTGTGGGTTAGATCCCCGCTCCTGGCCCAATTTTTCGCCAGCTCTTTTTCCATTTTTTTTTCTCCTAACATTAGTCCAATAAATTGAATAATCACGCTATTTCATCGTGGTTCAAAATATTACTACGGCTGCACTTTTCAATCTTTCCTCACTCCCATTATATATCCGGTGCAGCCTGTCCCCAAGGGGAAAGTGGTTGCGTGGATATCTCAAAAGACGGGATTTATCAAACATTTGCAAGCTGAACTGACGTGCTAGGTCACTG
This sequence comes from Ixodes persulcatus, assembly GCA_013358835.2. Lineage (NCBI taxonomy): Eukaryota > Metazoa > Arthropoda > Arachnida > Ixodida > Ixodidae > Ixodes > Ixodes persulcatus. The sequence goes on along the minus strand of JABSTQ010010582.1, from coordinate 383,136 downwards.
CCGCAACTCGAAAGTAGCATGGACATTATATCTGCAACGGCTGTCGTCTACCCAGTTAATCGAATTCGAAACTAACATTACACAGAGAGCTCGTCAAAGATTGAGTCAGCCGAAACCAGTGGCCGGGATGGTCTAATCGGTTAAGGCGTCGCACCGAATATGCGAAGGTTGCAGGTTTGATCCCCTCTCCTGGCCCAATTTTTTCCAGCTCTCTTCTTCCTTCGCATCAAATTATTCAACATATTTAATAATCACTCTCTCCCCTCTTCGTTCACAATATATAAATTTGCTTTTCCAGTATGAAAGCAAAGAAATGCGTCCGAGAGATTTTACATCTGGTATTAAATGGATGGACAATTTTTATACTCCTCCTCAAGAACCATACGTTCAAAAACATTGCTTTAACTTTGATAGTCACGGCCAGCTTAACTTAGGAAACGACTGGCTTGGCTGATCTCTAGCATCTTATCATCGCTTCGCTGACAATGAGATTGGGACACGAACCGAAAAGAACGCCGTACAACGGATCCCCAAACAAAGAAAGTGAACATGATAGGCCACACCCTCAGTTTCTTAAGTTCGCAGTGAATATGGTGACTCACTCTCGTGATCGATGTGCCTATAATAAAAAAAATTGGCTTCGCCTTCTAAGAGCAGGTTACCAATAAATGGACGTCGAGACTCGTTCCTTGCGCCAAATCATTACAGTCCGAACGCTTATCTTCTAAAAAAATATTGAATAAAGGATTGTTAATATTGCAGCATCGCACGCAACTTCGAATATATCATAAATGAAGGTATTCACTTTAGCACAGCTTCAACATAATATTCAAGGTCAACCGTGTTCCCAAAAAACAATTAAAAAACTTAGCGGGGTCTCACTGGAGCAGTGAGAAATCCCTTTTGAGCTCGTTTATTGAAAACTCACTCATGTAAAATATGTCAGGTCCTTTGAAGCACGTGACAAAGCTGGCGCAGGAGAGCGATACTGTCCGCCAGACAGTTATTAAAAAAAAGTACTGACGAGTATTTGACGTACTCAGGATTAGGAAAAAAACTCTAAGGACGTCTTTGAAAGCAATTTTCGACAGTTGGTTCCGTATTGTTTACATTCACACCACTAGCTGTATGTTGGAAATATCTACGGGCCTTCATTGCTCGCGTTTGTCTGACCGTAGGAAATGAGGTCACTGGGAAAAGTGTCAGCCATTGAGCGCAACTTCCTTGCCCCAGGGAAAAAGTCATTTGTATGAGAAATTTCTTGAGTTCAATAAACGCATATGAATCATAAAAGATATATAAGAACATGTGGGGAACCATATAAGAAACTTATATATGGTTCTTATATGGTTCTTACATGTTCTTATATCTTGTATGATTCATATGTGTTTATTGGACACAAACATTTCTCATAAAAATGAGACTTTTCAATAGTGTGCTTACTCTCTCTTGCTCTCCCTAGTTTCACGTCATAGCGCACGCGACCATTGGCGTCCCTCTTTCTTTCTCTCTCTCTCTCTCTCTCTCTCTCTCTCTCTTGCATCCACTACACGTGCATAGAAACGTAAACTGCTTGCTCATAGAATAATTTGTTAGCCGCAGAGTCATTCTATGGTCAGACCTTATGCACGGCTGCATTTCATGCAAAATGTCGCAAATGCCCTCAAAGGGGTCTGGATGAAGAAGTAATTTATATATTTACAATTGATTTGCCACGTGTGTAAATGCCTGTCCCTATGGTAGCAGGAGTGGGTCGTTAAAATACCCGCCAAGCCCTACCGCATCATCATTACACTTGACGAAATGTCCCATCGAGGTAAAATGCGTTCTTTGATTCATGAATATTGTCAAATAATGAATTCCCTGAGTTTGAAACACATCTGAAGATATATTTCGGCAACAGAACAATAGTTATTATGACAACTGACCACTCTATAAACTTGCAGCGTGGAAAAAATAAGAATACTACGGAGACACTTAATAAATAAATCAGCTTAACGTGGCATTTATTTTGAACAAGCTAAAAACATTTTAAAAACGTTTTGTTCGTAACATGTTTTGTTTCAGAACTGTCACGCGCGGTATCCCCGGTTCAGTTTGCACGGAATTCTAGATAGAGAGAAATTTCAGCAAGGTCCCAATTAAGTTTTTAGATATGGTCAACTACTGTGTTGTACTTCCAGTAACCGTTGCTGACCACAATCAGATCTGAATAATCACTAGTTCCTTTCCAAATTTAAAATCCCGAAAGTCACTCAGTTTGCTCATCTATCTGCGGATTGAATACCTTTCTTACAATAAAGATTATGTACTTTAACAAAATTAATTTCTTCGCAAGTAGTTGACACTCCAAATGATAAAATTAGCTAGGTCAATATTGACTAAATATAAATCTAACGCTTCTCCGTAATCATGATATTGAAATTACTGTTACGATCATCATGGCTGACTTCTCGATCTATGCTCCTACATAACTGTGTTTTATCACTCGCGACTTTTTCTTTTTCAGAAATCTAGTATTCTCATGAAAAAGCATCCATAGTTTCAACAGTTCTAGAAATACAACCAGAAAGACTGCATTGGCGAGACGAAGAATGGAAAAGGCGGCATAATTCGATTAGGAAGCTTTCTGCTCCATCTGAAGAAACGTAAACAGGTGACCACCTCCGTGCCCTGGGACTGTTGTCGTTACCGCGGGCCTAGCTTGGAGGCAAGCCCCGTCTTCGTATCGTGCGCGCTTTCAAAATCCCCAGGGTTCGTAGCCGCTTGCCTCGACGAAGAAATTTGATTGAGTTGCGGCACACGTTGGGACATCGAAATGTATGATTCTGCTCGGTAGGTATTTTTAGTAATCCTAATTTGATTCAAGGCAGTTGTTTATGCTTTTCTGCTGTACGAATTTGTGACTTTGCTATTAGCGAGTCCACGCAAGAGAAAGGCCTCAAGATGCTTCAGATGATTGTTCAAGAACGAAATGTGGTCCTTTTAGCACGACGTTGGTTGAGTGTGATTTTTCAAAACAACAAAAATTTCGTTTATTTTATTTTTTTTTTTTTTCAGAGAAGCGTTTTTTACTTATGAGCTGTCTGCTCCAATAGTAGCTTTCGCAAGTTTTGATCAGTTGCAGATAAGGAGTATGGCCCAGAGATAGAAGTCAGTTTGCGAACCATAGCTTCATTACAGCTGTTTTTGTTAATAATTGAACAGTAGATAGAAACATTGTTTACATGTTAATCGCATCAATTCAGCGTTAGCCTATTGAAAAAATAACATGCGGTCACACTACTGATATCTTATTAAGCCATATCGAGCAACCATTTGACATATTATATGTATTTTTCCCGAACGTATGACGCCACCTCTGTGATAGCCTTTTGATGGTTCGCTGAACCACCTTTTGGTGGTGCATTACGCCCGTGCCTGAAGAGCTGACTCTAGCTCATCAATGAAGGCAACATATTTGTACTTTCGGTGCTTTTTTGTTTTCATCGCCCCGAACATGTAAACATAAGGACCCAGATCTGGTCGTGCATATGCACGCGCAAACGGCTCACAGGTCGCATGACGCTTCGGAAAGATGGCCGAACTTTACCGGGCTCTGATCACTCGTGGCGTCAGGTTGATTCACTCGGGGCCGCGATTGGCCGGCGCCTGGTTCAGTTTGGCAATCTTTCGAATTCTTCGTACGACCTTTTTTTTCAGTCGTGAATGTGTACGTCCCTATCTATGCTGGGTTTCAGCTTAAGTACAGACGCAGCAGATGCTAGGAGCTAACTGGAACAATCAATTGCAATGTAAAAAGCGCATATCACTGGGCCTTTTCCGTTTATAATAATAATAATAATGTTTTATTTTGCAACAAAAATACATGATGCAGGAGGCCTGCAGAAAAAGCTGTCAAATAGACAGCTTGACAAAGCCGAAGGCCCCCATACTGGCAGCGTCGGGGCAAAGATAAGATAATAAACTATAGAAATAAAAGTGGAAACATTGTGACGAATCTTTTCACACAAAAAGATAAAAATACAGAAAAGATAATAAACTATACATAATAAAAATACAAGTAAAAATGGACACATAATGATGAATCTGTTTACACACAAAATATAATAATCTGTACATAATAGAAATAAATTATCATATAGTGACAAGTCGTTTGATTCACACACACAAAAAAAAGAGAAACGAAAAATGAAACAATAGAAGTTCCTGGAAACAAATTATACCCCCTCCTCCCTTTTTTCAGTATAAGAGTTTAAAGCATTCTGAAAAAGTTACGCAGTTCGTTAAAAGAGATATGTTCTGGCTGAATATTTTTTTCATGTAATTTATTTAATAATCTTGGTAATTTGTTTTGTATCATTTTTAAGCCGAATGTTGTTCTACAGGTATCTATTTTCCAAGGCTCATTTTTTGATATATATGATATGATATATATTTATTTAGCTCAGGAGAGCCGCGGCGCCCCAGAAAGGCAAATTGCCCATACCTTGAAGGCCTGGGGCGCCGCTTCTAACGACGATGAAATGGAATGGTACAACTGAATCGTGTGAATGATGACAATGATGATCGGATGATGAAGAGGGTGATGAAGAGCGTCAGGCCTAGCAGCGGTCTTCGCGACGGTGGACTTCGAGGTTCCGCCATGGGCTGCTGACTTCTAGCAGGATAGACTCGAGCGCCTGGCGAGGGCTCTCTGCTTGCCCAGAATGCAGACGATCTGGCCGAATTTCTTGTGACGCAGGGAGTCCAGCAGCCCCGTGGTAGAGCTCCGGTGGTTTACGCCGGTGTTGGCCGGGCGGCGGTCATCCCGAATGCGGCCCTTGATGTCTTCCAGCTTGCGGTCGAGCTTGCAACCGAGCAGCTTGAGCACCCTCTCGATCGAAGACATGGTGGGTGCCACTGGTCCGGTTGGCTCTCCGACAATGGAAAAAACACGTCTTACGCCCAGCTGGCTTCCTCTTCGCGTGTTGCGTACTCTAACATGTGGTTTTAGTTTTTCCAAGTTTCTTAAAAGGCAAAAGTTATTTCTTGTTTCTTGTTCATATTACTTGCAGAGGCGGAAATTGTACATTTTTTTATCGGAATTACAATATATTTTGTGAATAGGGATTGTGTGTGATAATAATGAGGCACCTTTTCTACCATTCTCAAAAACCTTTTTTGTAACATATGTATTTTCAGCAGATTTTCTCGTGTGGACGAAGCCCAGACAAAATGACAGTAGTTGAGTCTCGAAGAAAATAGTGAATTATATATTAAGATCATAATGTTACGTGGGAGTATATACCTATTCCGATATGTCACGACAGTTTAGTTATCACTGAATTTACATGATGATCCCAAGACAACGTTTCCTGAAATATGACACCCAATGTCTTGAAAAAGGGGACGATCTCGTCAGGAGAAGATTTTAAAGTAATTATTTTGCTCGTGACTATATTCTCGTTTTTACCCCGAAATAAATTTGATTTTGTCTTTTCAACATTTATTTTTAAACCATTATCTCTTGACCAGTCTTCTAGCCTAAGTAGAGTCGAATTTGCAAGGTCAATTTATTCATCGAGTAATTCAGCCGGCTAAACGTATACTGGTATCGTCCGCATAATTAATAAATTTATGACTAGAAGAAATACTTACGATATCATTTATATACGTATTGAAAATAAAGGGGCCCAAATGCTGCCCTGTGGTACGCCAAAAGAAACTTGTAGAGGGTCCGATAGAGAGCCATCCAAGCTAACGATTTGGCTACGATATTGAAATAAAATCGGATAAGGGATGCTGCTATTCCCCGAATACCATATCGCTCTAGTTTTTTGTATGAGAAGTTCGTGATTAATATGATGGAAGGCTTTTGTAAAGTCTACAAACAGACCTAAGACTAGATTTTCTTTTTCTAACTCGGAGAGAATGTTCTCCCTCTGTCCAAGTAGAGCAAGCTCTCTACTGAGGTTTTTACGAAACCCATATTGGGAGTCAATTAGCAGGTGATGTTCTGTTTCAAATTTATTAAATCGTTTAAGAATAACTTTTCGATGCCTTTGACAGTACTGGTAGAATAGATACTGGTCCTGTAATTTCCCATAGTCATTCCTGTCGACCTTTCTTAAAAAGCACTGTGACCCGCGGTGATAGAACACGTACCGAAACATGGCGAACACCATAATGGTACGCTCTTGACGTTGTATGATTGTTCCCATTAGCACGTAGCGTTGGCTGCGTCTGGACGTAACCTGAAACGAAATATAGCCTTCAGAGGTTATCACGTGTTCTCGGCCATTAAAAGGGTCCCTCCGAGTATGCCATCTCGCGGTCACTGTGAGCTGGATGCAGAGTCCGGGTGTGGCTACGATGCACTAAGAAAGGGTGGCCTTGGTGGGGCAAAAAAAGCCACCACGCAGATAGCGCGAATGCCTTCAGCTCTAGGGCGAATCTGTCGATAAGCGGGGGGGGGGGGGGGGGGGAGGGGCATATCTACCGAAGTTGAAGTTGCTAGATTCTGCCGTAAAAAAGATATAAACCAAAATATTACGGCCATCATACTGACCAGGCTGTGATTGTCTTAATCTATCAACGACTGTAGTTCCAAATCTTGGTGGTGAGTTTTTATCTAGCTTCATACAGATCGCATGTTTCTAAAAAGTACTCACAAACTCTAGAGTGCAATATAAAGTGCTTATTATGGACCTCCGCGTTTGACAACTGAGCTCAAGGGAGCGATATTCAGTTGGCAAAACAATTATGAGCCCAATTTTGAATTACTCGTGTCCTTCACTTACTATAATTAGCGAATGCTTAAAACAATATTAATGAAGCTCCCTCAGATACCAGCCTTCTAAATCCGTAAATTCGCCTTTTGTTTTATCGTGAACTTCAATCGTAAAACACCAGATTTAGCGCCGGCGCTTTAGCTCCATTTAAGCCAGACATCCGGCGCAAAAAGGAAAGCTTCCAAGAATAGATTCCTTCCTGTCCTTTCTACTCTCGCGGCGGCTTACAGAAAGTGACAAGAAAGAAGAAATACACAGCGTCGTATGCCGAAGAAATGTCATTGACTGATCCCTGGGCACAAACAATTCTAACTTTTTCTTTTCCTCTGTTAAGCGCAATTCCGCTACTCCGTCGAAATGCAACTGACCAGATTCTTCTGGCGCGATCAGGCGACTGATGGTGGCGCCGGTGCAATGTCCTGACGCCGCCAGACAAAGAGGGATTTCTGGGCAAGATTTATGGCTGGAAGTTGTCCCGGGTTCGCGCCCTGGCCATCCGTCTCTCGGGTCAGAAGAAGGTGGAATGCTTGCTCTTGATCACCGGTGCATCCAATAAAGTGGAGAGGACAGGTGAGGTTATTCGTCTTTCTTCTCCCGTCTAGCCGGTGCAGCGGAGATCATCCGGTGCGTTAACCCACTCTTGTTGTGTACGTTGTTTCGGTGCTTGGTTTAGTTTTTGAAGTTGTGGCTTTTACTTTTGCGGGTGGAAGATGGTATTAGTGTTTATTAGGTCCAGCGGAAGTGAATCAGAATCCTTCGCGGTTGTAGTTACCAAAATACAAGAGGATTTTGCTCTTCGTGGGACCGTTCTTAGTTTCTGTCGCAGCCTCGGAAATGATTGTAGCCGAAGAAATCGGAAAAGTCGATCGGTAGGGCACATCATTAAAAATATACGTTTAATCAACAGTCCGAAAAAGCAGGCTAGAAGGCAGTCTGAAGCGGCACCTGTGCAAGTCACAAATGTCTCATCAGCCGGATAAGCACCGCAACTAAAGTCAACATCATTGGTCTGCCTTCTCTGTCAGCCCAATACAATTTGAGAAAACGTGATGAGTAGAGTGCAATTCTGGTACATGCTTGAAGCTGAGTCAGCCTTTCAAAACATTTTTTTTTATCTATGCTTTACAAAAACATTGAGCTGTCTGAAAGCTGAAACGACGCCTCTGAGGACTGCTTTTGAGCCACGAATCTCTTGCTTCAGAAAATAAAGTTGTATTAGCAGAAATACGCAAAATACATATTGGAAACGTTTTGTCTTCTCAGTATGGCGTTCTTTAGATGATCAATTTGTTGTATAGTTGTGACTACGCCATATGCCTTACTTGCACACATAGTTTTAGAATTTGATTCCATTTTTTACCTTCTTATTGAGTGTAAAATAAACGCCCAAACTTAAGCATAATTCACGTGTTATTTTGGCTTATAAAATCAATATTCTACAGCACGTTTATATAATCGCTACTACAATAGCTGCACATGCATTTCCGTAGGCAGAATTTCATTACTTTATTAAGCAATAGAACCATCAAGAGTAAGGATGTCGCAGGAATTTATATTAGAAGTAAGAAACTGTAGAAGAGTATAACTTTGGCCGAGTTGGGGATAGATTTTCATATAAAAACCGAGTCAAGAAGAAATAATTACAAGAAAAGAAGAAACTAGGCTTTGTGATACACTTCAATTTGAATCAAAGCAGACAAAAACCCCGGAATCCGCAAATAAGCTACATGTTATTAACCAGTCGCTTCGCCTTAATTTTTATTGCAATTTTAATGGCTGATGGGAAACACATTTTCCTTCTAACGCAGATTCAGGGGCTTTCCACAGTTTGCTGACAAGAATATGACGCGGCACCGCAAACAGAAAAAGAGGAAAATTTTAGAGTTCTATATTCTGCAATATGTGGAGAGCACATTCATCATCTCACCTGAATTGCATGTTATGAATGCCAGACAGCGCTTCAGAGTTAATGTGAGAGAAAGAGTTGATAATATTAGTGTGAAAAATTAGTTAGGGTTTCCAAGGTTTGCTTGTCCTCTTATTAAAGTTCCATCAAAAATTTTACTTTCTCAATATGTTATAACCTGGTATTTTCAATTACTCTACTGGCAACTCGTTTTCTTGCGTTTTTTTTTTTTTTTTTTTTAATTTGACGTCAGAAAATTTAAGTTTGATATTTTGATGTATAAACGAGAGAGGGGCTTACAGGTACTCGGCTGATGAAATGGTCGGCGGTCCGTCGGGCCAGATGAGCATGCAGACGATGCGCACATCGTTATCACCGTAGCGGTACGACTTGGTCCTCGAGAACAGCAGCGTCGGCAGCGCCAAGAGCCCCGACGCTCCCCAGATTGTGCCGATGGTGACCACTGCGTGGCACCTAGAGAGTCGACCGCACAGGGGTCGCACGATTGCGAAGTACCTGCAAAGGCGTAATCACTCTTCGTACCGTGGATTCCCAATGACATAAATGTGTAGGCAGCGAACATTACATGACGTTCAGAAAAACGAAGGGAGGCAAGGCAGGGGAGATAACGAGAAGTACTTAATTGCCACCTCGTACTTTATCCTCTTTTCCTCACAGTTATCGATGAATAGTTTGTATTTCTTGTTCTTTTAAACCCTTCAATTGACTCCACCCTGCAGGCGTTATCAGCGACCTGCGCCATATATTTATTTGGGTAATTACCATTTCGCGTATCGGAGGATTGCACTGACTCCGATTAATATTTAACTTTAGATTGCTCTTTTTTATTTTCCTGCGTTATATTTTGCTGCATGTCTTGATTCGCTCAAATTGATCACTTCCCCGTCTGTGTGGTCAGAACTTGCGAGTTTCCTTCAGTTTTGAAGTGAATATATCCCATTTTAACTTAAGCTGGGCAATTGACGAACTTTTAAAGAGGAACAAAGTTAATTATTCAATTTGTTAGACAGGAGTGACACTTGTTTTCCTTAAGTTACCAGACAATCGAGATTTAAACTTCAGTGCTTCAGTATTCAATCTAGTGCTTGCAGGACTATCTTTTGGTCGTTATTTATTTAGCGATTTCTTCACTTTCTCATATTAAGATGTTATAACGTTACAATACTTAAAGTTAGCTTTTTTTTAATGCCTTCTGCGGCAAACGTTAGCGCTATAAAACATGCCTACCTCACAGTATGCCGGGAGATCTATACTGCGGCAAAGGGAGCACCTCCAGATAATCATAAGGCGGCAAAAAGAGGTCTGACTCAAATACACTTCGTGAGCAGAGACCCTGGACATGTATAAAGAAACACTGAATTCACACTAGAAATACACATTTCAAATGCCTGGGACATGTAATCCTAATATAAGCTTTCACCGAAAAAAAAACAACAAATATTTATTTTCGGGTACTTATTTTGAGTTAGCAAGCTTTTAAAAAGATATTTCTATCATAGGTCGTCGACCCGCGACTAGAATCATTATTTGGAATTTCTCAAACGAGTAATATAATGCTTATATAGCGTGTTTGTTCTAAAAAATATAATTTTGAGGCACAAATGTAATATCCCGGAACGAAAAAAAAAAAGTTTGTGTATTTCAGTGTTACATCAGGGTAACGATGTTTGCAGCGACGACAATGTTTCAGAATAAAACTTTATTGTTCATCGATTGTTATTAGCTTCACGTGTTCACTAGATTGTAGAAATTAGCCGTCCACGTTATGAGTTTTAAAACTTACGAAGAGGCATTTTCAGGCAGCCGTCTTCTCAATGCAAAAATAATCGAGCAGAACATGAGCTTAATAAGAGGTGTCGGCTAGAAATTAAAAAAATGTCGTGCACTCACTCGGTAATGGACTTATTTATTTGTTTTGTCTCTGGCTATATACTTCAAACTGTGAAAGAGGAAAGAACACGCGCGCCTATTTTCTGGCCTCCTTCGCACTAAAGATGGAAATGTTTCGTAAAGAACCACACCTGCAGATTCCAAAAAATCCATCAGTTTTATTTATTTTTTTTTTACTAATATTTCCTAAGCGAATAATAAGTGAACCAGTCTAGGTTTCCTTACGCCTCGACCACATCAACAAAGTTGGCGCTACCAATTGTCACTCAAATTCTTTTTTTTTTTTTCAACTCTTCTATCCTTAGGACATCTCGTGAATTGAATCGCCTTCCCCCATTCATCACAAGCAGTCACAGATGTTTCTCGGTTTGAGTTAGCACTACCAAGTTATTATTCGAGTATTTTAGTCGTATTAAACGAGTCTTTATTACGTTCGTACTTCTGTCTCCATTCGCATCTGTAATTATCCGGCCCTGAGGATACACTAAATAAATAAATACATAAATATCCGCACATCAGTAATTTTTCAGCTCACAGTTGATTAGATATGTCATGTGGTACTTAAAGATTCTGAGGGCAGACTTGAAATTAATTATATGGAAGTCATTCAGCGAGGATTCTGAGGGCAAACTTGAAATTAATTATTTATTTTTTAATTGTATATTAATTAACGACAGGAGGCACTCGTAGTGTCACGCACCACGCGTATTGCCACGTTTCAGATCATATTGATCGTGATAGTACCTTATACGAGTTCGCCAGTACCTTCAATTCCGATATACTCGACAGCAATGAAGTGTAGCATTACCTCACTTAGGGGAAGCTGAACCGGACTGATCAACAGAGGATGGAATAGAATGTTCCGAGGGGCTAACCGATCCTACCTCGTAGTGTCTGTTTGTTGAAGGCGTGTCCGGAAAAGGGGGGTTATTCTCCGATATAGAACTCAATGGTTACGTGCTAAGCGACAACTCTGTTTATACTGTATTGATTTCTGCACAACTATTAATTGTTTAGCTTGGGCTTAGTCGCCGTTGAAGTCACAAGTGTGAAACGTAGGTTGGGAAATTTATGTTGTAGACGAACTCCTCCGGAAGTAAAAGTACTGTTACTTCTTATTCAATCACAAAGTAAAAACATACGTTATTCGTTCGTTCTATTAAAGAGTAACAAGTCATTATTTTGTGGCCGAAAACGTCACTAAGTACAAGTAACGCGTTACATAGAACTCTCATTTAAACGCATATGTTAAGACTAGGTTGATCAAGCTACGTCACAAGGGGTGTGATTCACTACACAAAACAAATGACACGCAGTGAGAAAATAGTTTAATATACGTAAGTTCAGTGATTAAAAAAACGTTTTGTTTGAGAGATACACTCGAAACCGAAGAATACATAAAAATAAGAATTTTTGTACATTTAATGAATTGAGTAACAACAGTATATATATATAAGCATGAGTCGTGCCAATTCATATTCAAGTTCATAAACCCCTGAGGCTTTCTAAAGCAAAAAACAAACAAACAAATTGATTAATAAAACGTATTGTTTGAGAGATACACTCGAAACAGAAGAATACATAAAAATAAGAATTGTTTGTACATTTCGGAATTTACGAGCAATAATATAATATCCTCTGACGTCATCATAATATACACATAGATGCAACATTACAGACTAATACCCTTAGAAAATAACATCATTTAGCAACGCATTTAAGAAAGAAATGGCACAGAACTAAAGGCTAACTGATGGATTTTATAATTGTGCAGACCCCAAACACGCTAGAATACTAAGACAAGACGCATCAAGTTATCTAACTCACCGGAGTGCCATACCAATTGGTATATATTGCTCCCATCTGTGACATTTTCTTTAATTTTCACAATGGTGATGTCTGCGCGGTCTAGTTAACGCGTAGACATCACCAAACGAAAACATTGGTTTGTTTGTTTTGCTTTAGAAAGCCTCAGGGGTTTATGAACTTGAATATGAATTGGCACGACTCATGTTTATATATATACTGTTGTTACTCAATTCATTATCAGAGCAGCAAACAACCTTTATTGGTAACTAAATTGTGCCTCAGCTTTTAATAAACGAGATTATATATATTTCAATGTTAAATTGTCTGGTTCACTATGTAAGAGATGTATAAAACAATACAAAAATATGCTCGTGCCTTTCTCCCGAACCGACTTCTGCCGCCTTAAAGCCATTAGATCAAAAACGACTTCTTGCTTTTAGCTCTGTTACACTTCACAGCGATTCCGAAGCCTTCAGAAATAGAAACACTACGTAATACCTATACGTCTCTACTTTTGTTCAATTCGAAATTAAAATTTAACGAACTTGGGATTGCGCAAGATCGCTTACCGTCACTTTGGGTTTTATAGTTTCCAATTGAAGCTATATCGTTACATGTTTTCTTTATTATTATTTGAACACGCACGAATGTTTTATGGTACAGGGTGTTTGCTTTTAAATCGAATATTTGTTTAAGAACGTGGTCGAAGAGATCGACAAGTTCTCCTGTCATGTATTTATCCACCGCGGCGGACATTCGATGAGGGTCTAATCGTCACGGTAAGTTGAAGAATTCATTAAATTGTTTAATTAACTTTTCAATGATTGGTGTAAGGAAACATGTCGAAATTGCAGTATTGACGGCATTTTCTATTAGTTCCCAGACCGATTTAAGAAATTTGCAAAAAGTTAATGATTTTTTTATATATTATTCGTTCAAACTTGCCGGTTTCTTTTCTTGCCCGATTTAAAAATTGCGCTCAAAAGTAGCCTCACAAGCTCTGCCCACAGTGATGCTTGGAAGATTGGCGTCTCCGTTTTCGATCATGGAGTCACTATCTCGACAAGTGACGACGTGACCTAAACGACTACTTCACTCTTCTAAGCATTATTGTAGGCGGGCTTGATACGTACTTTTTGCACATAATGTTCTTAAATCGGGCTAAAAAACTCAAAAATGTACAGATTCCTAAATTTAAAACTTTTATAGACTTGCAATTTTTTTAATACTGTCTCACCTCTAATAGTAATTTCCGTCAATACTACAATTCTAACATGACCCTTAAACCAATATTTGAAAATATTTAAAAAAAATGTGTTAATTAGTTGACTTAACGTGACGATTATCCCCTTGTTTGATGTCCGCCGAGCCTGATAAACATATGGTCAAGACGGCTCGAACCTAACTCTCATCCCAGTTTCTTTTAATATGTTCGAATTAAAATCAATAACCCTGTATTGTTCATATTTTCTGGTATCAAGTATAATTACCTTCATTCTAATCGTGAACAATAAAGTGGCTTTGCCAAAAAAATTCACGATATTTATGTTATGGTATTAACTAGAAATGTGTTGAATGTTGTTTTTTTTTTTCGCCTCAAGTCGCACTATTACACATTACACCAGGGGTTTTAATTTGTTAGGTATTTTTAGTAGGCTTCATTTCCTTCGGGGACCCAAGAAGACACTCCACGTATAAAATGAAAAAGTAAGCTGAGTTAGAAGAATCATAGAGTCCAAACGTTTCAATTTTTTCATTTAATTATAGCGAGGACTATTAACGAGCGGATGAAAATATTTCTATATATATACACATTGTGTTTAATTTTGTTTCGAACATATTTTCTAACACAAGGAGAGAAGAGCTAGACGAGTACGGTTTTCACAGTAGTATTTATGATGCTCAGCGTATATTAGAGCAAAAAAAAAATTATCGGCATGCTAGCTTCATTAATTAGCTAAAGTGTGTTACTTAACTTTTTAATCATTGGTTTTAGTGGTTATGTTGGAATTGCTCTAGTGACGGCAGTTACTATAGGAGGCCAGGCTAATTTAAAAACTGTGCAAAAAAGAGATGTGTTTTTCCATTTCATTTTTTATTGAACGTTCAATTTTACGTTTTTTTATCCGATTTGGAAATTGCGCGCAGAATGACCACATGAAGCCCTGCCCACAATGACGCTTGGAAGAATGACATCGTTGTTTGGGTTACGTGGTCACTTGTGTCGTCGGCGCACCCACCAAGGACACGCTGCCGAAAAAGCGACGACATGATTGACACAGTCTTCCAAACGTAATTCTGGGCAGGGTGTGGGACGCCCTTTTGGAGCGCACTTTTTAATACGGGCGAAAAAACGCGGAAATGTATCTATGCATATCTAAAAAACTTTTACCTTCGTCGCCGATTATTTAAATCGGACCTCTAATAGTGCTTGCCGTCAAGATTGCAATTCCAACATGACTTCTAAAATAACACTTAAAATGTTAATTAAGAAAGTTTAGCTAATTAGCGAGCCTACCATGACGAATATTTCCTCTAATAAGGTCCGTCGAGCCTCATCAAATAAACGGGGAAGACAAAGCTCGTCACACTCTCACCCCTTATAATATTTTTTTTATCTTTCCAAATAACAAATAAACGCCCTCTATAATTTTACATATGAGGTTAAGGTCGATGGAACATTACAGCTCCATGAAAAACACTATATAACAATCGCGTAATGTAACTTGCCAAAAGAATACTCGCTGATTGTTTTTAAGTATATTATGAATACAGATTTGTACGCAATGTAATAGAAAGTAGCGCTCTACAAGTCACGCCTTATTTGTACTCAGTTTCTTCCTTAGGTACCACGTAAGAACCTAGGTACCTTGACTAGTGACTAGACAGTTAGGTCTGAGTAACGAAGAGAAAGAAGGTATCCCGTTCCTTTTTAAAAGACCACGTACGCCACCGAACTATAGTATAGATTCCTCGACTCATGTTGTTCTCTGATGCTTTACGTGAGCATTCAAAAATTAAATGAATAAAGCATAGCCAACTTATTCCTAAAATAGCCGATTCTACTTTGTTCTAAATTATTTTTAAAAAAAACATAATATTGTGTGCATGTTTTTTACATTCGGAATTTAGTCCGCCTTAGAGGGCGTTTGGTGTCTCAGTTGTAGATGAAAAATTGAACAGTGCCGTAAAACCGCTTTCTTTGGCGTTTGAACTCTTTCCTGACCGCAGCCATAGGCCATCAATCAGCGGTGATCGATGGTTTCCAAGCGCCGTCGAGAGATTAAAGTTAGTGCGGAGAATTCTGTTCTACAATCGCGTGTATAGCGGAAGAACTGTAGTTCAGGCTTTGGCGTGGGTTAGAACTTTATCACAAGCTGGTGGGCAGTCGAAAATAGTGCTGGGAACGGTGGTTGCAGTTGTCCAACACGGCCAACTGCTCGCCTTAGTCTTCTTGACAAAGACGGCATTACTTACATAATTCGACTGTATTACGGAATATTTTTTTCTCCTGGGGACACATTAAATGATGTAATAGGCGTCGCTTCACAGATGGTTGTCGGTAAGCATCACTTTAATTTGCAATGCTGTCCTGAGCCAGGGTGCACGTTTCGTGCTCCCGACAAGGCGGAGAAAAATGCTAAATACGAAGGAACTGCAATCAAGGCTGTGACAAAACCAAGGCAGAACACAAAGAAAGAATTCTGCTGGGAATGCGAATGGCGCTATCTGTGTTCCACCAATACGAGCATTCCTTCGTTGAAAAGCAAGCGTGTTACAGAGGCTAACTCTCCGAAAAACCAAAAATAGACAGCGTCAATTAGAGTGCACCAACTTTCAGAAGTAATAGCCGTGAGTACGGGGTACGTTTTGAATATTCAGGAATTTCCCCTATTTGTCGTTTAATTAGGCATAGACGTAGAAGTTTCGGAGTTTATACGCCTTTCGCACTTACATTTTATTTTCAAGAAATAAAAATTAAAACAAAAATTTCACATTATTTCAACCACTGTTTGTTTTGAAAGAACAACTAATTTACCACATTTTGGTTGGTCATATTGCTCTATACACTAATTAGTTAGAAAAAAATTGCTCGCACGCATCATTTGAAAATTGCTATTTTTACCCTGGTAAGGAAAGAGTTAACCTGCATCACACCGTACATGGCCGCACGCCACTACGATGCTCATCCAGGAGCTCTAAACTGGACACTTGGGTGTAAACTCCAGTAACAATATTTGAATGCGGCTCATAGATTAGACACGAGCATTGTGTGAGCACACTATTTTGGGCTCGTGATGATCGATAGCTCGACATTCATTCGGGTAGTGGCCCGTGTAGAATCTCTGCAAGAACGACAATGCACGAACCATTACGATATCGAAATTCTGCGCGTGTCCTGTGCTTTACCAACTCCAGCGCGCGGTTATTGTCAACATTGGCGACATTAAATCGGCTTCAGGTCACGTACCCGGTCGTTCTGGCTGCGAGTTGCGAGGGTGAATGCTGCTCGCTTTTCTGTAATTTTTTTTTTCTGTGACTCCTGCTGCGTATGGTGCAAAACAAACGCCCGCTCTATAGGTCACTAACGCCAGGAATTCGTTCTAAGCTGTATTTGCGCACAATACAAAAATCTTTGCATCACCCCTTTGAGTTGCGCTTCGGTGAGACCAGTTTCAGACGCAGTTTTGGTTGCTATCCTGTATCTTGCTCCCTCCCCACTAGAACGCTGACAGTGCAACAGGAAAGTACTAGCACGTGCTCTAAATAAGATTAAATTCGGTGTTTTCAAGCTGAACCACTGCTTCATGTCCCGACCACACCGTACTGAGTGTAGTGACGATCAGTTACGGGCGCGGCGACCGATCGTATGTGGCCATAAGGTAGATCAGAGCTGGTATGTATCACCGAGGCACTCCTGCAAGCACTGAGGAGACACAAAAAGTAAATATAAATGCTTCCGGAAGCGAATTAGCGTAAAATCATGTGATTGTGCGTTATATTTAACATAAACACACAAAGGAAAGAAATAATAAAAAAACAAAACATGCGCTTCGGAGGACTTGAACCTGACGCTTCGCGCACGTTTCCGCTAGCAGGCGACGACTGAGACCACTCGAGTACCTTGATTTATTTATTTTATTTTCATTATTTTACTTGGTCACCTTGCAGACGTTACTTTCGGTTGTTTAGGATATATACCGGGTGTTCCATTTTAATTCGAGCGTATTTATCACAAAAACATTCGTAAAAGATGCAATAATACGGTTTGTGCAGGTGAGATATACGGCCAGGGGGACATTACGTTGAACGCGACGATAATCTAATCATTCGCGTTTTGCCACTGCTAGCTTTGCGCCTCCTGCAAGAGTGGTAACACTTGGTGCGTCTCCGAGTTTCCCACGAGCTTCAAGTCGTTCTTAAACTGACTCATATAGTGGTTTTCGATTATGCTCAGCATGTTTCTTATTGAAACCATACGATTATTCTTACTAATTAAAACGTCAATTAAGGAAATTTAGTTCATTATCAAACTTATCGCAAAGCTTAGCCACCTACATAATGTTCCCCTCGCCGCTTAACTCACTTGCCCAAAACTGTATTCGTGCATCTTTTACAATTTTTTTTTTTCTAATAAATCGGTTCGAATTAAATTCGAACATCCGGTATATGCATCTCTCGGCGTACCCGTAGGACCTTTTTGTTTTTCGTTAATCTTCGCTCAAAACGATGTTTTACCGCCAAACTTTTACTCGTCGCTTCAGAAATACGCAACGACGGTTCATTTCGGTCATAGTTACAGCACCTTCTATCTGTTCCGGCGAGCGAAATGGCATTTTTGTGATCGAACCGAGGACGCATTTTTTCACACGTCGTTCGGCACTCGTATCGATCCTATCCGTATACCGATCTAAGAAGAAAAATGGTTTCGTAAAACTTTCTTAAGTCAATTAACGATAATTAGCAGCTTTTGTTTTCTTTTTTCGGGGGATAGGGGGGGGGTGATGTGTGCATATGTTTGCGAAATTACGTATATTCAAGGTGTTTCTGCGAAAAACTTCACAAATCTAAAAAAAATAAAATCTCTTTTCGGGGAAATACTACCAGCTACACCGGACATCGGAGATCACAAAACTAATTTATAATACAATTCTTGAAAATGTGCTAATTCACGTTTTGATCAGTCGAGATAAACGTATGGTTTCAAATAGAAACTTGCTCCTCGACATTGGAAACGCCTAAATCAGACAACTTTAGGACAACTTGAAGCGCGTATGAAAACACGCGTTAGCGCTAAAGTAACAATTAACTCCAGCAGCCGGCGCAAGGCCGGCAACGTGAAAACCCCGAAGATATTCGGATCATTCGCCTTTTCGAGTCGCCGGACTTGGGCCTGCATGCTGCACGAATGGTTAACTTTAGCGCAGAGCCATGCTTCCCGCCTGCTGGAGGTCTTCCTAAAATGGACTAATTTAGGGGTTTTCAATGACGCTCAGCAAGTTGCTATTTGAAAGCAAATGTTTATTTTCACAAAGCGAAATTAATTAGTCAATTTTATGTAAATACTTAGTAACAAGTACGTTTTTTTTTTGTTGTAATTTTCGCAGTCCCTGTCGGCCGCCTCGCGTGGCAGTATGTTCGCGTAAAGAGGTTCTTCGCTTTTCAGCGACCCTATTTTTAGAGATGTATAAGTTGACTTCGCAGAAACACCCACTAGATAGGTTCTACCCTCTGAAAATAATTAGTAAGTCAGCTCGAACTACATAATCCCTTCTACGTAACATTGTAGACAACTTCGGACGTAAGAATAACGCTATAAAATGATAATTCGCGAAACAGTTACCTAACACCACCTAACTAACGTTTTGTCGCGTTCGGTGGCTCATGCTTACGTCGTACTTGTCCCTCTTCGTCAGAGTATGTCATAGCTGCTGCAAGAATTTATACAACCAAACTCTCCTCCAGGCGATCTTGAGTAAATATTTAGCCGCGGGATAACATAGACGCCTAAACTGAGAAGAAAAAAAATTACACCATCTTCCCGAGGGGAACCATGGGGTGATGCGGAGCATCGTGTTGGTTCCGAGGAAAGAGTCAGTTGCGTGCTGACGTCGAGAGATGGCGCCACCGACTGCCCTAGCGTTACCCCCTACGCGAGCCTTCGTCGCGGCTCGCGGCAGAGAAACTTGGAACGCTCGCCGCTCGCCGTTTATTTTTTTTTCACACTTGAAGGAGAGGAGACTAGAGGAGGAGAGTTGCGCGTGCGCGCGCGGTGTGGTTAGAATCGAACGCACTCGAAGTGCACGCACAGCTGGTAGAGAAAGAGAGCGGAGAGAGTAACGCGCAGCTGTTGGAGAGAGGGAAGGAGGAGAGTTGCGCATGCGCGCGCGGTGTGATTAGAATCGAACGCACGCGAAGTGCACGCGCAGCTGGTAGAGAGAGAGAGCGGAGAGAGTAACGCGCAGCTGTTGCAGAGAGGGAAGGAGGAGAGTTGCGGATGCGTAGTGTGAGTGCAGACTACAACGCCGACGCCGCGGGACATAGCCCAGAGCAAGAGATGCTCCGCATCTAAAAAAGCGAGGCAAATAAACCCTCGATGAACGTAGGCCTCCCATGGCGCCTGGAACGCGTTTGCGACTGGTGTGTTCACAGCGTCCCAAAAACGTGGCTCCTCGATAGCCGTCCGATGACGTCGTAGAAGGGTCACGCTGTCGTCGGTCGCGATCCTGGCGGTGTACCAGCAACGGTAGTGGATGTTGGCAGACGCCCGCTCTGTTACCGATCGCTCCCCTGCTTCACAGTCCACGGAAGTTTCGGCAGCCAAGGGCTGGAATGCCACTGAAACAGCGACACTCAAGGTCGATCGTGCTTTTCGACGGCATTTCTACGACCAACCGCAAGGATCGCGGCATCCGGCGGCGAGACACCCTGACTTCTGTGGCGTCATTCCTTGCCACTTCGGGATTCCTTTCTATGCAGGAACCGCACCGCGACAGTGGGTATCAAATATTCTCCCGTCGATCTTGCAGCCGCGCAATTTATCGAAGGGTCCCGTGGTCGTGGAACGGGCGCGCCAATTTCCTGTTTCGGAGCTTTTTCTTTTTCCCTTCGTTTCGGTATTGCGAAGCCTTGATTTGCCAAATTGGCCATCGCGCGGCGAAAAGAAAAAAGTTTGTTTCCTCACTTATAACCAACGGATGTAGAATATTTTTAGGGTCCGCAACAAATGTCGACTCGGTAAGTGCAAAATAATGTCATATATGAAAATATACCAACTCATACGTAATTCGGGAAATGATTACTGTAAACGACTTAATTTTCGCAAGGGTAAGTGCAAAATAATGTTATATATGAAAAAACACCAACTCATACGTAATTCAGGGAATAATTACTGTAAACGACTTAATTTTCGCAAGGACCTTATTTTCGCGAATTTCGCGAATCGCCTACAATTCACAAAAAATAGGTCCCGTGAACAATTCCTATAAAATATAAACACATTGGAATCTATACTGAGATCCCACCTCGTCGTGCAAATTAGAACCCGCGAATTATTCCAAAACTTCAGCCTCGGTCTAAATCGCGAAATATTGAGCCCGCGAAAAATAAGTTGTTTGCACAATTGACTTTTAATCGGACCAAAACCATATCGCTAAGTAATAATTTTTTATTTCCCAAATTATTTTTTATCAGTTTGCGGTGACGCATTCTTATACACTAATTAAAAAAAGATACCTATCATTTTTCCAGCAACAAGAAATATTCCAAGCAAGCATCAAGTATTTGTGACGTGTACAATTAGAAATTATATTTAAAAAAACTCCCTAAATATACACACCGCAAAACAAAATGAACTAAGCAAATTTAAATTTAAAAACTACAGAAAAAGCCTTAGGAAACTGAATATGGCACTGTGCAAGAGATCACATGCCGATTCGTAAAGTTATATTTTCATTCGCAATCATGTACTTTTGCATTCATTTATATAGTGGATTCTAGTGCAAGCATAAGTTCACCGAATAATTTTAGCATTAACGAACATCACCAAATATAGAATACATATCGAAATAAAAGTATAAAATAACGGCATCGGCATTGATCAGAATACAAAGGTTTTACGAACAAAGCGTGTAATTAAAAGTTTGAAAGCAAAATTAGCATTTCCCGCAGATCTCGAACCCTCGCGAAAATTCCGGAGAGAAAGCTGTGTCCTAGGTGATATTTAATAGAGAGCCCATGTTTAATAGAGGGAGCAACTGAAACCGTGGAGAGCGTTTGTCATTTGGTATAGGACGTCTCCTACCCGGGTTGGTCACAAGTGCCCGTGCCCCGCACTCTCCCGTGGCAGAGAGGAAAACGGCCGGAGAGGTGGAGGCGCTTGCAAGAGATCAACGCTTCCGTCACTCCCTCGCAGCTCTCATTGCAAAACGTGGCCCATTAACCACGTGACCCAATCGAGCATTTGGAAATGCTCTGTAATCTAGGCACACCACTAATCATACTCCCCGCCGAGCGGCGTCAAGAAACCGAAGCCAGAACTTCTCTCCAACCAAATTAATGAGCCTTTTATAACGCATCGATTCAGCTTTCATCACGCGCTGGGGCGTAACGGGACCCTAAAAGGCGTGTTTATAGGCAACTCTCCGCTAGAGTTGCTGCAGCAAACTGAACAGCGCTACTTTTAAGTGATTGCGTGTGTGTGTGTGTGTGTGTAGTGTATGTGATATGCGGTCTAGTCGATGCGTGTGGTTGTGTGCGTGGGTGTGTGACTGCGTGTAGTGCATGGTGTTCGCCTGCATATTGTTTAGCTGCATCCATGTTTCGGATGGATGGTTTGGTGCATGTGTGTGTGTGTGTGTGTGTGTGCGTGTGAATGAGTGCGCGCGCGTGCGTGTGCATTTGCGTGTCTGTGCATGGTCCTGTGTGTGTATGTGCGTGTGTTTGTGTGTGTGCGTGCATATGTGTGTCTGTGTTTGCCGGTCGGAGGAATGGTTGAAACGCGTTGTTTGTTTTCTCCTTTTAATACCTACTTGAGAGAATTTCTTTCGAGCTGGGTTCGCAGAGCAGAATTCGACTTCTCTGGAGATTAGTTTGAAATATCGGTCTTACGAACGAGACTCATTTTTCACTCTCATAACCGATTGGTTTGGCGTCGAAAGGGCTGATGTAGCGGGTCGTCTCCAGATAAAACAACTTGTCATTACCACACGGAAGTTTAACCACCATTAAGCTTGTGTTACTGAGTCTACGGTTCGCAATTCGGATCTCTATTCGACCAAGCCAAAGGGGAAGCCACGAAAGATTGCGTGGAAAGACACATTGTGGAAACAAACTCGGCGTCGCAGTTTTCAAAAATTACGCCATGCCTTTTTTTTTTTGCAAAGTTAGAACTGTTCCTCAGCAGAGGCAGTATTATCTGATCAATCCGAAGCCGTTCATCTTGCGGTAGTTCCATAAATATTGTATTCTAGTAGAAAAACACTTTGCGCATTTATTTCTTCTGAAGCAATTATTAAACTTGAGATGCCTTTTGTTTTTTTTGTTTTTCTTTTTAATCAGCTCTTCCAATAGTGAGTGATAGGAAGTAAGTTACTAAATAGGGTAGTAGTCTTTATGAACTGTAATGGCAACATGTATGTTGAAGCACGAAATATATATCAGCGGTATTTGATAACAAACCATTCAACTCTCACGGAGCAAATAAGTAGTAAGTAAGCCTGCAGAATCTAGTCGAAAGACGTCTTTGTTGACCCCCATTAAAGAATAAATCGCCACAAGCTGGATGAAACTCTTCGTTACTTATAATTTGCAATTCCTTCTTTGCGTCATCGGAATGTCACGCGCATTTTCATTTTTTAGCCTCCTGGAAATGTTTAAAATGTTCTATTTAAACAGTTGCTCGTGTCATGTTTATTCGATTTATGTACAAAGTTATTTCAAGTTTTTATTTGTTGCTTTATTTTTTATTTTGTGTCAGATTCACCCAGACGCCCTTCATTACAGAGACTTCATTTGATGCAGTCATGCAGTGATTAAAGTATATTATCTAATGCCACACCTCCCTCTGTGATTTCTAAACGTGCCTTTTGTACTTATTAAACACTTCTTATTTCAAAGAATACACCCGGGTTTCATGCAATAAAATTATTTTTGAAGCCTTGGGATTTCTGGAACAAAGCAAAACAATCGATTTGAATAGTATTCTTTTTTGTAATGCACAAAAAAATAATAACCTAACAATAGATTCACCAAATAAAAGTACCTTAGCCATAAGCACCTTATGGTAATCGTTTTATTTATGTTTGTGTTTTTTTTATTTTAAAATATAATACTACGCAATGTTAATTTTAACTAAACATTTAGCAATAAGTAAGAAAATATTTTCTTAAAAAAACGAAGTTTTCTTTTCTTTTTGTGCGTCAAGCAGCTAGATCACTGTGTAGATTATGTTAGGCCATCCAGCGACCCTTTACGTGGAAGGCCACCTGTAAAAGTTAAAAAAGATCAAATTATCTGAAACCTTCCTTTAGCCCGACTGTGTCCCCGTATCGAGCCGCCGATAAGGAACAGCTGCCGTTTTGGTGTCAGGGCAGAGAATGTACGGCAAAGCGACGAATTTCGCACGGGTCACTCTGTCAGAATGTCAGCACCGTGCGCGCCTATGGCGAGGGTTCTCCGTTCAGGCATTTGTGTTGCGGTGATTTTCTTGTCACTTCAGCTCTCGGGTAAGTTACCAATATAGTTTCTCAGTGTTTTCTTTATGAAATTCACTGTTATAAGGAGAAAGTTTTTATACCTTCCGAAAAGAGGTAAAGAGCAGTGCTCCAAAGCGAGCAAAGACGCAACAGTACAGGAAGGCAAGAAATGTACCAGATGTTTGAGAGAAAAGAGAACATTTTTCCCCCCAACAGAGAAATAAACAAAGCATCTCCTGACGCTTGATAGCCTCCGAAATGTGCCGATAACGGTGAAAAGAACATTCCAATTTTAAAAGTTTATCTAGCTGAAAAGTTAAAAAAAAATATTTTGGGCATTTTAAATAAAAACAATTTGACCCGTTCACGATGGTAGACGCCTTTCATCTCCATAGAATCGCGAGCTGTATATTCACCGCGATTTTCTCACTGAAAAGGTCAGACTCATTCATCATTTGTTAATCAAATATGAAAAGGTATAAAATATTGGAATTTTTCTACTCTAGCTCTATATATGGTCAGAGACTGAGTGTTTTTCAATACGTAATATATTTCTGCGTTGAGAGAAACAGGCTTGACTTTTATCCCGATTTCCCGGCGCACTTTTTCGGGTAGTTGCTTCCGTCATTCAGATTGCATGAATTCAACTCAGGAGCGGAAATGTTCGAAACTTTATTCAAACACTAAAGCAGCTTAGTGGCCGCGCATCATAAATAAAAAAACAAGAAGCCTAAGGTACGCCGAATGGTTGGAGAACATTTTGTGTCATATTGGGTTTTTTAAACCACTTAAAATAATGGTGCACATTTGGTGGCTTTTCTCTCCAAACATCGAACTGCGGGAAACCTATCGCTACAAGAACAACGTGGAGACAGAATGATAACGCAGCTTGCCCTCTTTGAATGGGTATAGGCCATATTTTTATTTCAAGAACTACTTTTCGGTAATATGAATAAGTACATTTTATTAATCCACACTACACGACGTTCTTAGCGCTAACACATCGGTTTTTGTTTTCGCATTTCACTTTGACAGGTATTTGGTGGGCACCAAAATTTACCCCTTAGATTCTTTCTGCAAATGTGCACTCTACATCTCAATGCGCTTTAAATGACAGCCTTTTAATTCAAATAGTGTTTTTATAAATCGTTCATTGATTGTTTCCCTTTAGAGTGCCGCGCTCTTACATAAGCATAATGTGGGGTTCGTTCAAACTATATTCAGTTTGAAAAGTGAGAGAACGAAAACATTTAGGAAGCCAAAAAGGTATTTGATAAAACTATTCGCACAAAAATAAGATGAAACAATTAGTTTAGCGTGTCATCAGAGCTTTCGTCATATTTCAGCAGTGAGCACACTCTGCCTTGGGCCAGACGAGGCTTAAGCTGGACTGAACGAACATCACGCGTTTTCTTCATTCCCGGATCTTATCACACCAAGGCTTTATTTGTACAGGAGGCGGGATGATAACCAATAATTTCTTGCGCTTCGGAGCCCCTGGATAGATGAAAACAATTAGTCTTATAACGCATAGGGCACAAGCAGATTTTGTCTTCTTTACCAATGCAGCTTTTATGGAAAAGTGTAACACGCGATTATTTGATGGAAGGTGACAGTTGTACTAAATGGTAAACAAAAATCTTGATAGAAAAAAGCATGTAGAATAACAGTAACAAGAAAGCACACACGGCACACTAACTATTATGCTCTGTGTGCTTCTCTCCGTTGTTTCTCTTATTGTTCACGGTGGTTTGCACCCTGTCTTTTTTTTTTTTGTTTTGAAAGTACTCAAGTTTTTGCTTTTCTTTTATAACGTTAGCTGGAATCACTGGAAGCGTTAGCCAAAAGTGGGGACTTTGTTATGACATTTAACCCGCGGTGTACATTGCGTGCCAGTAAAATATATGACGCAGGTACATCTAAATTATGAAGCAGGCACAATTAAACACAAATAAAGTTTATTCTAAATTTCGTTTTGCTGGAGGATAAACTCTCTCACATTTATAAACTTGGTAAGCTACGTCAGTAGAATACCTTATTTTTTGTCGATATGAACTAAAATATTTTGATTAAAAAATGAGCACTACTATCCAAAACTTTTATTTAAACAGACTGGCAACCCTGCTGTGTTTTGTTGCGATTTGTGAATTGTGAATCAAATGAGAGAAATTGCATATTTTAAAATTTCTTTATCTACTCTTCCTAATATCCTAAACTATAGCAAAATAGTGTATCATCCTTGCATAAAATCCATATCTTTGGTGCACAATAAATACGTGTATATTTGCATTTCTAGTTGTGAATATCAATATTCAGTCAAACGAAATTAGAAGACGTACGTTTTACCTCGTTAACATTTGAAAACCCGTTACTTCGCGTGTGCGCTTATTTTTTTCTTTTCAAACATTACGAACACATAATGGTTACACTTATGCTCTAGAAATGCCCTCTATCTATTGTATGCTCAGGGGATCCACCGATTTTGGTGTAACAAAGTATTTCAGCCTAAAAACTACGTTCGTGATATGACCTCAGCGTGACATGAGCGCACGAACTAACGTTAGGTTCAGTGCTGAATCGCAAGCATAATTTCTTTCTGAAGACGACTTTTACGAACCTTTATAACCTCCAGTTTCTTTTTAAATCAGAAATAGACGAAGGGTCAAATTCTGTTTTATGGGTTCACAATTGACAGTTACATGTAATAGGCCGAATCCTGACTCACCGACGGCGGAGTTGGTGAGTCAGGATTTGCCTAAAGTAGCCCCACTTTCTTCTTGTTGTTGTTGTTTTTATTTCTTATCGCACTGCGCTATATGTATGGTCGCTGACGCGGGGCGATGCCTATTATATTCAGGCTTCTTGTTTTGTGGTTCTTTCTATCGCGTTCTTGTCGGTTAATGGCGCAGACTCAATGGTAGTGTAGTGATAATAAGATTATCAAGACCCAACCCGCCCGCCGTTTCTTAACGCTGTCAGTGATTAGAATACATGCGGCGGGAATATTTGAATGTAAGCCAGAAATTACAGGTGTCATCACAGTCATGGTCCGTACAGATAGCGTTCAGCTTTTATTCGATGCATTTTTTTTTCTATGACTCATCTGATCTGTATAACTACAGAAAGTAAAACACGGTGCGATGCTTGACTTCTGTCTCGTTAGATTCAGCGTCGATGCCCGAAGAAATAAGCACCATGCTCCAACGTGACGGATCAGAGGCATCAGTTGGATGTTGTCAGCAGAGGCTGATCGTGGGGCCCTGCCGAGCAAGCTTTCCGAGGTGGTTCTACAACAGCACAGCCGACGAGTGCCAGTTCTTCTACTTCGGAGGATGCTGGGGAAATTGCAACAACTTTCAGTCCGAAGCGGCGTGTGAAGCGATGTGCTGCTGAAAAGCGTGCAGCGCGCATAAAGGTAAAAAAATAAATAAAAAGTTTTAAAAAATGACCGCATCTCCACGTGGTGAATGATGTTGATTGGGGCGAAGCTCTGGTGGTGCTGATGATACTGATTTTATTGTTCATAGGTAGTGCTGATGGTGCTGATTTGTTTATTGCTCAGAGGTAGTGCTGAGTTCCGGGTTGCGTTTCGACTTCATTATTACTGCTTTATGGTCGGTGAAATGCAGAGCCATCCATGCAAAGTTCAACGCGATTATATACGCATTTGAGCGCAGCGCCCTCTCCTGTATAGACGTTGAGCGGCTACATGCAACGTTTCATCCATGACATCCCCAGCTCTTGAGCTACTACCACATCTCAGAGCCCCCCACTCGTCCCGCAGTCGTGGCCGAGTGGTGAAGGCGATGGACTAGAAATCCATCGGGTCTCCCACACAAGTTCGAATCCTGACGACTGCGCAAACATTTTTTTTTTTCTTTTTTTGTGAGCACGGACGCCGGACGGACGGACGGACAAGGCTAGACCCTAAGGAGCTTCGCCCCTAAAAGCGACCTCATAAAATGTGCTGCTATTGACAGCGGCGGCTGAAGGATGTGCTTAAAGGAGTATTCCCACGGTACCCCGTGTGAATACATGGTGCACCGTGGGATGTTACCGGGGATGGATATGGATGCTTGCGGGGAAAGATGTAAGTTACGTCAGGGGTCGGCGGAACATGCGGCACCCCTCTCCCGGCTTCAGCATTCACACGGATGGCGGATGGCAGAGTAGGATGTCAGTGTAAGCAGACTAATTTGGCGACCGCAGTATCGACACCAAGGCTCGGCGCGGGCAGATGAGAGTAGAAAGATGGAGGCTTACATTAAACGGCGTACAGAGACGACCAACTACCTCCTGCTAAAAAAAATGCTGTGTGAAAGGGTGGATGTAACATCAAAATTGGGAAATTGAAAACCAGTTATATAAGGAGCTTATTGAGGACGACATGGAGGACGACATGGAGGACATGGAGGACGACATGGAGAAATATCAAAAACTTCTTCATGAAAACGCAAAGAAAAAAAGTGAAAGCCGTTTACAACTCCCTGTAACGCCGAATTGGAGCGCAGCTCTTGAGGAGGAGGAAGGAAGGGTAATCAGGGGTGCGTATACCCCTCCTCCTCCTCCTCCCCTCATTCTTCAATCTCCTCCGGGGGGGGCGGTCACGTGACCTGGGGGAGGAGGGGGAGGGGGGTCACGTGGCCCCCCAGATCACGTGACCCCCCTCCCCCTCCTCCCCCAGGTCACGTGACCCCCCCTCCTCCCCCTCCTCCCCCAGGTCACGTAACTCCCCCTCCCCCTCCTCCCCCGAGGTCACGTGACCCCCCCCCCCCTCCGCAGGTCACGTGACCCCCTCCCCCTCCTCCCTCGAGGTCACGTGACCCCCCAGTCACGTGGGGGTCACCTTGGGGGTCACGCGACCTTGAGGTGACCTTGGGAGGGGTCGCGTGACCTCGGGGGGTCACGTGACCTTGGGGGGTCACGTGACCTTGGTGTGACCTTGGGATGACTTTGGTTACGCCGACGCCGCTCAAGCCGGAAACGGGCGCCTAAGAGCTGCGCTCTAAAATTCAACAATCTGATGACCTGCGCGAGCCGCAATAAGTTAGGCAATCCTGATACCGCGCCTTGTATCCCGCAGAGTAGAATTCCTAATAGGTAGTTTTCGTAGACCGCGTTTCCCCTCCCCCCCCCCTCCGCAACGAAGAAGCCGCTACTGCGCCTGCGCGCCAATAGCATTGAGTGTAGAGTTCCAGGTATCGTAGCGGGTTGCGGAGGGCACTGAGGGGCGGCGAAAACGATCTACGAAAACTCCCTATTGTAGCAGCTACGCCTACGAAATTGCGCCAATTAAGAGGAGATCTCCCACCAAGACGGGAATTGTTTCTGCAGCCCGAGAAAAATCTCTCCATCCACCAGGTATTGCCTACGCCTCCGCGCCTCCGCGCAAATGTTTGACGTTATTACCACCAGTCGTGCATCTCGGGGTGCAAAGTGAGGTATTTCTTCGTCGTGTGAATACCCCTTTAGAAAACTGAGTTTATGTGCTTCAAGATAGTTGCTTTAGAGGTTTTGCTACTAGCACAATATTTCTAGGAGATGTGCTTCGGGATATCTGCGAAAAGTGCTTACACGCTGCCTTTCGTGCGTCAGAGTCGGAATCCTGCGCCCTTTGCTGTATTTTTGCCGCTGCGGTTTTCAGTCTACTCTGCACAGCGCGGCGCACTTGCCGGACCAGGTTCTCGGATGGAGAGTGAACCTCGCGTGTTTTTGTCATGTTTATAGAGGAGGGAAGGGGGTAGAAAGATCTGAGCGAGCGCCGCCCGGGGCTTTGTAGACGAGTCGGAAAAACTTCCAGAACCCCGAAGTGGTGGCAGTGAGAAGAGGGGAGAAGAGAAAGGGAGCTGTGGGCGGATCTTCCTGCATATGTCGTGGTTGCGTTAGGGTTGACGGCATTGAGGAGAGGGGGATCGCCCCGCGGCTTTATCACTCTCTGCCCTCGGTCACCCGAGGTTTTTCGCGCATGTGAACGGCGCTAAATTTCGCTTGAAACGGGCGAAACATCGGTCGCTGTAAAACATTGCTCCAAATGCAGACAAAACGGTCGTTACCTGTTCCTTTTCTTTATTTTTTTTCTCTAAAGTTTAAGCGACAAACACTTGTATTTTTTTTTTCCCGCGTAATTGCTCCGCGTCTTGACACACAAGGAAACGAATGGTCCTGCCGCCGAGGTATTTCACCTCGCTTGCCTACCTTGCCTAAAGTGAATAGTCTGAGTAAGAATATATTTCGCAGGGAACGACAGATTTCTAGCACAAAACTCAGAATGTCTTGCACGGACTGTCCTGGGATTAGTGAAGTGGTGATCCTCTAGGGAAATTCTCTTCTCGCGGTCCTCTAACAGGTTTTCACATTTTGCTGCAGCGTTTGATAGTTCCTTTCTGTTTTTATTCTACGTGAGTGGAATCAATCTTGTCCTGTCATTTATGGAGGATGTTTCAAGAAACGCCAGCCAAGTCGTTCTTTCGAAAACTGCGCATCGCATAATGAGAAGGTTTGCGTCATATTGGTATTTTGAAAAGGGCGTATTTAGCAAAATAATTAAGGTCCTTTATAAATATAGTACTAGTTTATGCACAGGATATTAAAATAATTTTTACCCAAAATATGTTCTCGGTGTACTGGGCTGATTGGGTGACCCTTTACGTGTATTAAGCACTCTTTCGAGAAGATATGCCAATCATTATCAGACCATTAACAATTACTACTCCCGCAACATACTAATCTTTTGACCAATGTGAACTAATGAAGGTGTACAGTTCTTTGATTCAAGAATATACTCCTTTTGATTAGACACTGCAGATGCATGGCGGGTAATAAAAATTGGAGGGCGCTTAAGCTTCGCCGTTAAGAGTGTAACGCGACAGCGTTGTCGGGCCCTGTTACCATCGGCTTTTCTTTCGCCGCGCATGCATCAGTAGCGCGTCTGGCATGCAACCGAAGGGTCGTGGGTTCGAATCCCGCGTAAAATGTTTCCAATTTTCGTTTCGGGCAAATAAATTACTTCATAAAATGAGATTCTTTGAGACATGCGGCGCCCTTTAATTAGCATTATATGTCATGTTTTTTCATAACATTCATTCCACGCGTGACATAACGTTTCACGTGAGCGTTGTGTGTTGCTTGAAATTCCCGCGAGGGGTCATGTAGCTCTGACGTCATGACTCTATCAACCAATCAGGATTTTCACGTCGCGCCACCGACGCCGGCTTTTCTGCCATGGCACCGAGGCCGGCTTTTTTGGCGACAAGAGCTCATTAACGCTGTTGCTTTAAAATAAGTCAAGCGGCACTGAATTCGTGCCCAGTTTCGTCGCGAATTTTTATGATTAAGACAAATATTTGATGACGGCCGCAATAAGAGCGCAGATTTTAATTAGTTAGGACGTTCCTTCTATAAGTAACGACCCAGCCGGCGGCATCGCCTTTGCCCCTCATTGCTCGCAGATTTCTAAGTTTTTTTTTGTTTTGTTTCTTTTTGGAGATTAATAAAGGTTGACCGGTGCTAGGGTACACTCATCAACTGCAGGTGAACAAAATAGTCAGTGTACAAAAAATTGTTTTCATAAAACAACGCCTAACCGCGAATTAGGACTGCCAACCGCGCAGTGGAGCGGCCAAAAACAAACACGCCTACCATCGCGAGGTCCGGTTGCTCTACCATACGATAAGTTCCGCCCATTGACCAAATATCTGAGTTGAAGGTAAACGTTCGGCAGCCCTCTGCCTGGTTAGAAATAGACATGAAGCGAAAAATAGGGACTCTAACCAAAAATTTAATAAACATTTACCCGACGTTTCGATACCAGTTCGGTCCATTGTTCACGGGTGAGTGACGAAAAGAAAAGAACACGCGTCGCTTAAATGCACATACGGATGTAGGGAGCTTTGCTCACGTCACGCAGTCCCGAGACGTAGCTGCTGGGCAAGGAGGCCGAAGAACGATTCGCGTTCCCCTTTGTGTGTTGAATAAACCAAGACTCAACGGAGAGCCGCTTTCGCTAATTCCTCTCCAAGGCCAGCACGGTGCTTCCCTCGAAGTCGACTGTGTGGCCGGCTGCTTCTGCGTGCTCCGCGAGGGCTCTTGCCTCCACATCCTTCTTCCGGACATCATATTTCTGTCGCGTAAGCCTCTCTGCGAAGTTCTTACTTTCGCCAACGTATGAGGCCGGGCAATGTTTGCATGGTATGCGGTAGACCATGCCTTGGGCCGTTTCTTTGGGGGGAGGGGGGGGGGGCGATCCTTTGGGAGGGGGAGGCAATGACCGATTGGCGACACAGGGCTTATCAGTCACAGCAATCCCGTAGCGACCGAGGACGCGGGAAATGGGCCTCGCTGGTGCGGCTAATGTACGGGACACAGACGCGATCGGAAGGGGGACTGCTGCGCCCTAGGGGTGGATGCCTTGATTTTTCCAGTATCCGAAGAATAAACTGTTTAGGGTAGCCGCTATTGCGGAGATCCGATGTTACAACCTTGATTTCCTCCTGGAGGCTCTTTTTTTATGGAGCAGGTTGCGAAGGCGCGCCTGAAGAGTGCGGAGGCCACCGACGCTTTATGAGATCGGGGGTGGTGGGAATCAAAACCCAAGTATCTGCCAATATGGGTTGGCTTCCTGTAAACAGAGAAGCTTAGCCCACTGCCACTCCTAGTTACCAGTACATCCAGAAAGGGAAGGAAACCTTTGTATTTTCGTTCGACCGTGAATTGTAGCGACTCATCCACCGAGTTCAGGTGCTTTAGAAGACGATCCACCTCGCTGGTTTTAACGTCGCAGAAACAGTCGTCCCCGTAAAGCAGGAACGTTCTGGGCTTAGGCTCAAAAGTGTCGAGAGCCTTGCGTTCGATGGTGTCTATTGTGAGGTTTGCCATTGTCACAGATAGGGCTGCCCCCATGACTGTGCCGCTGGTTTGCTTGTAGTACTTCCCGCTAAATGAGAAGTATGTGCTGTTCAGGCAGAGCTCTAGTAGTCGGCAGATCTCGTCAACCGATAGGCACGTTCTCTCCTGGAGTTTTTCGTCTGCCGAGAGAGCACTTCTTGTGACAGATACCGCCAATGGCACTGGGATGCTGGTGACCAAAGACACCACGTCAAAAGAGACGAGGCTCTCGTCGTCACGTAGCCCTAAATCGCAAACAAGCTCTATGAAGTGACTAGAGTTCTGCAAGTACGTTGGAGTGTGCCCGGATCCACGAATGCCACGACACCATCGAAAGAAAAGACATGGAGCTCTTCTTCATGCGACGACAACTGGAACATTGAGTACCTGAGGTGTTACAGGCCCTGGATGCTTTAGCCAGGGGACACCGCATCCACGTGCTCTCGGACCTAAGAACAGGTGCATGCAATGAAGCTGGCTGCACTTCAGCCGGACAACTCAGCCTCCAGCCTCCGCGCAGTCGACAAAAGGTTCGTGTGCAATCTTTCATCGAGAGAGCTCTTCCCTTCAGAGACATCGGTACTGACAAGAGGCCGGGGTTTTAACTTAACTACTCGCAAGCCCCCCTCCCCGCAAGGAAGACAAGGACATCATAGTGTTTCGGGTAGACAAGGGAAACGCCACCGTCGTCATGAACAAGGATAAGTACGACCAAAAGCTCCTTGAGCTCCTTGGCAGCAGTGCCTACACTTACTTGCCAAGAGATCCCACGAACAAAAGTGCAAGAAACGCTCAACAAAAACACTTGCAATCATCTTCCAGAAATACCCTGACTTCCGCAGCCTTTACATGAGGCTCATCTGCAGGAACGGATCCATCCCGGCGTTGTACGGTCTCCCCAAGATACAAAAGGCCGGTGTACCACTCCGACGTATTCTGGACTTCACAACGTCACCTTTGCGCGCCGTCTCCAACTATCTCCACAGGCTTCTCTCACCCCTTGCCGGAAAGACTCCAACGTGCAGTGGCCCAATTTTTTAATAATATCACGCGAGCGTCGACCGCCGGGACGGCCAGCGCTGTGCCGCGGAGAAATGCGGCGTCACGGGAGAGATTAGGCGCGTGCGCACAAAGCTTTTCCGTTACGAGCGTCGTCTGCTAGGCTATAGACCCCTTTCGAAATTCCCGTACCGATTATTAGAAGGTCGGAACCCCTGCAGAATGGCGGAATAACACACATCGTGACACGTGCAAGTCATTCCATAAGATAGCGAACGTCAGAGCGCAGTCAATGCTAGGAGTCGACGAGCCAGTCAAACAGCATCGCAAGTGCAACGTCACTGCGCTCATCGCCTTTTTCTGTGGGTCTGTTTTTTCTTCTGCTTCAACCAAACGCATAAAGTGTGCCGTGACGTTGCGGCTTTAGTCCGCCATTGTGCAGGGATTCCACAGCCGCCAACAGAGGGCAGTATTTCGAAAGAGGTCTATTCCGTTGACCGCACACAGGCCCTGTTCATTATCTACTGGCATAGCTAACCGCCTTAAAGCAAAGAGCTGAACAACGCTTGCTTGCATGATACTGCTCAGGCGTGGCATAAACCGCGCGTCATCTCGAGTTTCATTTACTTTTCTTTTAATTTCATATTTGCAATTACTTTTGTGAACACCAATAAAAATGAAAAAATACGGTGACGCGACGAACAGAATGCAACGATGCATTAAACTATATACTGCAGAAAATGCTACGAGCAATCAAAACCAATCCAGTGCTTTCACCCTGCCACGTGACATCGTGCT
This sequence comes from Ixodes persulcatus, assembly GCA_013358835.2. Lineage (NCBI taxonomy): Eukaryota > Metazoa > Arthropoda > Arachnida > Ixodida > Ixodidae > Ixodes > Ixodes persulcatus. The sequence goes on along the minus strand of JABSTQ010010582.1, from coordinate 348,361 downwards.
TCCCATGTGCAGTTCCACCCAACGGGAAGGCCACGTGATACACTTTTAGCGATATGGACTGGCCGAGATGGCTCGTAGCGTCGGCTGCGGTACAACACAAAGTGAAACGGATGATAGACAGGATTTTCGCTTGGTGTTTTGTATTATCAACTGCGTTGTTGCTGCCGTCATCTAGCCTATGCAGCCTGGTAGTCACACTTTGACCAGTGGGCGCGCGCACATTTAATGTCTCCTCGAGTGCCTATAAAAATACGGGAACGTGTTGAGAGAATGTTGATGGGCGGCATGACGAGTCGGGGTTGCACGGGCTGACGTCAATAGGACTGTGAACGCACTCCAAGAGGAGGGGCGTATCGGCGATGCACTTCGACATTGTAAGCGCCCTGCCCTCCTTTGGTACGGAGCAGCGGCTGTGTGCGATCAACGGAATAGCCTAGCAGACGACGCTCCCACCAGAAAAGGCTTTGTGCGCACGCGCTTAATCTCTCCCGTATTGCCGCACGCCTCCGCGGCACGGCACTGGCCGTCCCGGCGGTCGACGCTCGCTTGATATTATTAAAAATTTGGGCCACAGTACGTGCAGAACTCTAGTCACTTTATAGAGCTCGTTTCCGATTTAGAGCTACGTGACGACGAGAGCCTCGTCTCTTTTGACATGGTGTCCTTGTTCACCAGCATCCCAGTGCCATTGGTGGTATCTGTTGCAAGTGCTCTCTCGGCAGACGAAAAACTCCCGGAGAGAACGTGCCTATCGGTTGACGAGATCTGCTGACTACTAGAGTTCTGCCTGAACAGCACATACTTCTCATTTAGCGGGATATACTACAAGCAAACCAGCGGCACAGCCATGGGGGCAGCCATATCTGTGAAAATGGTAAACCTCACAATGGAGGTCATCAAACGCAAGGCTCTCGACACTTTCAAGCCTAAACCCAGTACGTTCCTGCGTTACGTGGATGACTGTTTCTGCGTCGTTAAAACCAGCGAGGTGAATCGTCTTCTAAAGTACCTGAACTCGGTCGATGAGTCCGCTACAATTCACGGTCGAACGCGAAGACAAAGGTTCCCTTCCCTTTCTGGATGTACTGGTAACCAGGAGTGGCAGTGGTCTAAGTTTCTCTTTTTACAGGAAGCCAACTCATACTGGCAGATACTTGGGGTTTGATTCCCACCACCCCCAATGTCATAAAGCGTCGGTGGCCTCCGCACTCTTCAGGCGCGCCTTCGCAACCTGCTCCACAAAGAAGAGCCTCCAGGAGGAAATCAAGGTCGTAACATCGGATATCCGCAAGAACGGCTACCCTAAACTGTTTATTCTTCGGATACTCGAGAAATCAAGGCACCCACCCCTAGGGCGCAGCAGTCCCCCTTCCGATCGCGTCTGTGTCCCGGACATTAGCCGCACCAGCGAGGCCCTTTCCCGCGTCCTCGGTCGCTAAGGGATTGCGGTGACTCATAAGCCCGTGTCGACAATCGGTCATCGCCTCCCCCTCCCGAAGGATCGGCCCCCCAAAGAAAGGGCCCAAGGCTTGGTCTACCGCATACCATGCAAGGATTGCCCGGCCTCATACGTTGGTGAAAGTAAGAACCTCGCAGAGAGGCTTACGCGACACGTCCGTTTTTTTTTATCGTTCCCCATCTCAGGGTTTCCAAGATGTCGACATTTATGATGTCCGGAAGAAGGATGTGGAGGCAAGCACCCTCGCGGAGCACGCAGAAGCAGGCGGCCACACAGTCGACTGCGAGGGAAGAACCGTGCTGGTCTTGGAGAGAAATTGGCGAAAGCGGTTCTTCGTTGAGTCTTGCTTTATTCAACACACAAAGGGGAACGTCAATCGTTCTTCGGGCTCCCTGCCCAGCAGCAACGTTTCGGGACTGCGTGACGTGAGCAAAGCCCCCTACACCCGTATGTGCATTTAAGCGACGCGTGTTCTTTTCTTTTCGTCACTCACCCGTGAACAAGGAACCGAACTGGTCCCGAAACGTCGGGTAAATGTTTATTAAATTTTTGGTTAAAGTCCCTATTTTTCACTTCACCAAATATCTGAGTAAGGGACTCTTCGCTTGAGTTACATCCCCTCCGTTCCTATACCTATGCCGCCCTTTTTTTTACCTTAAGGCATTAGAATTGTGATAGACTTAAAAAAAGAATATTCATAAACCACGTACCCTGGAAAGCATAACTATTATATTTTTATTGATTTAATGTTTTCAAGCACAATTATGACATACTGCATCTGAAGTTCACCAAGTTATATATAATGCCGCCTTCATGATTCGCCATTATTTAAACCCCGAGCAACATCATAAACATTGTTCGAGTGTATTGAATGAACAATTATATCGAAAATAACGAAAAAACAGTTTCTATAGTTCAACACGCACGCGTTCCATCAAACCTCGTCTTATAGTATTGAAAGCTTAAAACCTTACAAGCCCCGTTCAAGATCAATCATAAAAGCGAAGACTCGGACGGAATGAGTCCGAGATCCTAACAATGAATATTGGCATTGAAGATAGCCTACACCCGATCGGAAATCCGTCAGCCGCGGTAGCAGACCAGTTTAATCCAGGCAGGGAAGTTGAAAATGCTACGTCACGTGACCGAGCAGTTCAAATGGCGAATGCTATACATGAACTCAACTCTCCTACGTCACGCCGCGGTGGTGGCGCGACGGGCGCACTTCCGGCCTGGGGCGGTGGGCGGAAGTCGCCGTGCGAGACATGCATTCCTGTTTCTCTCGGAAGAAACCAGACAAAAAACCTGCCTTCTCGTCAAAATGCTGCGACGGGGGCTGTACCAAGAGAGCCTGGAAAGGTTTGAAGATCAGTTTTCATGTGTTTCTGCCCCCTCCGTTCGTCCGAGAACGTGGATAGTAGCCGTGAAAAGGGCAAATCAGACGCTGTCGAACTACGATTGCTTGTGCGGGCATCACTTCGTGGTCGCCAGATTATTTGTTTTGTTCCAACATGAACGAGAGAAAACCGCCAAGTTGTCCGGACCATCCACGGGTTCAGTGCGTCTTCAAATTCACACGGCCGCCTGATCGATCGAACTTTCGTCTGCTCTTTCAAACTTGTTTGCTTTTTGTCGTCTGCTCGTTCAAACAAAAGCGGCCCATAGACCAAACTTTGACCCGGTGATTGCAGGCCTCAAAAGACGTAAGTAGGCTCGGTGTAAACAGTAGATACAGAATGTTGATCATTGGTACCAGTGGCCATTACCGACTTGTTACTCTTGGTCTGTTCCGCTTCCGATTTTCAGTATCGACGTCGATCATCGCCGCTACCTTCTACACTTTTGCAGCACGAACGACGTCGCGACCGAAAATAGCTAGATGAATCTCACTATGGGTTTGGCGTCCATTCTGCGGTGTTCATGCGAATGAATCGCATGAACGCCAAATTATTTACGCAAAGTTTAGCGGCGTAACGAGCCTTGATAATATCGCTCAGGCGATTAAAGTAGTAAGACATTGCTATGAGGACGTAGGATCGTCAATTCCAACGCGAAAAAGAGTATGCAGACTCACACAGACGCCGACAACGTTACATTCCAATGGTCTGTTGACGCGGGACGCGGTGCTTCTTGCCTGCACTCCATCGCGCATGTGTTCGAACTGTCCTCTGCTCTTTCAAACCTGTCTGCTTTTTGTCGTCAGCTCGTTCAAACGACAGCGGCCCGTAAACCCAACGTTGCCCCGGTAATTGCTATAAGAACTAAGTGCAGGCCTCAAAACACTTTTGAAGGTTGGTTGGGGTAAGTAGCTAAGTGTAAACAGTAGATACAAGAAGATGTTGATCATTGTTATTAGTGGCCATCACCGACTTGTAATGCCCAATTCTACTTGCGGTTTTCAGTATCGACGTCCACCATCTCAGCTACGGTCCAAGCTTTTGCAGCCCGAGCGACGTCGCGACTGAAAATAGCGAGCAGAATCTCATCGTGGGAGTCAGGCTTAAGCGCCCATTCTGCGGCGTCCACGTGAAATGAATCGCCACACGTCACATTATTCACGCAAAGTTTTGCCTCGTTAATTTTGCTGAAGCCGCTCAAGTAGTCAGACATTGTTAGGAGGACGTAGAATCAACAATTCCAACGCGAAAAAGAGCACGGGGACTCCGACCGACGCCGACAACAACGCAATTCAATGTTTTGTTATGGGCAACGGCGGGCTTCTTGCCCACCGTCCACCGCGCATGCGCGGCGTCGGTGGCTTCCGCTAGGGGCGCTCCGGTTTGTTTGTAAACATGAGTTGGTGTATAGTAACTGAGAGTCTGAAAGCGCATGGTGTGGCGAGTCCCTGGAATCGTATTATTTTAATCAGCCAATCCGATTGCAGTATTGGCCGATAAGGACGTCGAAGGACCAATCACAATGCTAGAAGCATGAACATAATAAACTGCGCCCTGCCCTGGTAAAGGGACACTGAAATGAACATGTATCTCTTAAGGACCTAGATGGGACACGTATTTTAAATTAAAAAACGCGGGGGACGCTCAATATTCGCCTTGAAAAGTGGAACGCGATGGCATCATCGGGTCCCCTTCATAAAGCCTTCTCATATAAACCCCCGCTCCTTCCCAAGCAGTGCAAGAGTGTGTGCGTGGTCTAGCCGGTAGCGTCACGTGTCACGTGACGTCACATGAAGTCACGTGTGACGTCGTGTCACATAAAGCATGACGTCACATTTCGCTGTGATGTCATAACCATATCGACCCGCTAAACCTAGTGGAAAATTGTCCGATGAATTTGGCGGGAAAATGTTCTGCAAAATTGTCCAGAAACTGTCCGATAAATTTGGCGGAAACTTTTTACGCTAAATTTAGTGGGAAAACCTTCCGCTAAATTGTGTGGAAACATTTTTCACTAAATTTGGCGAGAAATTCTGCAGGTCGATAGGGTTTTTTGCGACACGAACTCCTAAACCTAAATTTACCTGAACAAATATTTGTTTCTGTTTAATTTTTTGGGGGAGGGGCATTATTAGCAACGCTGGACGCAATTTAGGTGCAGAAGAGGGAGGTCGCAGACCTCTAAGCCGAGCCCCGTACATTACACCGTGCTTACATCTCTCATTGTCGGGAGAGGTCATTGACATGTGAAAGGTTGGTTCTAAAATTGTATCTCCTGCCGTAGTAATACTTTAATTGAGCTTTTTAATATTAGAGAAACAAATAATATAAATTGAGTCGTTGTTTTTTTCATAAGTATTCAGAGATTTATTCTTCCGCTTTGTATGAAACGACAACAAACATGGCTACCGGCGTCTGTGGCACGGACCCGTGGCACCGCATTGTGTTGAATCGCGAACTCCTTCTCTGTTGATGTCGTTTTCCTGTTACCACTCGTGAATACTGCAAGCGTTTAAACAGTGTGCACCGTCTCGCCTACATCCCCGGTGACGTACTCGACCTGTTAAAACCTATTGCTTCGTAATTTTGAACTACGCAAGGCAGTTATCTCGCTGCTCTGGTTTCGGTTATGAAAGCAAGGCGGAACGCTCGTAGTTCACGCCCTCAGTACAGGTTGGACATCTTCCACACTTTGACACCGGAAAACTGGATGAACGAGGATTTACAATTACCCCAGATGTCACTCTCGCCGCTTCCTCACCGTTGACGAGCAGGATCAGCTGGCGACAAGCCGCGGATAAAAGGCTTGAGCATCAACAGCCCAAGTGCACTCGGTGCCGATGAGGGCGATGCGAATTTCTGTCAACCAGTAGGCCAGCACAAACCGTGACTGTTCCAGCTCTTCGTCATGATATGGTGTTGCAGAGAGCACGGTAAAATACAACTACACGGACCACCGAAGCAAACGCAGTTATCGTAAATCTTGGCTTGTGATTACGCCTTTGTGGATCATTTTATTCGTTTTGCTGGAGACACAAACGACGGACATAACAAAATCGTTTGCATATTCCGCACACCTCGCAAAAGCATTTACCCATTCACCTTGCGAAAAGCGCAAAACGCGGAGTCCGCATTGTCCTGACTTCCCCCGTTCTTTACCTGCTTTAGAACAGTTTGTACCTGCTAGTAGGAATACCTACTGAAACTGAAACTAGGGGCAGCGCCAGAAAGAAAAGGGACAAAGTTGGGAAAGCTTGCTCGTTCTCCCCAATTTCTCAACTTTCAAGTGATTTTGCAGTAATAAATGCACCAGCGCCTCTTTCAAAAATAAAAAAAGCACTATGTTCACTCTAAAAAATGGTCTCAGTTCATGCATCTGTGGGCAGGTAGGAAATCTTGCCCTAATTTATTCACACCACATGATGAGCACAACAAACTCGCACGAGATTTACAGGAAAATATTGGTGGTGGCTTAAGTTTCCCTGAAATTCTGTATAACCGGTCGTTTGCAGGACCGAATCATCTACTCGAGCTGTGTGCGTCGCTGTGCAAACACGCCGCTGTTGAAACGCAGTCCAACAACACGAAGCATGAAAACGGCAGATATAGAACAGTTATCCGCAGTTCATTGTTCAATATAAACGACGTAATATTGTTGAAAACACCCGCAGCGTTTTACTCACGGTGTGCGTCGGGATACTTCCGTATTTTGAAACGGAACGAAAAAAGTTCCACTTTTAAAGACGCTCGCTGCGTCCTCCCGGACCAGCTGGACCGGATCAGCTGACGACGACGAGACTGAACCCGTAGAGCCTCAACCCCACAACAACCAATTCGAGCTCCGTTTTAGTGTGGCTTTCTACCTCCAAGCGCCGCACCACACACCACGAACGTTTCAGCTCTTTGTCGCATCGCCGCGTTGCACCAAACAGAACGAGATCGCCGAAGTCAACGCAGCGCTGTCGTGAACCTTGTCTTGTGGTTGCGCATTCGTGGACCCTGTGACTCCCTTCGCTTTTTAAGCACAGACGACGATTACGAATGATACTTTCCGTCTTCCGGGAACATCACAAGGGCACTTCTCCGGTCACGTCTTCGGTACATGTGCTCGCAAACCGAGCAGCTTCCCTCCTTCCCGTCCAACTAAAACAATACCGGCGTCATGTTAAACGTGCGTTATTGCCAGATATTCTCCGACCCAAAAAAAACAACGAAAGCAAACCGGCTCTAGCTTCCAGCGTGTATTGGCGTTGCGCCGTGGCCAGGTTTTCACTGTCAGCTCTAACTTAAAGATGACCTACAGATGCAGCAACACTGGCCACCACAGAGCGTCGTAAATTCTGAGGAGGGTGCATAGGAAGCGGCGGCACCTTCCCTTGCAGTTGAAGGGTTGAAGCCAAAACGAAACCAACTGCAATGTCACGTGTTCAGATCGAAGGCACGCTTTTTATATCCATTTTAACTGTTTAGAACGAGTAATTAGACCCCTAACTTTATTTGTGGTGTGTAAAAACAATTATCAAGTCCCCTAAAATAAATCCAAACATGGGCGACATGAGGGAGGCCGCATTGCCATCGACAAAAATCAATGGCAGCAAGCACTGTAAGCGCGGTGTTCGCCCCGTCCCGCGACATGACGTAATTGCTTTTGGTGCATATCTGTCTCCGAGACATGTTTCTTTCCGCGGAATTTGTCTCCACCGTCCTTTCTAGGTGTGTCCCCAAGCATTCCGGTGCTTGGGTAGCCGGCAATGCTGCGGTCGTCGCCGTGGGGTGATGCGTGTTTTCGAGGTCGGCTACACGGTTATGTGTGTATAACCGAACCAAAACACGTTTTTTTACAACCTCGCATGATTTTTGAACGAATTATCCGTTACTCAACGTGTAAATTTATGGTAATTTGTGTAAAATGCGTGTTTTTCACCCCAAATATTAACCAAGTACACGGGACTTGCAAACAGTGTAAGCTTTCCTTAACCGATGTAGTTTGCAAAGAACAACTGTCGCAAGTAGGCGCCTTCGGAAGCGCTGGGCGTGTGCTTGTTTTCGTAGCGGGACTGGCCCAAGCCTAGCGTCCCACATCAACGATTTTTGCTTGATCTAGATAGATTTCTTCGATTGTTCGTGTTGATGCCGAATAAAAATGTTGGTCCCCGTAAAAGCGGCCCGGCTGCTCTGTGAATTGGGCAACCGTCGTGATTGCAACCATGGTTTCAATATCGAGAAGATAGCTACACAGGTAAGAATATGCGAGCTGGAGGCAATCGGGCGTTCGGCTCGCATCAAGTTTGTCCAGGTATATTCCCGTTATTTCGTTTCGAAAGCAAAGTAGCTCTTTTTGCAGTGCAACTGGCCTGTCAACGCGAATAAGTTAAGGTCGCTTTTTAAATGTGCCTCGTGACGCTCAACCACCTTTTCGCGGATTCCATGAAAACAAAAATAGGAACAGGAAAGTTGTAATGACTGCATCTACATTTTGTTGATTTGTTTTGGTCCTCTGGGTAGCTTTTTACCGCACATCGACAGGCGCTGACTGACACTTGTCTTCGAGTATTGCTTGTGCATGATCAAACGTGAGAACGCCGCTTTCATTGCAGCTTTGTTCTGGCGCCGTTTCTGTGGGTTATTGTTCTGGAATTTGAACTTTAATGGTACGTGCAGTTTTGGAAGAACATCGGCTTTGGGCTGTTTTAGAAAGCAGAAAGACTGACAGTTATTCTCGCATATTTCGTCAGAAACGTCGGAAAAAGCTGGTGACTAATGACAACGTTCATCCGACGCACTGAGATGGCCGAAAAGTCTTTATCCTAAAGCGTAGCTCATTTAGCGACACTAGTGGGTACTACTAAAATAATGCTAGTAAGCCGGAACGGAGAGAAGGGCAAAACAAGACAAAACCCGCGACCCCCCCCCCCCCCCCCACTGTCTCCTCCCACTCAAACCGCCATTGCTAGCGAATCCACGCAGGGCCACCTATAATGCGTCAGTTTTGCCGCCAGCAGGGTTGATCAGCATCGCGATACAAATGTATCGCGATAGTATTTCAGGAACACATTTCTGTATTGCGATACATTTTTTTTTCACCAGTATCTGTATTCCTGTATCGAAATGCATTTTGGATGTTTCTTTGTATCGCGATACAATCAGGGTGAAATGTATCTCGCCACATTTCTTGAGAAATACCCCCCCCCCCTCCTTCCGAAAAAAAAAGAAATACAAATCGAAGCGCAAATTGTTTTTTTTTTTTTTTTACTTTTGAGGGCATTAGGGTCAAGGAGATGCTGGGGCATTGTTACCATGCTGACCAGGTTCTTTCCGATTCTCCAAACTATTTTTCTATGCGACCTCTTCTCTCTTGTGAGAAGTGTTGAGCAGTCGGGGACTCGAACCAGATGGCGTGCCAGGAGTGGAGCAGGAGCATCTTCTGCCGCAGGTACTTAGGTAGGGATTTCTTGAGTCACTGCTTGCTGGCATCCAATGCCCGCTGGTAACCGGATTTCTTGCCTTAGCGAACAGAGTACACCCAGCTGGCAAAACTGGGTCACAGTCCGTTGCAACACGAGCCTGGCGGTGGTTCACTTTAAATAGTAGAATGACCCACGCAGTGAAGTTGAACATATATTCAAATGCGTCTGCGGCTGCGCCCGTAATATTGCACGGTTCAAGGGTACGTCATCAGCCGACGTGAACAAGACTCGCTGCTCTGGTGATCCGAAACCCAGGAAGGAGGCCAGACATGGCCTCGCTGTGCCGACCCAGACTTCGTACACCTGCGACTCGTCTTGAGCGCTCTGTTTCTCGGAGAGCTCACACCTGTGCCGGCAATATCAGGTCGCAGTACACGAAGTCCCTATTTGGATTATGCTAGGCAAAACTTGAGGACTGCAATTCATGCGTCGGTGGCAAAGGGTCGGCACGAAGGACCTTCACAACAGGGATGCCACCGTATCGTTGCTTCAACCGTAAGAGAAGATAGGACATGTGTTCCAGGATGCTTCAGGTGGTCCACTATTCTCAAAAATTCCAAATGACACGGCCTGCATGATCTTCGGCGAGGTAGCCTACAACGAAAGTACGTATTGTCCTTTCATACAGCAGCGTGGTAAAGTTTCATGTTCAAGGCCACACCTACAGATAAAGAACACCAGTTCATTCCACCGCGACGTCATGTGATAAATGTTGACAGGGGCGTCCTTATTGGACAGGGGCGGGGTGGCGTTTTGATGGGACTTAGGATGACAGAATTTATTTAGAGGTCGAAGTCTTTTCGCATCCCTCGTCAGAGAGACAGAATGCCAGAGAAGCGACCGCGGTCAGTCCTTAATGGAACGTTTTTTTTGAGCCCATTGAAGACTTCTCGTCATCCGAAACCACTACCTTCAAGGCAAAGTGCCAAGCCTGCGGGAAGGTAATTTTGGGATCAAAAACTTCCACTTCCAACTTCAAGCTGCATCTCATTTGGCGTTTCAAACAAATTTGAAAAATGTAATGCAGTGTCAGTATTTCTGTATTTGTATTTCTGTCCTCCCTAAAATGCATTCCTGTATTTGTATTTCCAAAGACTTTTTGCCTCTATTTAAAATGTATTTCCGATACGTATCGTGATACACTTTTACTGATATATTTCAGGATCAGTATTTAGCTACTATTTTAATGTATCCCAGTATGTGTATTTCTAAATACATTTTTGAGTATTTCTGCCCAACCCTGGCCGGCAGGTAGTCTTGTAAAGCGTATCGCAATGTACGTGGCGCCATCCCGCGGCAACTCCAAGACGCACGCTACTGCAGCTTTGCGGCTACTCTCTTCGAGTTTCTGCGTGTTTGCCGCTAAAGCCGGGTCGGGAATCCACTAACCATGACGTACTGGGCGGGCCTCGTCTTCTAGCTGGTACTGGACAGACCCACCGCGGTAAGTGTCGAGGGTAATTTCGCTGCCGTTTCCCGACATTGGGAAGGAAGCCCCTCAACTTGGCGGCGCGCGGTGAATGTAGGTCTTCTAAGTTTATAAGCGAAGGACGCGAGAGGATTCCATGCACCGAGATGACTCGCGGGGCTCGAGTGGACCCTCAACAACCCAGACAGCAGATATGGCGTGAACAAACAAAACGAATATATTTTCGTGATCCTCGAGTCTGTCGCGGTACTCAGGCATTTACGTTGGCCAAGAACGTATTTGGAACGTCATCATTCTATCTGCAAGAACCACACAAAGAACAGTAATTATCTGAATGACAACACCAAAAAGTTAGTTTCGTGATTTAATTTGATTTTCGTAAAATAAATTACTACTTATTTTGTTAGCCTTTGTTGCACTGCGAGAAAACAAACATAATTATTCAATTCAAATTGGGAAAATTCAGTTAGTTAACTGACCCACTCTTAAGTGGCTTTCACGATATATAATGGCGGCGTGCTAGTGGTCATTCCAACATCTTATTCTTGGAGAAAAAATTCGATGGGGCGAAATGTGTGCTGCACACCGTACGGGCTAAGCAGCGAGGCCGCCACAATGGCTGTTGATGGGAAGGCCATGTAAACCGTGTAGACGTTCAAGGCAAACAAACCGAAACTGCGGATAACGTCGAAAACTCTGGTGCTCGACTATAAAACATTAACATGGAGGGTCCAAAATATAGGCAGACATTCGAGGTTAATTTCACGTCTCATATCGCGAAAATATGTGAGCCCTGAATAATATTAATTTATAAATTTAAATTTTTAATGAACTTTTACGGGGAAGCTGCTGCCATTTTTTTTTTCTTGAGGAAACAACCATGAAAACGCCGATGAATTATTTCTCAATGCTAATTTCTCTCAACGACATACAGACTGTCGGTAATGTTATGAACTAAAAAGGAAAGCAACGAGAAGGACGAAGCACATCTTCCTTTCGGTTGATTTTCTTTTATTCCGGCATTTATTTCTTATCTCGAGGTTCCCCAGATTTATTCCGAGAAGAAAAATTAACATTGCTTTTATTGTAGTTATCACTGCAATTTTTTTTTCTACAAAATATCAATCCAAGCAGGTTCTAGAGTGATGAAAAAAAAAGCATGTTGTCATATTTAAGGACGTATCGCGCCGTTTCAGTCTACCTTTTCTTTTTGAGAGAGTCGCCACTGAGACACAGAAATGATTAATACAGCACGTGGCTGAGGCGGCAGGTGATATACGACATTGAATAATCTCAGTCCGCCTGTGAATAAAATACAGCAAGGATAGCAACAAAAAAAAAAAAACGGAGAAGAAAAAGAAACTTTGTCTCACGTTGCTGTCTCCTGCGCTCTTCTGCTGGAGCTTTTATATGTCTAGAAGGGAATGTTCATGGGCTACTTGGTTCATCTTAGTTAAACATATAAAATAGCGCAAAAAAGACAAGGACAAGCAGTAAACAAGACAAGCGGTTTTTAGACGTAAACACTCTTGTTTTATGGTGGTGACTTTAAGTTCTTTGTTCCTTTTTTGGGCACGATGCTTCATTCTATACATATTTTTTTTTTGGCTCTGGGGCTTGAGTAATAAATTCTGTAGGGGTGTGCGAATAGTGGTTCGAATCGAATAGCGCAGCGTCATCCCCAGCTTCTGCACTGCTGAAAGAACCGGCCGTCTTAGATTTCTCTTGCATTGCCAAGGCTATGAATGACGCAGCGCTATTCAATTCGAACCACTATTCGCACAACCCTAAAATTCTGTCTCGAAAGTTTAGCTTTGACAAATGCTAGGACGTCATCGTGGTTATCCCTATTTTTTTTTTTTTTCAATTTCTCATGCGATCGCGTGCTGCCGGCCTCGGGTGAAACAAAGAAGTGTATAACCATAAGAGGAACGTTAAAGCACATTCCCCTTAGCCAACTCCACCCAGGCCAGTCAAGGGCTGCCTCTTGTGTCCCCATTCTTCACCCGAATTAAGCGCACTACGATGGTGGTGACTAAGACAGGAACAAACACTGTACTCACGTATTTGCGTTTGTTTTTTTCATTGCTGTCCCATGGAGCGAGCCGACATCATCAGCATTGAAGATGCGCAAAACGGCACCTTAAATCCTTTCCTCAAGTGGAGCCAGCTCCCAGATATGAAACCACGCGAAAAGCCTAGCCAAACGGCACCTAGTTTCCCCGATCCCAAAGGAGCGGAATAAAGCTGAATGATTTCAGCTTCGGTTCCATTGGTTCGCGCGCGTCGAAGAGGCTCCCATTGGCCGTTTCGCGTCCGTTTCAACGACCGCCACCCCATGGCGCTGCGTGTCCGTCAGTGCGCGGATAACACGAAAAGTCCAAGGTCAGAGCGGCGAGAGGGCGCGCTCTGCCGTCGACACAAATAGCAGAAGGAAAAGGGAGCGGAAGAATGACGTGCATGCTTTCCTATTCACAACTCATAAGAAGTGCTTACGTGAACCTCGTGCCTTTTTTATTTAGTAAATCTTAAATATCCCCCTCCCTATGTAATGCCCTTCACGGGGCCTCAAGTGTAGATAATCGAAATGAAATGAACCCACGGTACTTCTGCGCAATGCGGAGAGCCAGTCGTCTGCTTCTTGCGCACGGGTGGCGGGGACGCCGGAACGACACCGAGTTCTGATTGGATTTTATTGGAAGGATGGTAGGTAGACATTAATGCTAGACGCCTTGAGGTCTACGCAGTCTTCATTTTTAGAGCGCAGCTCTTAGGCGCCCGTTTCCGGCTTGAGTTGCGTCGCCGTCGCCGTCGCCGTCGGCGTAACCGCGCGGTGCATGATGGGTAAATTTCCCCGCTAAATTTAGCGGCAAATTTGTCACGCTATCTCTAGCGGAAAATTTCCCCGCTAAATCTAGCGGAAAATTTTCCCCGCTAAATTTAGCGAAAAATTTTCTCCGCCCCCCCCCCCTCGAGGTCACGTGACCCCCAGGCCACGTGACCCCCCCCCCCCCCCTGTGACTTCCCCTCCTCCTCAAGAGCTGCGCTCTAACTCGGCGTTACAGGGAGTTGTAAACGGCTTTCATTTTTAGAGCGCAGCTCTTAGGGGCCCGTTTCCGGCTTGAGCGGAGTCGCCGTCGCCGTCGCCGTCGGCGTCACCGTCGGCGTAACCGCGCGGTGCATTATGGGAAATGTCCCATAATGCACCGCGCGAGCCCCCACCCGGAGTCACGTGACCTCGGGGAGGGGGGGGGTCACGTGACCCCCCCCCGATGACGTCATCTTCACTGATGACGTCACAGGCATCCGCATCGTCATCGTCATCATCACTGATGACGTCATCAGTGACGTCACTGATGACGTCATCGTCATCGTCACGTGACCCCCCGACGTCCCGTGACACCCCAAGGTCACGTGACCCCCCCCCCCCCCAAGGTCACGTGACAGCCCCCCCCCCCCAGTACCCTTCCCTCCTGCTCCTCAAGAGCTGCGCTCTAATTCGGTGTTACAGGGCGTTGTAAACGGCTTTCACTTTTTCAATCAGCCAATAAGAGTTTGGCGTTCTGATATCATCTCAACCCCTGTGCAAGAAGTAGACGAACTCCCGCTCCGCATAAGCCTATTTCTCCCCGCCAGGGGACGCTGTAGCGCCTACAATTCACCATCAGAAAAAAGGTGCCTCACCTAGCCGCAGAGTTATCATAATGTACGCTAGAGGTTTAGCCGGCGCTTAGCTATTGCAAATTGAAGCAGACAGACAACACTCTAAAATTTCCTTCCGAGAACGCATTACGATGGGAAAACGCGGGTGCATGGTCTCTTTGTGCTTGATTATAGGAATAATTATTACGAAGAATTTAACTTTAGAATCAGCTTGGAACATTCCTTAATCATGGAGACAATATATTGGTCAGATCCATTTTTGTTTTTTCAGAACCGTGGCAGAATTCTAAAATAGCTTCATACGTGCATTCATGTACACTGTCCGTCACTATTAGCGCGAACTCGACGACGGCGCTTTTCTCGGGGGGAAGAGGGGGAGGAGGGGGGTTACTTGCCAAACGAAAGAAGGGCATCTGGAAAATAAGAAAGTCGGTACGACCTACGTAGTAACACTGAATCAGTAACTCTATGTGTATGTAGACGATCCAAATAAAGTGAAGTCCAAGTAATTGTAATTCGAGTTCCAATAAATCCGTTTTGTAATTTTATTTATCCTCGCGCGGGTGCGCGAAGATAATTGTTCCGGTTTTCAAAACATCACCCGCACGCGCGCAATTTCTGCGTGTCTTTAAACGCTTGTAAAGTTACACGACTGTGCCATTTTATATGGTGACAGGACTGGCATCATAGCAATATATTAGCATCGGAATACCGGCGCATCTGGAACACGCTCTATATACTTTTCATTTGATATTTCGTTTAGATTTGTCGCTTGACTTTACACACTTCCTGTGGCACGTTTTGCTCTAAAATATAGCGAAGTTAAGCAGCATTCACTGATGAAAAAAAAAAAGATATAACTTAATTCTATTTTATAGCGTTAATAAAGGTGAATACTTTTTTGCTACAACCAAAAGAACAAAGGTGAATCCTGTCATTCTCCGGCAAAGAGAAAAAAACGCGTGCGCGTTTAGCCTTAGTAATGCACAAGAGCACCGAAAACGTAGACTGGCTGCTGTCTGCTCCAATTTGCTTCACAAAATTCGGGTAGACCCTAGCACCTGCTGAACCTCTAGCGTACAATTTATTAAATCTATGCAGCTAGCGACTGAGAGACACAACCATTTCATGCTGACATGAAGCGGCGTCCTAGCCTCCCATTACGCACAGTCCACGACTGAAA
Source organism: Ixodes persulcatus (assembly GCA_013358835.2). NCBI lineage: Eukaryota > Metazoa > Arthropoda > Arachnida > Ixodida > Ixodidae > Ixodes > Ixodes persulcatus. The sequence continues at coordinate 332,763 of JABSTQ010010582.1, read as the reverse complement.
CTAGGGAATCAAAATTGAGAGTTAGGCTAGTTGGCTATACATTGTCAAAGATCAAAAGCGCAAACACCAAGGAAAAGAAGAGGCCACTAACGTAGTGTGAGAGTACTCAGTGCAACTCACAACGGAAACGCGACCTAAAAGTCTCCGATTTCGCTCACCAGGGGAGCTGCTCAATACCTGAGAGCTACAGGTCTATGCGGGAACATGATTTCCGTATGGACGCTGATCTGGGACTGGTCTAAAGTCAGCGTCCGAACACTGCTGCGGTGCTGCACCATCAAATTGCGAGTGGTTACGACGTGTCTAGTGATGCTTTATGGCGCTTCGAAATTGAAGCTTGACGGAGCTTGGGATTGGCAAGGCGTTGAGCAACCGAACAACGACATTGGCTAGGTATGTAAGAGCGGGCACTTTAAAGCACGAACACTTCATAAAAAAATACCTTTCTGGTCCGTCTCCTGCCTGAAGAGACATGGCATGTAATAATTACGAGTAATAGATTACTCCTAATTGATTACTTTTAACTGACTTTGTAATTGCTGCCTTGTATTTTTGCGGCGGTAATCCATAACACAATTGCACTAAAAATTATATATTGAAGTACTTTATAAATACTCGTTGATTTTAAAGGTATAGATATACCACTGAAATTGATGCCCTATGTTCAGTCAATTCAAGCGCAGAATAATATACCTCAATAAAATTATATGTATGGATATTACAACTAAAATTAGAGAACGCAATATTAAAGTGATCTTGTGCAAAGTAACGACACTAACTTTAGTCTATATTTTTGTTCTCGCGAATTTAATTGTATTTCTGTATTTTGGAAAAGCAGGCGAGACCGCAAGTAAAGCAGCCGCAATTATATTTTTTGTGATCAATTACGGCGATCTATGGAAGCGCTAGTAAAGTCAATATTGTTTTTTGGAAGAGTCATTCGCATATAGGTTAAAGTTTGAATACATGTACGGAACTTGGAATACGTACGTACCGCCAATTTTACACAATTATATCTTTAATTTAGCCTCCTCGAGGAAACTTCAGACAACCAGTAGTGGTTTGGGTCGTAAGACGGAAACATAACTTTCGGTCAATTCCGTTAGTTCTCACAACACGTTCCTGAAACCTTAAACTGAACAACTTTTTGGCTTGCGCTCTTTATGATACAATACCAGAGAAGGACTGCGTAGTTTGGATAACGGCATGACCTCGAACGTATGTCATTAAAAAAAATCTTTAATGTGAGCCACCGTCATCGCAACTAATGCCGTGCGCAAGCCTGCGCCCTCACGTCTATTCATTTTTTTTTTATATATATAGCAGTAGAGGCTCAGCATTCAGTGCGAGCTTTCTACGCTTAATGACTCCTCGGAGTGTCGTAAGAACGCAATCAATGCTAGCCGGGCTAGATGGAGAAATTCAACTGCAATATCATCTTGCCACCGACAAATAAGATAAAATATAGCGCCAACATTATTTTGTTATTGCTTTATGACGGCCACAATAAACTAACGGCGTGAGATACTGAAAGAAGTTGTGAAATTACAACTTGAGAAAACACCAAAGCTTTTGTTCCTTAGGTCTTGAAAGGTATTCGAGCGCTTAAAGAATAAGTAACTTGAAATGTAATGAGAAACGGCATACTACTTTTTTTCGCGGAAGTACGCAGTAACGGTGATCCATGATATTTTTAAAGTAACTGACACATGTCTGCACCCGTAGCCTCCACCTTGCTTCACGCATGCTTAGCAAAAAGCGTAACCCCGCGTCGTATCAAAACGCGAGTCGCTGTTGAGCCTTTCGGAGAGCGCGCAAGTAATACAATGCCCTTGGTGGAGGCTTAGGAGAAAAACGAATGGATGTGCGGACAATTTTAGTAAAGCTTCCCTAAATTGAGCAACCCGCCTGGCACTATATGTCGTACAGACAAGTTTGCCGACGCTACTCAGCCTATTTGCATTAACGTAACGCTGTCATAACTGGTGGTCCGAGCAAACGTGTGGTCCCTGGTAATTGAGCAAATGGCCATCATATTTGATGGCCCTTTGCACGGACTCGTGATACTCTCAATGAAGACATGCGCTCGTAGCCGTAGCATTTCTGGCATTGTGCACTAAATACTCTTACTGTGGTCACTGCCATCTAACGAAACGCAGAAAGTGGCCAGTCCAGAGCATCTTATTAGCGCTCCGCAGCCAAGCGGCATTGGATGCCAATGTATGAATCATGAAGCGAGATGTGTAAGGATAACAAGCCAACGCCTTGCGTTTCTTAATCTTTCACTGACTCTAGTATGAAAGCGAGCATAAGGGGTGCGATCAAGAGCTATCACCATTTCTTCGGCGACAGCACTTCATCAACGTTAAAGGGAAGCTGAAGTGCCTTTTCAAGATATTTTGAGTTAGGAGCGGATTTTTATAGCTTCTTGTCCCGTGAATTCAGTTATTGCACATATCTTGTGCAGAAGCAAACGTAAACAGTAATTATTTTGCAAAATACACGCAGCGATATCCGCCGGGCATACAACAATCCTCTCTGCCGCCTGCCATCTGTCCAGAGACTCGTGACGTCATCGGCGGCACCCACGAGCCAGCTTCGTGTTGAGGAAGGGTATTCTGACCGCGCTGATGAGGTCACTTTTACTAGTTATTATTCCCCGACAACATTCTTTAGCTACTTCACTCGGTTTTTGCGATACGGTATCTGGCCCCGAATGGGCCGTGCATATGCTTGGCGCGCGTATGGGGATTAGCCGCGCGGCGGCGCGGCGCCTCCGCATACGCAGGACGTTCGCATACGCACGACGCCCGCATACGCAGGCGCAGAGCGTATGCGGACGTCGTCCTCGACGTCCTTCTAGAGGTCGTCCTTGAGGTCGCCCGAAAGGTAGTCTTGGACGTCGTCTATGACGTCATCCTCTAGGACGTCGTCCTCGGCGTCGTCCTAGACGTCGTTCTTGAGGTCGTCCTAGAGGTCGTCCTAGACGTCGTTTTTGACGTCGTCCTCTAGGACGTCGTCCTTCATGTTGTCCTAGGTGTCGTCCATGAAGTCATCCTAGAGGTCGTCCTTGAGATTGCCCTAGAAGTCGTCCTAGAGGTCGTGCTAGACGTCTTCTTTGACGCCGTCCTCTAGGACTTCGTCCTCGACGTCGTCCTAGCAAGCAGGTATACCCGCGCCGCGCATACATGGAATGGTAGTATGCACAGATTCACATTGACGCCCAAGCTACGAAGCAATTATCGGTTTGAGTTGAGCTATTTGATACATGGTCAATGATGGTGGTGAAACAGCTTGATCATTAAACAATTACACAGATGCAGGAGGATACAGACACACCAAGCTGCAATGATTGTGGAGAAACAGCTTGAACAATAAACGATTACACAGAGACAGAGTATGAAACGATTAGGGAGAGACGAAGCCGGTGTGAGGGGGGCATGACACCGGCAAGATGGAATGCTCATCACTTCTACTGTTCCAGGTACTGCTCTTTTTCGGCACACCAAGTGGCCTCGGCGCCGACGAAACGGCTTCTTCTTCCTTTCTCTGTTTCTCCAAAGCCACGGGAACAGAACATCCCATTCTGGAGCGACGGATAACACTGCCCTGGCAACCTGGATCGTCTATATTCGGCGGGACCCTTATAAGGACGCCGTCAACGACTTCTCCTCGGGATAAGGCACCGGCAAGATGGAATGCTCACCACTTCTACTGTTCCAGGTGCTGCACATTTTGTTCATACCAAACGGCGACATCATACTTGACGCCGACAAAACGGCTTCTTCTTCCTTCGCCTTTTTCACCAAAGCCACGGCAACAGAACATCCAATTCTGGAACCAACGGATAACACTGCCCTGGCAACCTGGATCGTCTATATTTGGCGGGACCCTTATAACGACGACGTCAACGATTCCTTCTCGGGATGAAGGCACTGGCAAGATGGAATGCTTACCAGTTCTACTGTTCCAGGTGCTGCACATTTTGCTCATACCAAACGGCCACACCATACTTGACGCCGACAAAACGGCTTCTTCTTACTTCGCCTTTTTCATCAAAGCCACGGCAACAGGACATCCAATTCTGGACCAACGGATAACACTGCCCTGGCAACCTAGGATCGTCTATATTCGGCGGGACCCTTATAAGGACGCCGTCAACGATTCCTTCTCGGGATGAGGCACCGGCAAGATGGAATGCTCACCAGTTCTACTGTTCCAGGTGCTGCACATTTTGCTCATACCAAACGGCCACATTATACTTGACGCCGACAAAACGGCTTCTTCTTCCTTCGCCTTTTTCACCAAAGCCACGGCAACAGAACATCCAATTCTGGACCAACGGATAACACTGCCCTGGCAACCTGGATCGTCTATATTTGGCGGGACCCTTATAAGGACGCCGTCAACGATTCCTTCTCGGGATGAGGCACCGGCAAGATGGAATGCTCACCAGTTCTACTGTTCCAGGTGCTGCACATTTTGGTCATACTAAACGGCCACATCATACTTGACGCCGACAAAACGGCTTCTTCTTCCTTCCCCTTTTTCTCCAAAGCCACGGCAACAGAACATTCCAATTCTGGACCAACGGATAACACTGCCCTGGCAACCTGGATCGTCTATATTCGGCGGGACCCTTATAAGGACGCCGTCAACGACTTCTCCTCGGGATAAGGCACCGGCAAGATGGAATGCTCACCACTTCTACTGTTCCAGGTGCTGCACATTTTTCTCATACCAAGCGGCCACATCATGCTTGACGCCGACAAAACGGCTTCTTCTTCCTTCGCCTTTTTCACCAAAGCCACGGCAACAGAACATCCAATTCTGGAGCGACGGATAACACTGCCCTGGCAACCTGGATCGTCTATATTCGGCGGGACCCTTATAAGGACGCCGTCAACGACTTCTCCTCGGGATAAGGCACCGGCAAGATGGAATGCTCACCACTTCTACTGTTCCAGGTGCTGCACATTTTTCTCATACCAAGCGGCCACATCATGCTTGACGCCGACAAAACGGCTTCTTCTTCCTTCGCCTTTTTCACCAAAGCCACGGCAACACAACGGCCAGTTCTTGACAAATGGAGAACACTGCCCTGGCAACCTCGATCATCTAAAATTGGCGGGACCCTATATAAGGAGGCCTTCAACGAGTTCTTCTCGGGGCATGACACCCGCAAGATGGAATGCTCACCACTTCTACTGATCCAGGATAGCTATAACACCCGCTTTTGTAAACGTTCCTCCGTAGTGATGGTGTCATGCCCCTTCGACACTCTAGGTTTTTTAAGCGTGTTCGTTTGCTGTTTAAACCATTCTTCGCCTCTTGTTTTTCATTTTTACGACTGCTGGTAGCAGGCGACGTTGAGTCCAACCCTGGCCCTTGGCCAGTTGGTTCTCCATGATGTACAAGTGCAAATACTTGCTACCGTAAATAGAATAGAGGAAGTGCAACGGGAATTCTTTTAGAAACAAAAACCATAAAAGAGAAACAAAAGAACGCGGTCGAGCAGATAAAACAACTATCTGCAAAAGAAACCGCGCTGGAGGCCGAACTTACAAAATACAGAAACCTTGCACAACGTCCCCGCCCCCAGTGAACATTTTGTCGCTTTATCATCAAAACTAAATGGTATGGTTTCAAAATAATATGACACCGAAAACCGATAACGGAGTTCTAACTTGCTGTTTTATGGAATCATAGACGAAACAAAAGAAACGTAGGCTGTCTCAAAAAAGAAAGGTTCTTGAACTCTATAGTCACCATTTAGGTATCAACATTAACCCTGATAATATTGAAAGAACTCATCGCATTAGATGGCATACCACCGAGAAAAACGCCCCATTCTTGTCAAGTCCTCAAGGTTTAAGGACAAAAACAGCATCTTTTCTTACGGTCCCAAATTGAAAACTCGCCTCTTTTCTGGAGAGAGGACTTTCTATCCCTGTCCGCAATGCAAGAAGGAAACTAACCGAGTACGCCAAGACAAAGTATTTTCCATTTCAACTAATCTTCGACAAACTGAAGATTTATAACGCTACGTATGCCTTCAACTCTGAATCAAACTTTGTTCATCCATTGCTAAGTTAGCGAAAGGTAAACAATCCAGCAAACTGCCATACAAAAAATCGGCCAGTTCTTGCATTGTCACTAACATCCTTTCCCTTTGAGCACCATTCAGAAATATACGAAGTGTAATTCCAAAATGCGATATGTTATCATCTTTCCTCTCCGATAATGACTCTGAGGTCGTGATCCTTACGAAGACATGTCTCGATCCAGAAATTCGAAATAAATATATACTGAATAACAGTTCTCACTTTAACTTTTACCGTCGCGATAGAATCTATAAAAGAGGAGGTGTTGTTATGATTGCTATCAAAAAGGAAGAGCTATCATACGTCATTCCAACTTATTGCGATATCGAAAAAAACTTGGGTTGATCTTTATTCTGCGTTCAAACCAAATATCCAGGGGGTTTGCTACCGCCCTCCTGACAGTACTTACGTGTTTACTAACATTTTTATTATCAACTTTATTCCATGCACAAAAGATTCCCAAATGCAGACATATTTTCATTTGGTGACTTTAGCTTCCCACTAATATATTGGGCCACACATCGCAATATAAAAACGAAATAAACTTATTGGACGTCTGTCAAAACTTTGACCTTGTACAAATAATTAATAATCCCCCACGAGGGTATACATTTTGGATTTTGTCCTTACGTTTATTCCAGAGTCCTTTACATCCGTACCTTTTTATAGCGGGTTCAGTTGCCACAAACAAACTAATAAACATTGACGTCACCGCTCATACAGAAAAAAAAAAGTTACGACCGACACAATCCGCGACTACAGTAAGGCCAGTTTTGCTGCAATAAACGATGCTCCTTCACTCTTTTATCAATTTTACGTTGATGATTTCATACTAGAACAGTCAAAGAAAATTGGCACCTCTTTAAAATTAAACTGTCTGAACTCACTGATACTTTTGTTCCATTAGGTCACATTCACTCCTACAGTAGTCAACCATGGTTTAACAAAACGCTAAAAACTTTAAACAATAAAAAAGATACTTTTTCGCCTCGCCAAAAATTCCAATGCTCCCATGGCTTCTGGAAAGAAATGCCGAATGTCAAAGGATTACAATTCTTCCATTTCCTCAGTAAAGCACAACTACTTCGGTCGCGACTTGCCCTCTCTTCTCACAAACAATCCCAAAAACTTCTGAAAATTAACACCACCACAAAAATCTCACTCATCAATAACCTCATCAGATGAAGCGGAAAAAGCGAGTTTCCTGTGTCGTCTGGCTTACAGTCTTTAAAGAAATTCTTCACATCGATATTTACTAGGCAAGACGGTAGTAATTCGAAAAGAAAAAACCCACACAATAAAAGTAGGAGAGGCGCAGAGCCCACGCGGGTCTGCGGGAAGCAAAAATGATTTCACAATCTGGAGACGGCGGCAGGTGGCGAGGCGCGGGTCCTGTGCTTCAACGCCGAGTAGAAAAGGGACAGATGAGTCGGTTGGAATTTCGAGCCACGCTGTTTATTGGAAGGGCTGAAGCACGGGGCCTCGCGCACTGGGCTAAAAGGCGGATCCCCTTGTGGTCGTGAGCGGCAGTGATAGCCGGTGGCGCCATCTGTGAAGTGTGAACTGACTAACAAAAAAATTAAATACTACAAAGACCGATCCATTCTTTCATCTGATTATTTATTTTTAATTAATTTATTTATTTTTATTTGGTTGAAACCTGTTATACATTTGGTGGTGCAGGTAGGAAGACAATTTGTATTTTTATGCATTTTAGCTTTTACTTAGAAATGAAAATGAAAATGTTGCAGACCTTGATTTTTCACATATGTCGTCCATTGTAATCCAAGTCTCGGCATCAATAAACTTGTAAACAGCCTTGATATTTCTACGTCTTATGATGCCGACAACCTATGTTCAAAATAATCTTAAAAAACACCTATGCCATTTCATCCGACATATTTGTCCTTTTGTTTCAACAATCATTGTCATTCTGTTGCATTCCCGCTGACTGCAAACTTAGGAAGATCGTTCTTGTTTTTAAATCTGGCTCAAAATCGTCCGTAACAACTACCGCTCAATATTCCTATATAGTGTGGGGTCAAAAGTGTTAGAGCACATAATATCATCCCATTCCGTGTGTCAACGTGAAAATATCAACTTTTTCTATAAATATCAGTATGGATTTCGCAAAGCGTACTCGTGCAGGGGGACGTTACTCGAATTCACACATGACCTTCCCACTAATATGAACTCTGGCTCTCAAACCGACGCTATTTCTTTAGATTTCTCAAAAGCATTTGATCGCGTTCCCCACTGTCGCCTAATATTCAAACTCTCCGCTCTTAATTTAAATTTCTTAACACTTTTCTGGATCAGTAACTTTTTAAACATTTGACAACAATCCACTGTAACTCGGGACTCTCGATCTTCCACTAATGACGTGACCTCTGGACTCCCACAGTGTACAGTTCTCGGGCCCCTTCTTTTTCTTATCTATATTAACGATCTTCCAACCCCTGTGTCATCTACCATACGACTTTATGCTGAATACTTTGTGCTGTACAGAAATATTAACAATTCGAATAACCATAATATTCTCCAGAATGATATTAACAGGGTTTTTGGGCGGTGTACCACATGGCAAAGGCAACTTCTCTAAATGAAACACGTTTTCTTTCACTAGAAAGCGCAAAGTCTCGTCTTTTATGTATTTTTTTTTTTTTTCAAATATTGTTCCCCTCTCCTCTGTCCATACTTACAAGTACCGTGGTGTGCATCTCACCTCTAACCTCTTCTTGTTAGAGGTGAGATGACTCTTGGTTACCTGAAACGAAACTTAAAAGCCGCACCCGCCCATTTACGTCACCTAGCCTATAATACTTATATTCGCCCTAACCCAAGAGTACGATTCGCCCATTTAAAACCCCCATCAGAAGCACCCTATATAAAAAACTGGAATCTGTACAAAACCGTGCCGATCGGTTCAGAACATCGTGTTATTCTCGATTTGTTATCGTCTTTCTCATTAAACAGCGTAACTCTATTCAAACCCTCGAAACTCTCGCTCTAATCTCAGAAGTTTGTTTACTTCATCGGTTTCATTTTAATCCCTGTCAATCGGGCTCATTACTTTTAGGGCCGCCGAATATAATATATCATCGTTAAAATAACAGCAAAATATTCAAAAGCATCTTTGTTTCCACCGCCGTATTTAATAACTCAGAACTCCCTAAGGCAATCCAGAGCTGGAACGGCCTTCCCTAAGCCGTTTTCAACATAACTGATTCAAAAATGTTTCGTAATGCCCTTTCCAATCTTTTTTTTTTTTTTTTTTAATGATTGCCCACTGCATCCAGAATTTTGCCGGCTTGTTGTTCTGATGTCTTTTTTACTTGTATTTTTGCGTCGAAGTACACATTGTTATTTTCATTGTAATCCATTCGTAATAATTCATTTTGAATCATGACCTTTTGGGTTCTTGTCGTGCATGCTAATATATAAACTTCATTTGTACATGCGTTTTCTTTAATCTACATCTTTTCACTTTGTATTTGCTTTTCTCTCCCCGTTAGAGCCATTTGTTTCCCTTCGGTTTGATTTATTTGTTTTGTGTGTGTGACTTTGTTTCTATTTTTTTCACTCGCACTATTTTTTTTTTCTTGCGTTTCGATTGATGCTTACCCTTAATGTACCCCCCCTCCCCCCTTTCATGTAATGCCCTTAATTGGGCTTTTGAGGAATATCGAATAATTAAATTAATAAAAAAAAAAAAAACCTTAATTTCGAAGTAGCGCGCTGCAGTCTCGCTGACGTCAATGATTGCGTCGTAAACCATTCATAAAATGAAGTATTTCCTCAAAATGTGCGTAGTCGTATTCACAGTGAGTTGCGTTGTGAGTCACAGAACGAATGCTATTGCAATTCATAGACAACGAACAATAATGGTTTCTGCAGCCAATATTTCTCTCCGCTGCCCTCGGCGCGCCGCAACGTCGAAATTTTGGTTGACTATGACGACGCTTCTACTACAAATATCGAAAGAAAATTTAGAACATCATTTATAAGGTTACTACATTACAACTGTTACTGTTTGTTCGAATTCAAAGACCTCTTCAGCTTCCCTTTAATGTCGACGCGACGCCATCACAAGTTCATGCTCATGGGTAATACACTGCTAAGCCTGTTCGTGTTCGTCGATGCTCGTGTGCACTACTCGCTACATGTACGTTGATTACCTTTCGTTGTAACTTATCCACGATATCAGAGTTGGAGCAAAGCCAAAAGGACGGACGGTTAGAGCCAAAATGGCAACTGATGTAGCTAATAGCGCAGTTGGCACCGTACTGCGCAGATGCTAAGCCATCATTCAGGCCAATGTTGCGGAATTGGCACTCCAATTATACTCCAACTTAATTTTGCGGAGTTGAAGTCTCCGATAATTCTGTTCCTTTCGACTCATAGAAATTGAGATACTGGGCAGATTCCCACTCTTGAAATGACCGAGCCATTCCATTCGTCTTATTTCTAAATTTTTAAAATGGTTCTTGGCAGCTACATTGTGTTGCCGGAAAAAGCAGCATAAATTTATAAAAGTCATAGACAACTGCAAAAATACACAGATCACGTCCCCAAAGAACTGATTCTATTACGCAGAGTGGTGGTCGCATAAAGCGCTTGGTGACACTGCAGGCATCAATCGCACGATCAAGTGTAAAAAAAGTCGCAACAGAATGCAAAAAAAAAAAAAATTAAATCCACCCATTTTCTTAGCAAACGGAAAGTACGCCTTTGACTTCTATATGTAAAACATGGCCAGAGTTATTGTATTACGATACCTAAAAACGTAGTTCATGCCTGCCAAATGAAAGAAGCAACAGGTGGAAAGGGACGTCACGCTTCACTTGAAGAAGCGGCAGTTCTCGAATTTAGGTGTATGTTTCGTAACAACGTTTACAAAGAGCTACGGATAAGGTTATTTGGTTGGAAAGTCAAGGGAAGCTCCAATATTCATATAGCTTAAACAAAAGCATTACCACGCCAGCAGATGCTTTCAAACTCTATTATAGCAGTAATACAAACCAAATGCATTCAATTTCGGTTATTACTATGTCGCATATTCTTGGTGGCACCACACGCTGGCCACATGCGGCATTGCCTGTTGTGGGCAGGACGCAACGACCTATCGAAGCCAATTCCATGCGTCACGTGGCCTTTGAAAGAGACGCAACTACGCGTGGAGCGCGTTAGCATGTGAGCGCTCATTGGGCTGGATTCGCTGAAATGGTTTGTAGCATCTGCTGCCTGTCCGTCGTGAGGCAATTACGTGATCGTCAACCACGTGTGTCACAGAAACACGAGCCAGTTATGGAATTTCGACTCCGCCCGCGCCTTTGGAGTGACAAGTCCGCATCCGAGAAAGACGGCCGGCGTGGCTTTTCTCTTTCGTCTGCCTATGTCCAGGGATATAATCGCGCATGGTTACAATGGCCGCTTTGTCGTGCCTCACACCGCCAGGGAATACACATTTTTTGTCTATAACTTTTTCTTTCGTTTTTGGACAGCCGGTCAGGCAATCAAGCCGTCAGTCACCGTAAGTGAAATGATGCTGTTTCAAGTGTCACTCTGATCGTGCGCTGGCATTGCGACAGCAGTCCGTAAGCCCCAGCTGAAGGTCGACACCGCTCGTATTTCATTCCCTTTGCACTGCTACCATTTTATTCACAGTTCATTTCGGGGTAGTGGAACTGCAAAATGAGTCCAACGCATTCTAACTCCGGAGTGGTAACTCGTAACATTAATTCTTGCACGTTATCCCTACTCAATACCAGTGGCGGAAGCGAGTTGGGCTAGTTGGTACTTCAAGCATGTACCAACTAGCCCAACTCGCCGTTCTAATTCAGTGCGCCTCGTCCTGTCTGCTTCTCTTCTTGTGTCCTCGTTGTTTTGGCGCCTCACTTCAAGCATGTACCAACTAGCCCAACTCGCCGTTCTAATTCAGTGCGCCTCGTCCTGTCTGCTTCTCTCCTTGTGTCCTCGTTGTTTTGGCGCCTCACTTCAAGCATGTACCAACTAGCCCAACTCGCCGTTCTAATTCAGTGCGCCTCGTCCTGTCTGCTTCTCTCCTTGTGTCCTCGTTGTTTTGGCGCCTCACTTCAAGCATGTACCAACTAGCCCAACTCGCCGTTCTAATTCAGTGCGCCTCGTCCTGTCTGCTTCTCTCCTTGTGTCCTCGTTGTTTTGGCGCCTCACTTCAAGCATGTACCAACTAGCCCAACTCGCCGTTCTAATTCAGTGCGCCTCGTCCTGTCTGCTTCTCTCCTTGTGTCCTCGTTGTTTTGGCGCCTCACTTCAAGCATGTACCAACTAGCCCAACTCGCCGTTCTAATTCAGTGCGCCTCGTCCTGTCTGCTTCTCTCCTTGTGTCCTCGTTGTTTTGGCGCCTCACTTCAAGCATGTACCAACTAGCCCAACTCGCCGTTCTAATTCAGTGCGCCTCGTCCTGTCTGCTTCTCTCCTTGTGTCCTCGTTGTTTTGGCGCCTCACTTCAAGCATGTACCAACTAGCCCAACTCGCCGTTCTAATTCAGTGCGCCTCGTCCTGTCTGCTTCTCTCCTTGTGTCCTCGTTGTTTTGGCGCCTCACTTCAAGCATGTACCAACTAGCCCAACTCGCCGTTCTAATTCAGTGCGCCTCGTCCTGTCTGCTTCTCTCCTTGTGTCCTCGTTGTTTTGGCGCCTCACTTCAAGCATGTACCAACTAGCCCAACTCGCCGTTCTAATTCAGTGCGCCTCGTCCTGTCTGCTTCTCTCCTTGTGTCCTCGTTGTTTTGGCGCCTCACTTCAAGCATGTACCAACTAGCCCAACTCGCCGTTCTAATTCAGTGCGCCTCGTCCTGTCTGCTTCTCTCCTTGTGTCCTCGTTGTTTTGGCGCCTCACTTCAAGCATGTACCAACTAGCCCAACTCGCCGTTCTAATTCAGTGCGCCTCGTCCTGTCTGCTTCTCTCCTTGTGTCCTCGTTGTTTTGGCGCCTCACTTCAAGCATGTACCAACTAGCCCAACTCGCCGTTCTAATTCAGTGCGCCTCGTCCTGTCTGCTTCTCTCCTTGTGTCCTCGTTGTTTTGGCGCCTCACTTCAAGCATGTACCAACTAGCCCAACTCGCCGTTCTAATTCAGTGCGCCTCGTCCTGTCTGCTTCTCTCCTTGTGTCCTCGTTGTTTTGGCGCCTCACTTCAAGCATGTACCAACTAGCCCAACTCGCCGTTCTAATTCAGTGCGCCTCGTCCTGTCTGCTTCTCTCCTTGTGTCCTCGTTGTTTTGGCGCCTCACTTCAAGCATGTACCAACTAGCCCAACTCGCCGTTCTAATTCAGTGCGCCTCGTCCTGTCTGCTTCTCTCCTTGTGTCCTCGTTGTTTTGGCGCCTCACTTCAAGCATGTACCAACTAGCCCAACTCGCCGTTCTAATTCAGTGCGCCTCGTCCTGTCTGCTTCTCTCCTTGTGTCCTCGTTGTTTTGGCGCCTCACTTCAAGCATGTACCAACTAGCCCAACTCGCCGTTCTAATTCAGTGCGCCTCGTCCTGTCTGCTTCTCTCCTTGTGTCCTCGTTGTTTTGGCGCCTCACTTCAAGCATGTACCAACTAGCCCAACTCGCCGTTCTAATTCAGTGCGCCTCGTCCTGTCTGCTTCTCTCCTTGTGTCCTCGTTGTTTTGGCGCCTCACTTCAAGCATGTACCAACTAGCCCAACTCGCCGTTCTAATTCAGTGCGCCTCGTCCTGTCTGCTTCTCTCCTTGTGTCCTCGTTGTTTTGGCGCCTCACTTCAAGCATGTACCAACTAGCCCAACTCGCCGTTCTAATATCTTTCGGGATATCTCGGGCATGCGGTACATTGACCAATAATGACTGGATCGCCTGCAGGCACTAAAAAAACTTGCGTTTATATATATACATTTTTAATTTGAACTGTGTTTCCACGGTGAGTGTAGTTATGAATAAAACCGAAATATTTTTGCCATGCTTTCATATTCTTGGGTATGTTGAAAGATAAGTTCACAACTTGGAGGTGATATTAAAAAAGGATAATACATTTTAAGTATAAAACTTACACCCACATCAAACCCGTTATTGATCTTATCTTTGTGGAACATTTAGAACCAACGATTTTGTTAGAGTTAAATGATGTAATAATGCCTCTTTGTGTTATTTTTATTTATTTTTAATTAAAACACAAGTTGTTTAGATAGACTTTTAAAGCACGATAAATTAAACCATTTAATGAGGTTGATCGATGCCTCACTGCAGAGACATGGCCATTACTATTGATACAACCTCGTAATTGTTGGGTTTTCCTTGAAGGACGAAACGTTGCTAGGTAGACTCTCGTACGTAACTCAAAATAAGAAATGTCTTATATATATTCTTATAGTCGTCTCACCTGCTTCCAAGATTCACTGACCTTTGAATATAATACTATGAAACATATGAATTCGAGCTAATTTTTTCATCAGTTTTTAAAATAAGAAATACCCTCCTTCACAATGAAGCTATAGTCAACGCGAAACTACAACTTCAAAAATTTACACAACGGCATTAAGAATTGCAACGTGCCATATATCCGGATGGAACGTGGATATTCCATCGCCACGATACACGGAGCGTGCGGATTCTTCTATACTCTGATTCACACTAAGTTCGAACGCAGCAGGTGCCACACGATTGTATGTAGTCAATCAAGCAACGCCAACTGTGCCTCGTTATGCCGCTTGTCGAGTTTGTGCGTTTGTTATCACTGCGGCCAAACCAATCACACGTAGTGAATGCTTCGTGACCTTGCGCTTTTTTGTGATGGGTAGGTTTAGCCGGTGGTACCTAACGCGCAAGATTACAAGCATCGTGAGAATTGACTTTTTGCGCTGCTTGATGTCCACTGCAGGTGGTAGAGTCGGCTGCACTTGGTCTTAAAATTAAACGAAACATAGTGCACATACCATATATTGTTCTTCTGTCGCACCCTTTCAATGCCATCCTATTATCAAGCTACTACTCAAGATTTTCAGCTAGTATATTCTGCCCTCCTGATGCGCAGTAGGTATGCGCAGTAGACCATTCAACTCACTCTGCTTGCACCCTATTGCGCGGCCCGTATGCGGAGCGGCAGTACACACTTCTTCACATTCGCACCCTCTTCGAAGCACGTGAAGACCTTGACGTCTTTCTAGATGTCGCTCACTGGGACGTCGTTCTTGACGTCGTCTTTGAGGTCGTCCAAGTGGTCGTCCTAGAGATCACACTAGAGGTCGTCCTAGAGGTTGCCCTAGACGTCGTATTTGACGTCTTTCTCGACGTCGTCTTTGAGGTCTTCCAAGAGGTTGTCCTAGAGTTCGTCCTTGATGTTGGCTTAGAGGTCATTCTAGATGCCGTCTTTGGCGTCGTCTTCAACGTCGTCTTAAACTTCGTCCTTGAGGTCGTCCTAACGGTCGATCTCTAAGGATCTGCCTTCCTTGGAGGACGTCAGGTCGCGTAACCTATGCACATGACCTATGTGCGTTACCGTACATGAGCACATGAGCTGTGTGCAAAGATAAATGCTATCGCATTCAGAGATAATCGTCCCTGTGGTTTCTACAAATTTTCTTCGACCATCGATTTGCTGCCCTGTAATTTTTTTCCATCCATCGCATTTTGTTCCGGTTCCCTAAAAATCTATATTATACTCTCACCGTGTTCGACAACTTAGCTTCTTCATATCGCCTCATTTAAATGTATCCGCCGACGTTCTTCTGGAGCCACACAGCGAGTCTCTCACGCAAGTGCTTGGTACTTCCTTATTGTATAGCATCATTGCACAAATAAAAAACAAGCATCTCTATAACCTATGGCGGGCACTTACCGCCTCTTCTAGCCAAAGCATTTTCACTGGCCCGCCACCAATCTTTCCAGGACGAAAGCATAGCTACAATAGTCTCTCACGCAAGTGCTTGGTACTTCCTTATTGTATAGCATCATTGCACAAATAAAAAACCAGCATCTCTATAACCTATGGCGGGCACTTACCGCCTCTTCTAGCCAAAGCATTTTCACTGGCCCGCCACCAATCTTTCCAGGACGAAAGCATAGCTACAATAGTTCCAGACTCTTCCACGACCTACCCGATAACATTGAGTTCACCGTCATCATTCGAGGAACTTTTCAATACCATTGATAGGTCCTTGCCTTCACAACAGCAATGTAAGCACTACGCTATGCTGCAATGATTCCGGAATCATTCCACATTTTCGCGACCCCGGAATGGAATGGGAATGGAATGGCGGCAACGTTGAGGGGAATGGAATGGGAATGGAATTAGAGGCCTTTTGCCCGGAATGGAATGGGAATGGAATGGGCCCAGTTCTTTATTTTTTTATTCATTTAATTTTTTTTTTTTTTTTTTTTTTTTTTTTGGGGGGGGGGTATGTTTAGTTAAACCTAGACAGTCAGCGAGTCAGTTGCTCATAAATAAAATGAGCGGGAAACTGCTGGCCCTCGTGGAGCCCCAACAGACTCATACGCGAAAAAATGCAATCAAAAAAAAAAAACTAGAAACGTCAAAGCAAAGAGCGGAGGGGGGGGGGGGTGGTGATGGCGCCTTTCACTGCTTTCACGGACGCGCAGGCCGCAGGCGGCGGGCTTCACTGGTGTTACAAGAGAGCGAAACAAGAAACCAAGCACCAAGCAAAAGAAACAAAGGAAGCAGCAAAAAAAGAAACCGCCATGCGCGGCTCCTCATCGTCCTTCTTTTCTTGCTTTTTTTTTCTTTTTGCGACGGCATGGAGAATGCACGAGCGCGCACCGACTGCGATCTGGGAGCGGGGGGCGACTCATAACTCGCAGAGCTCCGATAACTCGTTGATTCGCGCGCCGCCAAAAGATTATCAGGTATTGTTTTCTTATAGTTCGAGGAGCGTTGTGTAGCAGGTGGCCAACCCTGCTGCCTTCCATGTTCATTCGCGCGCACTCCTTTGAAGTGTGAAATCTGTGTTTGCTTCGGCATTAAAACAAAGCGAGATTCACTTCTCCCTTCTCCTCTTGCGCTTTGCTCCGACGCTTGTTATTTTATACTGCATTTTTAGGTGCAAGTCCGCCTTTTACTTGGTCTTTTTTCCGATGCTATTGTTTTCTGTGTTATATGTTTTACATTCAACTGGGTTAGGGTTACAAGAATCTAGCGGATTCCCGCTCATTTCCTTTGACTTCAGTCTCTGCATACTTTGTTTCATCTTGCGTTGGACTGCTGCGGACGCTACGAGTCTCCCCAGGTAATCCAACACCGTGAGCTTAGTAAATTCACTGTTGTTTTTTTTTTGAGGCCTTTAGCATTTTTTTTTTGCAATTGTCTATGCGTTTGATAATGCCAACTTTATGCTGCATCTGCCGGCAGCACAACAGGGTTGAGCAGTATCGCGATACATTCGTATGCGATAGTATTTCAGCATTTCGTATTTCTGTATCGCAATACATTTTTACACCAGTATCTGTATTCCTGTATCGAAATACATTCGGAATGTTTCTTTTTATCGCGATACAATCAGGATAAAATGTATTTCGTTACATTTCTTGAGAAATACCCCCCCCCCCCGAATAACAAAATACAAGTCCGAACGCCTTTTTTTGTTTTTATTTCTGAGGGCACTAGGGCCAAGGGGATGCTGATGCATTGTGACTATGCTGACCAAGGTTTTTTCCAATTTTCCAAATTATTTTCCTCTTTTGAGAAATGTTGAGTCGGGACTCGAAACAGGTAGCGTGCCAGGAGTTGAGTCGGAGCATCTTCTACCGCAGGTCCCTAGGTAGGGATTTCATGAGTCATTGTTTACCGGCATCCAATGCCCGCTGCTAATTAGTTAGATCCTTGAGAAATAGGAAATAAAGGGAAGTGTTGCTTGGCCTGTGGCCGAGTAGCTGAGTCACAGTTCGTTGCAACACGTGTCTGGCGGTGGTTGACTTGAAATAGTAGGATGACTCACGCAGTGAAGTTCAACACATATCCGAACGCGTCTGCGCCCGTAATATTGCACGGCTCAAGGGTACGTGATCAGTCGACGTGAACGTGACCCGCTGCTCTGGTGATCCGATAACCAGGAAGGAGGCCAGACTTGGTCTCGCTGTGCCAACCCGGACTTTGTACACCCGGCGACTCGTCTCGAGCGCGCTATTTCTCGGAGAGCTCGCACCTGTGCCGGCCATCTCAGGTCTCAATTCACGAGGTCTCTGTTTGGATGATGCTAGGTGAAACTTGAGGACTGCCATTCATGCGTTGGAGGCAGAGGGTCGGCAGGGGAGGGTCGGCAGGAGGGACCGTAACAACAGGGATTCCACCGTATCGATTTTTCGACCGTAAAAGAAGATTAGACATGTGCTCCAGGATGCTTCAGGTGGTCCACTATTCTCGAAAATTCCAAATGAAACTGCCTGCACGATCTTCAACGAGGCCACCTACAACGAAAGTACGTATTGTCTTTTTCATACAGCAGCGTGGGTAAAGTTTCATGTTGAAGGCAACACCTACATATACAAGAATACTAGTTCATTGCACCGTGACGTCATGTGATCTATGAATACAGGGGCGCCTTAATTGGACAGGGGAGTGGTGATGATAGATTTCAATTTAAATTGACATAGAATTTATTTAGAGGTCGAAGTCTTTTCGCATAACTCGTCAGACAGACAGTATGTCAGGGAAGGGACCCCGGTCAATGCTTGATGGAACGAACGTTTTTTGAGCCCATTGAAGACTCCTCTTCGTCCGGAACCACTACATTCAAGGCGAAGTGCTAAGCCTGCGGGAAAGTAATTTCGGGGTAAAACACTTCCACTTCAAAGTTCAAGCGTCATCTCATTTGGCGTCTCAAAGAAATTTGAAAAATGTCTTGCATTATAAGTATTTGTATTTCTGCCCTCCCTAAAATGTATTCCTGTATTTGAATTTCCAAAGACTTTTTGCCTTTTTTTTTAAATGTATTTCCGATACCTATCGCAATACATGTTTACAGATATATTTGAGTATCAGTATTTTAGCTACTCCAAATATTTCCAAATACATTTTCGAGTATTTCTACCCAACCCTGCAACACAAAGTAGCTGTCAAGTGCCATTTTTTACGTTCAGGAATTAGAGGAATGGAATGGAACGATTCAACCATTCCAGGAGTGGGAATGGGCCCAGTGTCCCCCTTCCTAGGAGTTGAAAGAAATTGAATTATCGAAAACTCTAATTCCCCGGAATGGAATTGGAATGGTATGGGGGTGCCCGTTCCGCAACACGGCTCAGTTGCATATATTTTGCCTGAATCTAAAAGTTATCAGTTTGGAGATCGCCTAAAATACCCGTTAATGCTACAGCTTTCCGTCGCAGTATTAAAAGTAGACTTCTGCTGTGCTCTTGAACTTAGGAATTAATTACAGTGCATAAAATCCTTAAATGAGCACGTCCTCGCCATATATACCCTGAAATCAAGTTTACAAAATACGTTTTACGATATATATGATAACGACTCAACTGAGCTAAAAGCAATAATATTTTCAAAATGCCAAAACAGTTTTAGGACAGACCCTTTCGTCTACCTTTTATAAAAAACACTGAGCGGCAAGACCAACGCTTACTTTCCTGACCAATATTCTTTACACTCAGGACAGTAATGCATGCAAATAATCATGCAGAAAAGAGGGACCTTTGTACTCAGATCGAATCTGGCCTAAAATAGCGCGTACCAAAGTGAACAATTTTGACATAGCTTGGTTTGAGGTTTATTCTTGTCAAGATATCGGTCAATTCAATTTACAAATAAACATGACCCTTGCTATTTTTAATATTTTTGTTAAATAGAACAAAGTAGTATTTCGTACTCTGCTCGACATTACAGGTACTTAATTGGTCACTTTCTGACGGTCTGCGTGCGCAATCGTCATAGTTCCGCCACGCGCAACTCTGTACTTTGTTTTCGTCCAGCCCACAGACACATAAACTTCTTGTTCATCACACTAAAGGAGAAACAGACTTCTATATGTTTGAAAAGTTGAATATGCGTCAGGAAGACATATGTTATTTAAATCAGTTTCAAAATGAAACATTTGTTTAAGGTTCTCCCATATCACTTCTACCGAGGATTAAAACGCCAGAAAAAATTTGCAGGGCATATATCAGATAATTTCGGGGTGCATATACTTATGATGTATATCTTTAGGGTGATCGGCCCTTCATTTATGTTGTCAAATCTTCAGGCAGCAATAAAATCTTTTTTATTGTCATGAATAATTTTGACTGCATGAAGTTTACATAGCCGCTTGAGACTGATATGGAAGGATGGTGCTCGAGAATACGCCATTTGTTGAGTCTGCGGAACACGCTTTTCTGTTCGCAGTTTGGCAGTGTGAAACACCGGGTCGCGGGCTACGCCAAAAAAGACTGTGTGCTCACATTACAAATCTGAAGGCAAATACACGAAATGTGCAGAAAGAGAAATAATAAATGGCATTCTTCTAAATAATCCCATACAGGACGCCTTACTGCAAAAATCAATGTATAGAAATGCAGGTTTTAAACGTAAACAGGTCTGACGGAACTCTGTCTGCTTGGGTCAAACATTTGAGAAATACAGACGTTCACCAACCAAGTCATGAAGATTTAGTAGCCAGACGTTTCAATAGGTCGGGCTCAATAGGTCGACAGCCACTTAACCATCGGCGTATGTCAACGGACTATAGGGCACTTGGAGAACAAAAAAGTCCGAGGACACCTGAACACTTCTAAGTTGTGAAGGCGAAATCATGAATTCCCTTCTTCTGCTCCCTTAATTCGTCGCTAGCCAATGGGAACCTATCCATCAGATTCCTGCTACACGCGATATTGGGACGGTGGGAGGCGCCATTTGGCGCGGCTTTAAAGTTGATGACGTCGGTTCGCTCCATGGGACAGTTAATGCTTTCGCTTTAAAAGTGAAGGAAGCAAACGACACACCGTAGATGGAAAAGAAGCTGCAGCTCCCCACGGGCAAATAGTCGCCCCTGATGAAAATACCAAACCGACTTTGAAACGTCGGACTCCTAACTGTTCAGGACTTGGTTGGTTATCGTCCGTATTTCTCTAATGGAGATGCGTGC
Source organism: Ixodes persulcatus (assembly GCA_013358835.2). NCBI lineage: Eukaryota > Metazoa > Arthropoda > Arachnida > Ixodida > Ixodidae > Ixodes > Ixodes persulcatus. The sequence continues at coordinate 311,583 of JABSTQ010010582.1, read as the reverse complement.
AATGATGCTCCTAATTACACATAAATATCGCTAAGAACAGACAATATATTTCTAATTTAAATCACATTTGGACATCGGATTGCACGAGCTCGAAACTTCGCAGAATACTGTCTCGGGAGGCTAAAGTTATATTTGGTTTTACGTCCACTTGTTTTGCGGCCTCATTTTACAACACTGTGCTTTATCAGCCATGCGCGCTCTAACATGTTATTTGGACATCCCTTTTTCTACACTTTGTTTCAGCTTAAAGGGGCATAAGGGACGAAGAAAACCAAATGCTGCTTCGAAAAGGGTGCCTATCAGTGTCATACACGAGCGTTTGGTCTAGAGCAACAGATAATAGTGATATAGAATTCTAGAGGAAGGACTGGCTGAATAAAGCCCCTTCATGTTTTGAAAGTTGCGCAAGGTGCGTCGATGCACGAGGCACGTGCTACGTGCATCCCTGGGGAAGATCATGGTGGAACAGCGCAGCACTGAGCTAGATTTAGGACGACATGCTCTTCCCGGAAGTGGCGCGCGGCACGTGTCTCGAGCATTTCCACAACAATGTATGGCGCCACTTTTCTCAGGATAGAGGGGCTTTATGGCTGAATAGTCGCAAGTGACCCCTTCTGATCTCTTCAAGCACGTGATTCTCACTCAAAACTTTACTTGGAACACCTGTAAATTGGTGGGGCATTCACATCTTCATAACTGGATGTTAATTTCCGACACTTAGGAAGATCGCGCATGGTTGTTGCACGCTCTTGTTTCGGTTCCCTATTAGTTCAGACCAAGGACGTCATCAACAAAAGAAATTGTGCTGAATATTCTGAATCTATTTCACCTATTATGTTCAAAATATGTCGGGTTTTTGTTCTTCATTTTATGTTTAATGTGTTACTTGAGTCCCACTCGCTAGTTAGAGCGAACGCGATGCAAATTAAAAAATGGCTAGAAACGCTTTGCAGGGCCCCTTCAAGTCCATACTCAGCCGATACAAGCGCGAGCATGTGCTCCTGACCAGTGCATGCACTGCAGGAGCGCTCATGCTTGGCAAGAACGCTGAAAGCCCGGAGCGTGCTTCTTTAGCTTCTGCTACGCTCACACTTAAAGTGAAACCGAGTATTGTGTTGAGAACATCCCATTCAACCAGAAAAATGAACTGTTTAACATGGTTTGTATGCGACATCTTCGCACTATATCCTGGTAGTCAGAAATTTCTTTTTGCTGAGAAAATCAAATCCCGTGGTGTACAATGCACGCTGCAGAAGGTTCGCGCTCAGTGCAACTCATGTATTCAGAAACAAAAATTATTATTTCTTGGTGCAGCGTCGTGAGGAACGACGCGAGCGTCTGGCATCATGAAAACCCGCTTTCTGGCAGGAGTAATTTTGCAAACGAAGTAGCTTTGCGGGATCACGCTGTCTTGTCTGCGCCCAAGATGCGGAGCAGGGGAACCTTTACAACACAGTATGTTTTAGCTCCCCTCCTCCTTTTCTTTTTACGATGCTCTTCCAGAGATTACTTTTCATTTGTGAGGGACTCCCTCGTCCGTTTGGCCGGGGGTGCCGATTCGACAGTTATATTTGTGTCATTTGTTAACAGTACTCCTCCATTTCTTTTATTTTGCACAAAAAAAAGATCAGTAAACTTAAAAAAAAGAACTGCGAGAATTTGAGCAGCTGCCTCTAAGGCCACTATAATCTTTCTTTTTATGTATCCCTGACGTACACACTTGTAGTTTTATTTATCGTCAGACTAATAAGCCACATTTAGTCCTTTCAATCCTTCTATTCTCGGCGACAACTTTCATGAGACGGTTGAGCAACAACGAAAACGTGTTTGGCTGCCTCAATGATGTGTACATGTAAAATAGTTCATGCGACAATTTTTGTACTTTCAGTAAATACCACTATGAGCTAATCCCTGACGTTGATAGCTTTCAAAACCACAGTATTGTTCTCCCCTCAATGACTGACGCAGAAAAATAAAGGAAAGAAATAGCTTTTCCCTCCTCAACTCGCTATTAGAACAAGCGGCGATGTTATCTGACGCTAATTGTATACCGCCAGTGTTAGAGTTCGGCTATTCTCATCTTTGATTGAACACAAGCCAACACGAATTTTTGGCGATGCTAATTGCCACGAACCCGAGCACTCAACTCGGGCTCATGACAATCGAGTACGTCACGATGTCACGTGACTCACCGTGAGAAGTCGTGATGGCATGTGATGTCACGATGTCAACAACGCTAATACATATATATTCCGTAGCAACTCAAGATGGTAGGGCAAGGGAAAAAAAGGCCGGGGAGGAAGAAGCAGACGGAACGATGGAGTGGAAAGGGGGGAACCTCCCTCTCTCCAGACAGTGTTCTGTCTGCTTCTCTTCCCCGGCCTTCCTTTCCCTCGCCCTACCTTCTTGAGTTGCAACTGACTATACTGACGTACTCAATTTAAGCCGACTTGACGCAGTGAGTCAAGCGACTACGTCACAAGGCGACGTGACGTGACATTATATGACACCATATCTTGACACTATGACGTCACGTGACACATGACACATGATTAATTGTAGTGCCAATACAAAAGCGCCACGAGAACCCACAATTTTTCATAGATTGCAATTCAGTATATGACAATTTGATCACTACATACAAATACAGCTGCCAATTTTTACTTCTCGAAACACTCATTTTGTAATAAAAAAATATTACCGTGAACCGTTTTGAACCGGTTACCGTTATATTTTTTTCCGGTTCAGTTCCGGTTCAGTTCCAATATGGCGGCGAAGATTTCGGTTCGGTTCAGTTCCGGTTCGGCTAAAAATAACGGTTCGGTTCCGGTTTTCGGTTCGGTTCGGTTCCGGCTCGACACTCTGGTACACACTTCTCCACATTTGCACCCTCTTCGAAGCACTTGAAGACCTTGACGTCGTTCTAGATGTCGCTCACTGGGACGTCGTTCTTGACGTCATCCTTGAGGTCGTCCTAGTGGTCGTCCTAGAGATCACACTAGAGGTCGTCCTAGAGGTTGCCCTAGACGTCGTATTTGACGTCTTTCTCGACGTCGTCTTTGAGGTCTTCCAAGAGGTTGTCCTATAGGTCGTCCTTGATGTTGTCTTAGAGGTCGTTCTAAATGCCGTCTTTGGCGTCGTCATCAACGTCGTCTTAGACTTCGTCCGCGAGGTCGTCCTAATGGTCGATCTCTAAGGACCTGACTTCCTTGGAGGACGTCGGGTCCCGTAACCTGTGCACGTGACCTATGTGCGTGACTGTACATGAGCACATAGGCTGCGTGCAAAGATAAATGCTATCGCATTCATAGATAATCGCCCCTGTGGTTTCTACGAATTTGCTTCGACCATCGATTTCCTGCCCTGTAATTTTAGTCTATCCCTCGTATTTTGTTCCGGATCGCTAAAAATCAATATTATACTCTCACCGTGTTCGAAAACTTTGCTTCTTCATATCGGCTCTTTTAAATATATCCGCTGATGTTCTTCTGGAGCCACACAGCGAGTCTCTCACGCAAGGGCTTGGTACTTCCTTATTGTATAGCATTATTGCACATATAAAAAACAAGCATCCCTATAACTTATGGCGGGCATTTACCGCCTCTTCTAGCCAAAGGATTTTCACTGGCCCGCCACCAATCTTTCCAGGACGAAAGCATAGCTAAAATAGTTCCAGACTCTTCCACGACCTACCCGATAACATTGAGTTCACCATCGTCATTCGAGGAACTTTTCAATGCCATTGATAGGTCCTTGCCTTCACAACAGCAATGTCAGCACTACGCTATGCTGCAAAGATATAAGGCAACGTTTGATCACTCGTCTTCTATTCTTGGCAAAGCTGGTGCTTTGCCAAGAATAGAACACGGCATCGAATTGGGAGACGCTTCAACTGTACGCCACAGACCATACCCTTATTTCTTAGAGAGCTTAAACTAATTCAACAAAACGTCGATGACATGATGGTAAAGGCGTGGTCCGACCATCTTTAAGTCTCTGGTCATCAACAGTAGCGCTTATAAAAAAAAAGAATGAACCAATTCGTTTTTGCGTGGACTACCGCCGCCTAAACAAGATTACACGAAAGGACGTACACCCACTACCCTGAATTGACAACGCCTTGGACACACTACATAGATCTTCGTCTCTTTATTAATTGTTTTTTACTTGGTGAGCGCGATTATTGTTGTTCTCCAAAGACTCATCATGTTCGGTGAGAAAAGAAGACGAAAAAGTGAAACAAGTACAACTTCCAGCCAGCGCCTTACTCCCTGCGCATGACACAGAGAGGAAGAAAAAAAAAAGAACTAAGACTGGTATCCCTAAATGCACGAAGCTTAGTTAACAAAACTGACCAACTAGAAGCTTTAATTTATTGCTACGACCGCATGTTTTTCTGATAACCGAAACCTGGCTGAATGATAGTATTCTTGATAATGAAGTCGTACCGCCAAACTATAGGTTAATTCGCAGGGATAGGTGCGGCAGAGGTGGAGGAGTAGCTATAGCGATAAAAGACAACTTGGTTTTTCAATCCATGCAGCATGTTGGTGACAGTGAAAGTGTGTGGTGCAAGTTGGATTTCTTCGGAACTTGGATAACTGTAGGAACGGTATATAAAAAGCCAGGATCATCCTCTGAGGACTTAGATAAAATCCTGGATTACTTGATCGCAAACACTAATAGTCGAAGTAAATTGATAATTGGAGGAGATTTTAACGCTCCGGACATCAATATGTTTTGCGTGCGGATTCTTGGAGTGGACCAGGCTTGTGAAAATGGTATGTCTCGATAATAGTGTAAGAAATAATAATATTAGAAAATGCGCATTTTACACATTATCAACAAATCATTTATCTGGAGCAATAAAACGTTTTTAGTCGACACATGATTCACCCAAAAAAAGAATTCCTTTCCGTTTCGTTTCGCTGCAGTTGCATACAAACCCCAGGCTAACCTTTGTAAGAATTTAAATTACTAAAATAACCTTGGAATCTACTATTGTGCCCAAAAATATACATTGTTCACTAAGAAGAAACCATTTTATATCACCCGTCTAAAAATGGCATAGACGGAAATCCCTCCTGAAGACCCTTTTCTGACTCAATTTCTTGAAATATATCCACCGCTATTATGTGACTCTCTCAGAATCATTTTGGCAAGACTCGTGGCCAACTTCGTTTGCAGTCGTCATATGCGACCGTGATACAAACTTTGAGTCGCCCAGTATCATTTCCATTTCCCCGCCCCAGTATTCTAAAACATCTTTGTTGTGATTGCATGGAAAGTATAAATGATAAAGACCTGAAAAGCTCGACAGATGTTCGTCATAGAGAATGGTACAACAACACAATACTCCCTAGCTGAGTTTCCACATATATAGAGCGCTACGTTTTTGCAGGTGCTATCCGAAGAGGAATATTTGTGACGGATAAGTCCCTCAATCCCCGCTCGACTTTAAAATCGACGCTTGATATCGCGGACTTCCGCAGAAATGTATGTTGTTGTAAGCTTTACTTTACTTATTTTGTAGAAAACAACGATGGGTTGCGCGGCCAATCCGCCAATCCGCAGAAATGTATTATGTATGCGCTTATAAACCACGAACTACCAAAGAATTGTTCTTTTTTTATATACATACGGCTAGGTAAACCTAAAGCAACTAAAAAAAAACTGGCAGCTTTGTTTTCATCCATAGATCTGGCCATCCTACGCAGAATTTTTTTTTTTTTTTAGAAACGCACTGGACGCAAAACCCCGTTTCACCTTTTTAGGCACGCTACCCTCTGTCAGCGCCTCAGTATCGGAACATCCTCCTTTTGTGGCGTTTTTTTATTTTTTTCTTGTTGATGTTGTTTTTGAAACTTTCGCATTTGGGGAAATCTTCTTGAAGCGTCTCGGAGTTCTCTTTCCTGTCTCATATGTTGTTGTCTTTTTATTTTATTTTTTATTTATTTTATTTTTTATTTATTTCACATCTTTGTTGTGAGGCCAGTGTTTCTCGCAATATGGGTATTTAGGAGCCTGCCAAAAGTCTTCTACAACATGCTTTATTAACAGTTTTAAGGCTAAGTCAAAGTTAGCTTTAGTAAGAATGAAATTACTCATTAAAATGTCTAGAACATAGCAGATGGTCTCAATAAAACAGGAAAGCGCGAATCACTTTAGAAACAGTCCAGATAATAACTATGGAATCAAAATCGAGAGGAATGAACTCCAGCAGATCTGCACGGGCTTATTTCCATTTTTTTTATGCGAAGGCATTAACTGTCCTATGGAGCGAAGCCGGCGTTATCGTTGTCTTTAGCAGGGAAAAATTTCACCCGAATTCCCATTGGCTGAGCGAGACGGCACCTAAATTCTCATTGGCTGAGCGAAACGGCACTCCAATTCCCATTCCCCATAAAACACAAAGAAAAGCACAGCAATTCAAATGCTGGTCCCGAAAGCCGGCGGGTGCGCTCAAGGTCAAAGCGGACGCGACTCAGAAATAACATACAAGGAAAAATGCACAGCAAAGGAATGCTTCGTCACGAAAGCCGTCGTGAAGCCGGTGGGGTTCACCGCGCCTGCGCAGTGGGGTTGAGTGATCTGTGTGTGTAGGTATGCTTTCGAATTCCTACACGTAAGTAGTCTTAAAGAAATACTCCACGGGTTTTTTATTGTCTCCGATTCGCTTGAAATTTTCCTGAACTCACCAAGAAACATCGCTAAAATAGTATCCCAAATATTACGTCAAAATATTGTTTTTTCGCGAATCTATTGAATTTACAGTTTTGGTCTTTATCACGTTTTTCAAACTGAAAGTCTCTACTGGCAACAACGAAAAAGTGACGACAGTGGAAGGCAGGGGTTCACTCTTTGGACTGTAGAATTTGTTCCCTAGTAATTCGAAGCAGTTTCATGGTGTCAAATGAATGCTTTGGAAGCTCACTTCAGTACCCGCGCTCCAGCACGGAACAAATGATTGGCATATTCTATGTTTTAAACTGATTGCTCGACTGGCAAGCCCGCCTGCCACTGACGTCGCGGCACTGAAAAGTGCGGGTATATTTGAATGTAGTTTTTTCCATCATTTTTATTTGCCATTTTCACAAAAACTATTATCAATTTCGCGATACTAAATAGCATGCCGGAAAGGTTAGGTTAATTAGAAATTATAGTTAGTTGAGGTAGCTCAAAATACCAGTAGAGTACCCCTTTAAGTGTCTCTGCCGATTTTTTTTTTTTTTTAGTTTAACTCTACAAATAAGAAGTGCATTTTGATATTTCACTCTAAGTTGTAACCTGGGTCATCGATGATATATGAACCTCAGTAAAAGTCTCTTCTTACGTCTTATTTAGAAAATGATTTCTCGTTGAAGGGGCTACACAAGAGAAAACGTTGTTGCCGAGTACAGTTAATATGCGATTGGCATTTTTAATAAAAAATATACTGGTTATAAAAAGTCAAGTATTAAAGGATCGGTAGACCATATGAGACTATTGCAAGGATATGTCTGCTTCCGAACTGAAATAAAAATAAAAAAAACAGTGGAAGCTGAGTGTACGGGAACTTTGCGGAATATATCTAAATAATGTCTACTCGCTCTTTTGTATGTGATCTCAAGTCAAGATGGCGCATTCTCATTGTGATATAAGGCTCATTCTTAGGATTAATTTTTTACTTGCCACGGTTTCTTGAAAGCGAGGTCGCTCCTCGAGAGCTAACACGAGTAGCTTCACTCGCATCGTCCAAACGACAATGATTCCCAATGTCGCTTCCGTAAAAACCGAGCGTTCCACGACAAAGGACGTGAAATAATTATAATAAGAAGACACAATCTGCCTAATTAAAAGAACACAAAATAAATAAGACAAGGCGTAACGAGGGACGATGTACATGTTCCCTCATTTCAAAATATGAAAGCGTACGCCGTCGCTCGTCCCACCCGTGTCTTATTCTTTCGGTTTTTCTCTACTCAACCAACACGGTCGTTAGTCTACATTACTTTAATAAACTCTAATTATGTTGAGCGAACAGCATGGTTAAACCCACCGCAAGCATGCGGTGAATGTGGTCAGCGAACCTTTGTCTCGCTTGGCTACCAGGAGAAAGCGTGCATCACATCATAGGAACACAACCTTGAGGTGCTTGGGCAATTCAGGCACAGCTGAACGCGCAACTACCCACAACTATTACGTTTGCATGAAACGCTGGCTCACGTCAGAGCGGTTTTTTTAATAGGAAGAGATCCGCCACTACGCGGCCGATCCATACATAGACAAAAACTGAATCTCTGTCGACTATTCGTGTCCTCTCGGAGGTCACATCAAAGTGCCTTCAGCTTCGCCGTCCAAAACGTGAGCTGTGGGAATGAGCTTTTAGTCAACCACCGTTCACTAACAAACACATTAAGAGCGTCTGAAAGCAGAACTTTATACTTCTGTCGTCAAAGAAAAACTAAAAGGCCTCCAAGTCCTGCAGGGTTTCAGACTTGGACGCGGCACTCTCTTCTCGCCCAATCTTTTCAACATTTTACCCTCTTGATAAACACCCGATTCTGACGGAAACACGTCACAAGCTTTCTAGGCGGTTCAGAATAGAAGTCTTATGTCGTAAGAGGTTATTCGCGTCAGCTGTCGATCCGTGTGTCTATATTCATTTCGTCCGTCTGGGGCTTGTTTATTGCTCCCGCACGACTCGATATTCACTCCCTGCTCAGTTCCCCAGCCGCTAAATTAAATGAAGAGTGACACGGAAAACGCCTTGAGACGAAAGAGGAAAGCCAAAACACAATGCGTCCAGAGGAGGTGGTTCGTCAATGGCATTATTGGAAACCTTGAAACACAGAAAGTGGTGAATTTTGTTCACTCGTCCGCTTTCGTTTATTTTTTCTTTGCAGTGGAGGTTTGAAATTGACAGGGACTGCTCAGTCCAACTATTGAAATGGTGCGAGCTAACTTCACGAAGTGCACTTGAAGCGACAGCCGGGTGATGATCATGAAAAGGGAAAAATTCTTTGGTTACACGACATCTTCGAAAAGAATCAAAGCAAATTTAATACAAGTTTTTTTTTTTTGTATTGTTGGGAAGCCAAAGAGGTTTTGTTGTAGTTTATGCCGCAGGAATTGATGTGTACATCAGCCGCTAGGGGATCCACGGCATAAAACTAATGTCTGCTGAGTCTCTTAAACGACTGGATTAATGTCTGCTGAGTCTCTTAAACGACTAGTCACTGACACCTTAGATAGAGATGCAAATAGAAAAATGTCACCATATGTTTGCGCTTGTCCGTGTCTACTGTCTTGTGATTGTCCCTTGTGTCGCGCAAAAAACTTCTAGACTGCATCATGAACCAACTAGGCCAACAAGTTTTAATCAACATATGTTGATGCTGTTATTTTTCAAATGCGAGTTCGGGTTTTAGAGTGTTTTATTATCCCTCAATCTTTACATTTTATGTATAATAAATAAGGACCGAATATGGCTAGCGAAACTAGTCAAATTCAAATTTCAAGACATCCCGGCGACCCAGAAAGGCATAAAATGAGCCATGTTAATGAAGGCGGTTCTTCAATTGTGACGTCGTTTGCCATCAACATTACCTAGACAGGTAGGGCTACCCATATCCTCAATGTTACAATCGTCTGAAGCATCAATTTCTCAAAAAACATTCACATAAAAAAGAAATATTTTTACTGTCGCGGAGTTCCGTTTACGCATCTATGATAATATCTGAAAGCGTTTTTTTTTTCTGTTTTGAGGCGTCTTTACAGTTTGCGCACAATAATTTTTGTTCTTATTTATTTCTGATGAAAACCACATTTTTCATGCATAAGCTTGAGAATATGCCGAATGTAACTATCCAGGATTTATTTCTGCGCTTGTTTCAACGCTTCCTACAGGGGAGCAAAGCATACAAGTTATGAATCGTTCGCTTTTAATAGGGGTAATTATCTTGGCCTTTTCACATTTTAGATAGCGTTGATTGGGCAGCAGTATATAAAACGACCAATGTAAATTTTTCTGTTGAGTTACTTACAAGCTGTATTAAAACGCCATGGCTCTGAAGAGTTCGTTCTAAAAAAGTGTCGTAGTTCATCCCGCCATCCTCATTGGTTTTCGCACGAGCTTAGGTCCGAGCTTGGAAAAAAAACTTCACTATCATAAGTAATATAAGGTCAAACAAACACAGTTCTGGTATAATAAGTTTTCCAAATCACGAGCGTTTGCTAAGATATTAATCAAGCGGCACTAAAAGCTCATCGAGAGTCAGTTGAACGCAGCTTAAACCGCGACCCCAAGTATTTCCGGCGGTACATAATGATCGCATGGCCACGTCCTCTTCCACGATAAGCCTATGCGACGCATCTGATAAAGTGCTGAATGAACCTGCTTGTGTGTCAAACGCATTCGCTGATTATTTCGAATCTGTTTACTCTTCCAACCAAGCCGTGTCATGCACGCCAGATGATGCTAACAAGTATAATGATAACCTCTCGATTACGTCTTTTCGAAACGCTGAAATCTAGATTGCGATAAAAGGACTAAAACCCAAGCTATCAATGGCTTTTGATGGCATCCCAAGCCTTTTTGTTAAAGGTTGTCCCTCAATTTTTACGACAATAGTAACGCATATTTTCAACTTGTCTCTATCAAGTTTTACTTTTCCCGAGCTTTGGAAAACTTCTGTCATGGTGCCTGTTCACAAAGGTTGTAAGACCGTTGACGTAAAGAATTACAGACCGGTATCTTTGCTCTGTGATTTTTCGAAAGTTTTGAAATCGTTTTTGTTTGAACGTTTGTCACAATTTGATTAATGTAACATTAGCACTTCACAACATTGTTTCTTCTCTGGCAGGTCTGTAGAGACCAATCTAGTGTCATTTATACTTTGTTTCGCCAATCGCCGATCAGCGTGGGCAGGTGGATGCCGTATACTTTGATCTGTCGAAGGTGTTTGACTTCGTAAATCATTCAATTCTTGTACATAAATTGGGGACATATGGAGTAAAAACCGAGCTTTGCAATTTTTTCTTTCAAACTTTCTGATGGAAAGAACAAACTTCGTTCGAATATTATGACATCATTCTAGACCTTAAGTGTCGCCTTCTGGTGTACCACAGGGGTCCATACTAGGGCCAATTTTATTCAATGTTTTTATAAATGATCTGGGTTTTGGTGTGCGCCATTCACATTTGTTTAATATGCTGATATCAAAATGTTTAGGCAGGTGTGATCCATCTATATCTGTGAAATGCTACTCGAAGATGTTAATGCTGTGCACCATTGGTGTTGCAGCAATCTGTTAACACTAAATCCTAAAAAAACTGTAGTTATGTCCTTTTTTAAGAAATCGAGAAATCGTAAATTTTTGTTGCAATCTTGAAATTTCACTTCTGCGTAGGGTTGTATGCACAAGAGATTTAGGACTTAAGAGTATATATTGATTCATCATTGTCATTCAAATACCATGTTTCCAACATCACAAATGCTGCCTATCGGACGCTAGGTGTTTTTTTCGAAAATGACGCGTGAAGTTTCTTCGTCAGCTTGTATATTCATTTGTATTTTTATAAGTACGTAGCAAGCTTGAATTTAGTTCGGTTGTTTGGAATTGTATTGGTAGTGCAAACCAGGCCAAAATCGAAAACGTAGAGAGACTTTTCTTTCGTATTATTTATGATCGCTACATTGGCCGCAGTGTTTATTACGAGTTTAACAGGCTTTTACGACCAGGTAGTTGTTCTACACTAATACCTCTGTCAGACGGGCACCTAAAAGGACCATTACGCCATAGGCCTTTAGTATTTTCAAATGACCTTTACAGTTTGCCGTGCCAGACAGCGCAAATAAATGTCATTTAGACGATGTTTACAGCAACTGAAGTCGCGTAGCTCGGTTCAAACGCATGAATCATGTTCACGCCAGAAAAATCATATTTTGGCGATATAATTTTTTTTGTTTTTCTTAAGCAAACAATATATTAACAAAGACAAAATGACGACTTCAGTCGAGTGATTACAACAAAGTTCATTTTAAGCCCAAGAAAAGTGTTTTTTGGGCAATTAGCGGCCACCCTGAGCGTCACTCGCTCACTCAGTTCTAGTCCTAACGTTGCTCGGAGCTCCCGTTCCTTTCCGTGCTTCCGCTACGCTTTTGCCCTGCCCTGTTCGGTTGGGCGCCGTGCTCGTGCTTGAGTTTCATCGCAAGCCTCGGAGGTCCTCCAGCCGATCCTTCCAAAGTCGTATCAGCGCCCAGGTCGCCTCAACGCTCCGACGGATGCGCGGCGTCCCCTTCCTAGTCGTGGACGCTTCTCCGTAGTACGACATAGCGCAGCTACGCGAGAGTGAGATACAGAAATATATATGTACAAAAAATATTAAATGTGCATGGTACAGTTAGCAATACACAATTAAATGATGATAAATTATAAAGTAGAGAAATAAAATCTAGATAACTATGGTTGTAAGAAATATCGAGAGGAGGAAAACCGAAGTGCCGAAGCGGACGACGCGAGCAGGTGACGACGAGGCCTACTAGATTGCTGGGGCCGGGAGTACAGAAAACTATTCGTAGAGCGAGGTTTGTACAGAATATACGTGAAACACGGTCTTTTTCAATAATAAAAATGCAAACGCATTGATTTTAAATATCGGTACGATCTTTCATTTCAGTTCGCTTCTCTAGTGTAGACCGCTGCTGACGAGAGTAGGCCTTTAGCAGCCGTAAAGGAGTTGCGGGAACTCAGGTTCACGAAAAGGACCTTTACGCTAAATGCCATTTGAGTTGCCATGTGGCACTGCCTAAATGACATTTACACTAAAGGTTCTTTGGCGTAAATGTCATTTTACATGCCCGTCTGACAGGGGTATAAGATTGAGAAAACTTGAGTGCGATTTAATATTTTTGATAAATGCGTTCATGGTCGCATTGATTGTTGAACCCTCACATGAGCTATTAGTATAGATGTACCGCGAGTGCTTTTGAGGGAAAACCCCAATTTCTCAGTTAAAAAAAATCAACCTTTCCAGTCCCATGAGCCGCATTCAACATTTTTATAACTCGTTCAGTACAACCAGCTTCGACATTTTTAACTCAAGTGTTCAAGCTTTTAGGCGTTCATTGACTGATATTTAACTGTTACCATTTTCTGTTCCCCCATAAAATATATCATTTGTTGCAAGTGCCGTAGATTTCTTGTGTGTGCTCCTTTCGACTATGTGCATCATTACTTAGGCTACTTGCCGTTCATGAGCACAGAAAATAAATGAATGAATCAATCAATCAATTAGAATGTATATTTTGTTTATTTGTGAAATTTAAAACAAATATTTCGTTAACCCTTTGAAAATGACGTTTTTGTGATTTTAATTTGTTTTAAACTAAGAGTACTCATACACCAGGGTTTGGCAGGATCGCGATACAAATGTATCGCGAAAGTATTACGGAAATGCATTAGGTATTTAGATTTCTGAATAACAAAACAATTCTTTAACTGTATTTTGTATTTCTGTATTGAAATACATTTTCAAAGTATTCGTGGTATTGCGATACTATTAGGGTCGATGTATTTTGTTACAATTTTAAAGGAATTCTGGACATCCACACAGAGGGTCAAAACTAAGTTTTGTCAGGGAGGTTTTGTGTCTCTGACCGCACATGACTCTTACTTTATTGTGCAAAAGTTGACAAATGTTCTCCCACACTTTAGGTGATCGATTATTCCAGTCAATTTCAAACGTTGAAGGCTCTGTTTGCGTGCCCGACTAACAAATGAGAGCATACGGGTTCCCTGTACTTTATTCCACGGTTACGTTATAGTAAGGTCGCGGCTGAAAGAGGCCTCCGGATTTGAAATAATCATAGTGACTTCTCAAGGTGATTTGGGAGGACACAAAACTGATTCAGATGTCCCTGGGATATCGTCTCAAAAATATAAGTGAAGCCAAAATGACGCCACACTCGAGTCACAGTGAAAAAATTGCTTGCTTCGCTTACTACTTCCCGAAATACCAGATGTTATTTCTGCGGCCAATTTGACTTGAGCCTAATTTAGCCTTCAACATGCAGTAAAAACTCGCTTGCTGGTTTAAAAACAAAATATCGTATTTTAGAGCATGCACCTGTTTGTTTTTGTACACTCCAAGGGGTGCTCCAAAACATCGAAAATAATGTGTTTATAACAATGTATTTTAGTATCTGTATTACAGCCCCACCAAATTGTATTCTTGTATTTGTATTTTCAAATATTTTTCTTTTTTAAATGTATTTCTGATACGTATCACGGTACATTTTTATAAATGTGTTCCAGTATCAGTAGATTAGCTGGTTTTACCTTGTATCCCAGTATTTGTATTTCCAATTACTTTTGAGAGTATTTCTGCCTAACCCTGTTATACTCTTCATTTCTTCTTGTTCATCGCACTTAGTGGTTTAAAAGGAGGGAATTGGCGTATTTTACTAGGTCTTTTTTAAGGTGTTGCCATGCTCCAAGTACAGACAAATTCACATTCGTTTTGTTTGTTTTTGCACGTGCATTGCATCCAGAACGTAAAATAACACGATCTCTATCTAAACTAACATCACATTAAGCAAATGAGATCAAGCACTATGAACTGTGAAAATTGCATTCAGTTACTGCAATTATTAAAACGAAACTTTTGCCCTGGCGCAGGTCCCCTTAAGGAACACAGAGCGTGGCTTATGCGGAGCGCAAGTATCGTCTGCTACTTTTACTGGGGTTGTGGTGACGTCAGAACTTAAAGGCAGCTTGCTTTGAGGTCTACCCACAATCCTTAAATCGGAGCCAATCAGAGCTCGGTGTTCTGATATCACCACAGCCACTGCAAATTAGCAGACGAACGTGCGCTCCGCATTATGTTAACGCGTCTTGCTATAACCTGCTCAACCAATAACGCATACTAAACGCGACGGCATTATGCGTTTTTATCTGTGCCTGATTGGTTTTGCCGGTGACAGCAAAACGCGTAGAGACGACGAGAGGCATGGCAATGCACTTTTCACTCTGCCTGACTGGCTCCATATGCCCTAATCTGGACACTTGGCGAAAAGGTCGGCGAGAAATCCGGCGGCTATGATTAGACTGCGCCAAGGTAAAGTGCAGCGTCGGCCAATCACGGCCGCCAGATTTCTCGCCGACTTTTTCGCCGAGTGTCCAGATTAGGGCCCGAGATTAGGAACCTAGGTCAAGGATGTGCGGAGACGTAAACATAAGGTCGCGATAAGAGACTGAGCAAAACGGTTCATATGCGGACGTCACGCTTTGTGCAACATCGCAGACTTCATTTGTATGTATTAAAAAGAAAAATATTTCAGCCCCCTCTTTACCGAATTACCGCCATAAATAAGTTACTTTCAAAAGCGCTTTGCCTCAAAGTAAACACAGAGGATTGTTTATTGTGTCAAAGGTATGAGTGGTCCTTAATACAGGGACACGCTGGCTGAAATGGTATACGGTAGAACGAGCAGGCGTAGTAGATTATAAAATAGACAATAAAAAGTATATACAAAGACAGAATCTGTCCTGTTTCCGTTTTGTTCATGACTAGGTAGTGTCGCGGAACTAATCTATCGCGATAGCACCTTAGAGAGACTCGCGAGCATCTTCATCAATTTATCATGATACATTCAAATATAGGAATTTGCATCTCAGTAGTGAAGTAGATTTACTATACATCAATTGTATCTGAATAATCTGCCAGACTCTGTTGCCTCCTTGCGCTTGTGAAAAACGAACTGGTAAATTTGTATTCTAATCCGAAATTCAAACTCCAGGCTTCGCTCCATTGGACAGGGGACTTTAGGTGGCCGCGGCTTGACTGAGCTGATAACGCCGGTTCGCTCCATGGGACAGTTAATGCTTTCGTATTAAAAAAAAACATATTTTTAGTCTGAGGGGTATCAGTCTTTATATTATGATCAGGCCGAAAAAAACCTCTGTTGTGGTTTAATACAGACAGGTCCGGCATTGTTGTCCAATCCAACCCACCCAGGGTGATTTAGAAGAGTTTCAGACAATTGAGAGTTTCAAACGCACCCTCACGCTTCAAGGACAAGATACAACTGTAGTAGAACACAATACTTCCTAATCATAACGTAGGGAAAATACATGAAAACAGATTTCTTTTAAAGACAACTGCAAAACTAGAAAAATATTCGAGTGCAATTAGGCCGCGTAATGCGTGTCACAGCGACAAAACATCGGCGCTTGAGTGATTCTATATCCTTGTGAAGCCATTGGCGTTTCTGCTCCGCATCATGGTCACGAATCTCAAAATTTTCACAGATTTCTTTCTTGACAGCCCGTAATTTCGCTTTGCAGTTTGGGGATGGATTGTTTTTAAGAAGAGTAAGCATCCTATGTCTCCTGTTTCTAAGAGCCCGTAACTCATTAAACCACGGTTTAGTTCTTGCGCGTCTTGCTGTCAGCAACCAAGATGGCACAAAGCGGTCACGCCACTCAAGATTTTTTATTTAAAAGTAACCATAGATCGTTAACACTAAGATAATCTGATAATGTTTCGAATTCCTAGAAGTATTCGTCTAGGGCAAGACATATTTTTCCAGTATATGCACTTGCGTAATTGTACAATCTCCGGGAAGTGGTTGGTTGTATTTTTTCGTACAAGACAGGCACGTCACAAAGGACTACATGGAGGTCATTTATTCCAGGTAGAATCAAGATAGGCTTTACCAAAGCTGGTTGGTTTGTTAATACTAAGTCTAAAATTTCATTTCATTTCGTTGGTTCTTCTGTAATTTGTGTGAGAGCAAGTGTTCGCATGATGTTTATCATTTCCGTGCCTACTCCAGATACCGCGCCACACTGGAGCATATAGACCAACACGCGGCCCTGACGTCACGCAGCTGCGGTGGCGCTGTCGACGGCACTGCGCATGTGCAGACGCTTCGCTTCACGCGAATTCGGTTTCTGCGCACGCGCAGTGCCCACACCTGGTGTGGGCAAACGCGGGTTTGTTTGTAAACAGCGTGTCGGTCTATACATACTCCATAAACTTCACGTATATAAATATCACCACCTTTAACAAGACAATCCGTCTGAATCGTTTCTACTGTTTCCGGAAGTTCAATGATGACATCAGCCGAGCTTCCAAGCTGTCTATCAGAATAACAGAGCGATAGTGGTTCGCTGTTTGATAACCTAATGCGGCACCAAACAGCTTCGTACGACCGAGCAGTGATGTCAAGGGAAGAGGAAGAAACAGTATTATCTACCAATATAAAAACGCCCCACCATGATAGTTCGCAATGTTTGCGATAAATGGTCGAGGTTTACCAACACAGTGTCTACCAAGTCTTTGCGCTCTTTCGATTTGGACTGGTTCTAATCCAAGTGTTCTTACGACTTCCTGTACTCGTTTCTGAGATGCCATAGAAAGCTCCCGAAAATCTGCATCAAGTACTCCGTAAAAAAAAAAAAAAAAAAAAAATTGCAGCGCCGACTTTGATTTATTAAATCGTCTACTTTAGCTAGTTAATTCCCTTACGACGCTATGCGTGTCCTCACACTGCTTGCTGCAATCCGTGATTCCAGCTTTTATGTCAATGAACTGTGGCAGATAATGTTCCAATAACTCAATGCGTATTTTTTTTTAAATCGACTAATTGTTTTTTTTTTACTAGTTTCAATATTTTGAAGCTTAGCCTTAATATCGTTTTGACAATCTAAAAGCATCCGTAAAGTGGCCGCCATATCAGGACCGAGATTAAGTTCAATGTCTCCACATAGTAGCAACAATAAAAAATAATAAGCATAACTATACTTTAATAAAAGAGTGTCACCTTACACCCTTTTGTCCCATATAATGCACCCCAAACGTAAGTTCGACGTACAGCGCACTAGAGTCGAACAGGCGGCCCCAACTTTTACGAGGGGCTTGATAACGTTAGCACCGTCAGATCGACATCAGTGCGCTGTGCTTCAAACTGAAGTTTTGGGGTGTCTTATATGGGACAGAGGGTGTAAGTATACACCTATTTTCTGATAGTGTACGCATTAAAACCATTACGTGACTTAGCAGTAGAGAAGACGACTTGGGATAGCGCGCAGATACGAACCATATCAGGGCACCTCATCACACCCGCCGGAAGGTGCACCGCCCATGTTCAGATTTGTGGGGAAATCTTCCCGGTGAAGTTTGTCGTTCTAAAGGACTGTGCGAGGGTCGTTATCCTCGGAATGCGTTTTCTTTGCGAGTATGGCGCCGTCATTGGCAAAGGAGCAAACCAGTTGACGTTGCGAAAGTATGTAGTGCCGCCAGAGGAACCCGACGTGATGTCAGCCGCAATCCGGGTCCTCGCCGATCATGTGAAACATTTGCCGCTTTCATTTGTTTTACCCTTCGAGACTGATGCAGTCACTTGGGTCAAAGCTCTGCTAGAAAGAAGTGTTAAACTTCTTTTGGGGAGAGGAATCGGCGTCGCCAGGGGCGTGACGGAGCTTGCTAATAGATGCACCGTAGTGCTTCTGACAAACATCTCACAGGAGGCTCACCCCCGGACGAAGGGCACCACTGCCAGCCACATCGAGCACCTCGAGACCCAGCCGCAATCACTGCAATCTCAAAAAAAATTCTCGCCAACGCAGCACAAGAACAAACCACACTCGCAGCTCGACGTCGATCCCGAGCTCCCAGCTCCAATAAAAGCTACAGCAGCTTATTGACCTTCAAGCCGAATTCAAAGACAGTTTTGCGACGTAGTCGAAAGTGCACCAAGCAGCGGTTTTAAAGCACCGCATCGCTACCGACAAGGATGCGTGCCCCGTCCACCAGGCGCCGTATCGTGTTTCCATGAAAGAAAGGGAACTCATTCGAGACCAGGTTCAATAAATACTCGACGATGACATCACCCAGCCGTCAAGCAGTCTGTAGGCGTCCCCAGTCGTCCTGGTAAAGAAGAAAGAACAAAGACATTCTGCGTAGACTACCGTCGACTAAACGCGGTAACAAAGAAGGACGCTTATCTGCTTCCCCGCATCGACGAAGTTCTTGACCGTCTTCGCCAATGACCACTTTTCCTCGATGGACTTGAAGAGTGGCTACTGGCAGGTCGAAGTCGATGAAAGGAACCATTGAGAAACTGCCTTCGTCATGCCCTATGGGCTTTACGAGTTTAAAGTCATGCCTTTCGGACTTTGCACAGCACTATCAACCTTGCTGCGTGCCATGGACACGGTGCTGGTTGGCCTCAAATGGCAGAGCTGCCCCGTCTGCCTCGACGGTCTTGTAGCAGTTTCTCAAGATTTCGACGAGCACCTGAGACAACTTTGAGCGGCTCTGCAGACAATCAAGACGGCTTTACTCATGCAAAAGCCAACGAATTGTCGGTTTACCTATAATGAAATGAATTTCCTGGGTCAAGTTGTGAGCTGAAAAGTTGTACGCCCTGATCCTGCGAAAACATCCGCTGTAGACGAATTTCCCCGCCATCGGATAAGAAAGCGGTTCAGAAATTTCTTTGACTTTGTGCCTACTAGCCACGCTTCGTTCAAACTTTTGCCAAACTTTCGGCTCCACTGACACACCACACAAAAGATTCCGTGAAGTTTAAATGGTAGGATGAGCAGCAGCACGCTTTCAACGAGCTCAAGCGACGCCTCCAGACGCCTCCAATCCTCGGCTTCTTCGACCAGTCTGCTGAGACGGAAATTTACTCGGACCCCAGTAACACAGGACTGGTTGCGGTACTCGTTCAGTGGCAAGAGGGATCAGAGCGCGTAATTGCCTACTCAAGTCAGACGCTATCAAAGGCGGGTAACAATTATTTCACGATGGAAAAGGAATGACTCGCAGTCGTCTGATCGATAACAAAGTTTCGTCCATACCTGTACGGAAGCTTTTTTGTGAGGTAACGGACCACCACTCGCTCTTTTGGCACGCAAACCTGAAGGACTCATCAGGATGTCCATTTAAATGACTGCGGTCTACAAGTCCGGTTGTTAGCTCAGTGACACTGACGGTTTGTTGAGCGCACATATCGAGTTGGTGTCTGAGCGCACCGACGACGACGACGATGGCGTCGACGACGTTTTCCTTGGCGTAGTGAACGTCAGCGAAATGGCAGCACTACAACAAAACGATCCTGAGCTACGTGCACTCATCGAGCACCAGGATGGACAAGGAACTGCAGTTCCACGAGTATTCGCACGAGCCCTGACAACCGTCGCCGTTTATCAAGGTATACTCTGCAAAATAAACTTAAGTGCCAACAACTCAACGTGGCTGATGATAATAATCCCTGGAAAAAATGAACAATGGGCACAAAAGACGAACACAAATCTCCAAACATTACTATGTGACTGGAGTGAAACAAAAAACAAATCCGCCTGGTCCTGGTATTGAACCGGGGACCTCTCCATTTTCAGTAGATCATTGTTATTATCCACCTCGCTTGCACCTTTGCATTAATTTTATTATCATAATAACCTGAAAATGCAGGTCGTTCACCCTTGTTAGTGCTAGGCTGATGGCAGCTGATGAAACCCGTTTGCTGCACTGACGTCTTACTTCTGGTTTGTTCAGTTTGTAGAGCGCTCCACGGGAAAAGGAGAGGTCCCTGGTTTGATCCAGGACCAGGCGCATTTTTGACGGTCACGCACCAGTCACCTAGCTGAGCCTGGAAAAATATGTTTGTCCTTTGTCCACCTTGTTTCCCTTCTCTAGAGATTATTATCATCATTAATGTCCAGCTCGCTTGCACCTTTGCATTAATTGCACTATCATCAACGTGGCAGTCGGTTATCCCCACAAGCCTTCGACCTGGTAGTGTTCTAAGCCTGTTATAACGACCCGACTGCTGAACACCTAGAATACAGCAGAACACTTGCAAGGATTCACGAAAGGTACTACTGGCCCAAGCTGCCGACGACCGTCTATCTCTACGTCCGATCCTGCCAGGAGTTTCAATGATGCAAGAAACTACGAACGCTGCCAGCAGGACTCTTACAACCGATTGCTCCCCCAACTGCGCCCTTCCAGCAGACTATAATCGATTTTCCTAATCCCTTCCCACCGACGGCGATGGGAAACCACTTGATGATGATCGCAACCGATTATCTCCCACGGTACGCCGAGACGAAAGCCCTTCCGTCGGGGACTGCTGTTGAAGTTGCCAAGTTCGTCGTTGAATAGATCGTTTTCCAGTACGGTGCTCCCGAAGTGATGATCCCAGATTGAAGGTAGTCGTTCTTGGCGCAACTGAAGAAAAAAAATTTCAAACTCAGCCACACAAGCCACCGTCGAACCACTGCGCACCACGGGCTGACAAACGGGCTGAAGGAGCGGCTAAACAAAACCGTTGTTGACATCATCCAGATGTATGTCGTCGTAGAGCACGAAACGTTGTATGAACGTTTAGCGTACGTCACGTTCGCCTAGAAGACTGCGGTTCAAGAAACCACTGGAGTGGCACCTTTCCAGTTGATGCGATAAAATACCCGCTAGAAACCGCTTTTGTTGATTTAGCGACTGCATCGTATAATTATTGCTTGTACCAATATATTTACTAAGCGGTAGAGCCCAATACCGACGAAACATTGTTCGCCATTCATCAGACTTCCGAGAAGATAGCATACTAGGATACTTATTAAATGCTGTTCTGATCACCCGCCGAATAAATAACTCATATGTAGGGTATATAAGGCGGTTGAGTAGTCATCGGGAGAGCGATTCACGTGTTGCGTGTGCTTCATGTTTGTGTTCGTTTCTTTCATGTACTTGATTTTTCCATGTACTTCGTGTCCTTCATCTGTGATGCATTCAGGAATCATAAACAAAAATTCCCAACAAATTGTAGATTTTTAACATGGAAAAATACAGATCATTTTCCATTAACATAGAAAACTTTTTTTTACAAATAAAAAACGTATTGTTTTACAGAAACTGCTTTGCTACTAGGGTGGGCAACAGAAAGTCAGTCATTTTATAGAAAAGACAAAAACCGAAAGAAAATATTTTAACAAAAATTACAAAAAAAACATGAAAACAGACGAAAACAGATAATTCCAACAAAAAAAGCTGCTCAGCTTTTTTTTTCTTTTAGACAGTTATTTTTTTACATTTTAATTGGTGTACTTAGGGAGATAATTAATTTTGTCTGAATTAGGGCTGAAGCCGTGAACAGATTAAGAGTTTGCGCCTAAGTGGAGACATACACAAACACGGACACAAATCGGGGAACAGAAGTGATTACACGCCTTGCATTTGCCACGATTTGCGCCCTCTACATCCTAATATTCGAGAAACATCTTCATCAGTATGTATCTGACTGTTTCATCGCCACTCAGGCATGGAATTCCGGGTAAATGTTTAATTTTGACCTGAAAAGTAGGTTTTCGGGCAGCATTCTTGAAATTAAAAAGAGCGCAATGGGAAAGCTAAGTGGATCTTTTATACTCAACTTCCACTCGGCCGCCTCCATTGAACCGGCCGAGTAGAAATTGCTAACATTTCTTCCATATGCCAAAGATTGCATGTTTGCCCGCTCGTGATTCTTTTTTTGTTCTCAATATACTTTATAATCACTCTTCTGTGACGCTCTCAAAATATATTTCAGTATGCTTAATGAACTGAAGAGAAACTCATACTTTGAAATAATAAAAAAATATAAATCTTTTGTTTTCGTTGGTGATTTCTGCTCTTCCGTTCTATATATTTAGAATATTTGAATAAACTTGGCCTCATTATAAAGCGAAACCTTTAGGCTATTTTATTAAATACAAATTCAATATTGTGTGTGCCAAAAAAAAATATCCGTTAAATTTATTTCAGTGAGCGAATGTTACGAAAATCTAGTAAATTGAAAACCAGTTTTCTCAAAAACCTTTTTTTTTCTCCTTTATTTTGTTAGTGGCGAAGTAGTGGTTCATCAAAAGTATAAATATAAAATAGAGTATTTTGTTTCTATGACCGAAATTAAAACTAGAATCTCATTAGATGTGTTTTGTAAAACTCCACATTTTTTTGAAGAGTAATGTAACTTTTACTCCGCATTACTCATGAATAGTACTTATATTAAGGCTTACGTGTTCAGTAAAGCAATATTATAAGCTGGATAATAATATCCACCTCACAGTACTAGCAAGAACTGCTGTAATGCGATGACGCAGCAAAAACGAACAACTGACAAGGTACAAGCTTTAATTGCGGCCATTCAAACAAAATAAAATATCTTAAATTAATATTTCTGATAAACCACAAACAATCATACCTTAGTACTAATACAAATTGAAGCCAATAAAGATATTTACCTGGGAAAATCAATTTCTTTTGCTAGATTGCTTTTTTTCTATTCGTTTATTAAAAATTAAAATGTATGTAACAGATTTTATCATTTACATATATATTGATTTTGTTTTCAATAAAAACGGTTTTAGTTGTCTGGTGACTTCAAGGCCATCCAAACGGTCTTGGCTGAACGCAGCTCGACATCATTGTAAACATGCTAAGATATAAGGTTTTTTTTATTAATTGAACATAATGAAGTTTCTTTCCAGAGTGTCTCAGAAGAGTTATGTGCGGTAGTTTGAGAAGTAAAAAAACGACGAGCTGTCAAACATGATTTTCCGACAGGTGGCACAAAGCACATTTTCATCTCATTTCAGCCACGGCTTTGAAATTCAATACTTAATATTGACCAAATGCTTTGTTTGTTTTAAGAGCATGCCTGAAATGAAAGAGAGCGTGACTAGCGAGCCTGGCAGACGTTTTTAAAGTTATTGATTTTTGGTTTGGCAGAGTCCGAATCTGACATTTCTCTCACCTGTTATAAATTCCATTGATGGGTGCTCGCTATATTCTTTATTCTCAAATGGAACTATTCTCTGACATTCTCAACAAATAGATTTAGTTAACTTTATTTATTTAAAATATACTATTTTTATACATGATTTAAAGTAAAACCAACTTTGTTTCTTCTGTGTTTTTTTCTTTTTTTGCAAAGTTTGACAAGGACTTATGTGTGGCACATTTCAGATATTTTAATTCACATGATCACCTCAAAGTTAAATTTAGTTCCTTTTATCGAATATGAATTCAAGACTGTAGGTGGAAAATAGAATACGATCCCTGCATTTCAGGGGTTAAAATTAGTTTCAAAGACTTAACAAATTCTGTATTGATTTGTTCATTTCTTATTTTATTTGCTTCATTCCTAAGTGCTAGCAAGTTTTATTTGATAATGTACGCAGATAATATAATTAGATAGATATATAATATACTTTTTTGTTATTGTTCGTTGTGAATGCGTTCTCGTATATGTGCTAGTTTTCCTAATATTTTAGCGTGGATATACTTATTTATTTATTTATTTTATATTACGTGGTCAAAAACAACCATACTTAACAACCGAATAGGGATACTTTACTTAACATGTGCGCTTAAAGATGAGTGAAATATTGCGCACTGTGGAGTAGACGATAGTTTACTCCACAACAAGACTTGCCGTTTCTTAACGCGCATTTGACAAGACTCAAGCACTACTTCTGGTCATATAAACAAAAATTGTCAATTCTGTATTAAGATTTTCTGCTAAACCATTGTCATACCTTGTTACTAACAAAAAGAACGCAAATAAAAAGTTTTTTTTCTAAAAAGATTGATCACGAAGTTGCAAGGCTTCTGAAAACTTCAATAATCTATTTCCTGTCTGGATATGTCTAACATATTATCTATGGCCAACTTTCAATCTCTGTCCGTGGAAACCGTTGTGCTTGGCCACTACTGGAATAACGGCTTTAAAACGCTTCGTCCTACTATGCAACAACTACCAGTGGTTTCACGGTTCCTTGCTCCCACTTGCTACACCCGTTTTGGAAAAGATCTACGGTCGTTCTATGCTTCTAAAAGTTTCAATTCCCTATCCTCTAGTTTCCCTGATTGCACTTCTAGAAAAAAAAATCCTAAGAAAGCGCTTCGACATCTGCCATTCACAAACGAGTTCGTCTGAACGCTTACAGATTATTTCGTGTTTATTTGTAGTTGTATTATTTTTTGTCCGAGTATAATAGTATCCCGTTGTCATTGTAAAGATATTACACCCGGTGCCTACAAACGGGTGTTTTTGTGATATCTATTAAATGTAATAGTGTAAAATACTACTCTATTTTCTTTTTCGATATATGTGATTTTGTCAATTTTGTTGTCCCTGAGAACCTCAGACTTCACCTGGAGCTGCCTTATAACGTGTGACCTTTTCATATGGCACTAAGCGGTGGTAACTCACATGTCCGAATTTGTTTTTAATTTTTTTACGTGTGTGTTTGATACTTATTTTAATTATAAAACAAAAACACCGACTTCACTTAAAAAATTACCAGTTTAATCAGACGTTTCATCTCCCATGCGGGAGACATCCTCAGTGAGTGCCAACAGGGATACGAGTGAGAACCCAGCAATCAAACCCTATTTAGGTAAACCCGCGAACCCGTCAGGAAATGGGCCGCGGTTAACATTGCAAGCCGATTGGTTGTCATGGTGCATTCGAGGCGACCAATCGGCTTGCAATGTTAACCGCGGCCCTACTTTCTGATGTATACGCGAATTTACTGAAATAGGGTTTGATTGCTGGGTTCTCACTCGTGTCCCTGTTGGCACTCACTGAGGATGTCTCCCGCATGGGAGATGATACCTCTGATTAAACTGGTAATTTTTTAAAGTCGAGTCGGTGTTATTTGTGTTAGCATATCCAGTCCCGGCTTTTGAAACATTTTTGCGCTTATTTTGATATCTGCGCAACGTTGGCTTTGAAGGCTTTGACAAACCTGCCTTGTGCCGTGGATATGCTCCTCTTTCTCAAATAACC
This sequence comes from Ixodes persulcatus, assembly GCA_013358835.2. NCBI lineage: Eukaryota > Metazoa > Arthropoda > Arachnida > Ixodida > Ixodidae > Ixodes > Ixodes persulcatus. The sequence goes on along the minus strand of JABSTQ010010582.1, from coordinate 285,755 downwards.
TGTTGTTGTTAATAATAATAACATTATTATTAGTATTAGTATTATTATTATTAAAACTATCTCAGATTGCAAGTTTCTACAAGAGGAAATAAACTCATTTAGCAAATGGTGTTCACTGAGCGGTTTTCTACTAAACAGCTTGAAAACCAAGGTCATGTCCTATAGCCACAGAACGCAAACAACGTGTTTCCCTTACAGTGTTTGCTCAGACGTATTGTGCCGTGCTAGAGAAGTGCGGAACTTAGGAGTGCTTTTTGACTCCTCCTTGAGGTTTGATAGCCATGTGGCTCGTATACGTACGCGCGCACTAGGTGTTGTCTCTCGAACGACTAGAGCATTTAAAAAACCCGCAACGTTTGTTACCCTGTAGCGGTCTTCACAAGGTCTCAACTCGAACACGCATCTCCTGTATGGAACGGTAGTTGCAAAAAAACTACCCTCCTAAGGCTGGAGCGAGTGCAAAACAAACGTTTATCTATTTATCGATATCGATATCTGCGCGATGAAACATCTCTATCACCGAGTAACAGTGTATTTTACGCCCTACACATGAACAGCTTATATCACCGTAGAGAAAAGGCAGATCTATTTTTCCTTTTCAAAGTCCTTCATGGCACGGACGACTGTTCAGAACGGCTCTCACAGATATCTTTACGAGTTCCTCGGACAGCGACCCGTTTGACAACGTATTTTTACTCTCCTCGGACGTTAAATATCCTGGACCCTATGTTTCGCATGTGTCGGGCATATAATGACATTGCAAGTCATATTGATATTTTTTGTGTGACTGAATTTGTAAGATCTCTCAGAGACTTGTATGAGTATTGGTGAACCTGTCGTGATTCTGATGTTAATATATATTATATTAATAGGGTATATTTGTTTTTGTGGTAGTTTTCTACCATGTGTTTGGACACTGTTTTCCGTTATTTGCTTGTTGTGTAAATCGTATATTTGTGTCAGCATGCGTTATATGTATCATGCATTGTAGTCAATGCTTTGAGTTTTTTATGTTTCTTCTATGTTTATTTCATTCCCAACATTTTTTGTAGTGTGTAAGTTTTGGTGTGCAAAAAAGAAGTATTTTAAGTGTTTTAATTTTTTTTCTATTTCAAGCTTTTTTATGTACTACTTCTGAAGAGCCTTTTACTTTATTTCAAAGAAGTATTAGGAGTCTAAGTAAGTACTGAGATCAGTTCTTGGTACTTTGTTAAACTGATATCTTTCAGTTTTTGATGTTTTAGTTTTAACAGAAAGTAACATCGATGATAACTTGTGCGACCAATTTTCTCTGTCTGGTTACAAAGGCTTGTTTCGCACACGTGAAGAGTAAAATGGTGAAGGTATAGCAGTTCTTCTGAGGGACGTGTGTCTAAGCGAAGTTACCGATATTGAGTTTGCTAACTCTGAGTTACATTAATTAAACATTTTGAACGCTGCACTGTTTTTGCTCACTTTTAGCGTTCTGTACTAATCTGTTCTTCGACTAATCTGGGTTTTTTTGTTGATGAGTTAAGATCAATTCTACTTGGCCTGTCATCTATCGAGGAAGTTTGCTTAGCAGGTGATTTCAATATAGACTCCTCAAAATCGTCCAGATCAATTCTCTGTCACTTTCTCGGCGTGCTGTCGAGTGTAAGATTCACAAACGTGATTCACCGTCCAACACGAGAACTTGTGGGTGATTAATATTGTCACATCTTGCATAGATCACATTCAATTACGCGTGTCGAATTCGATCGTTACGTCGGCAGTAATATAAAAAAAAATTTAGCGGATCACAATTTCATAGCCTGTCTGAGTGCGTTCGAAAACTAGATTGAAGAAGATACCCAAACAAAAAAACACGTTGAAATCGCAGATCAAAAAAAAAAAAAAAATTGACGAATTGGTTTCGGCTTTTCTTTGGCAAGATCGGATACTAAATAAGTACTCTAACGACGTCTACTTTTGGACTTCTTTTACCATTCAGTTCGAAAACATTATCACTATCAGAAAATGTCGCGAGGAGTAAGTTTGGCTGAATTCTGATATATTACGTTCCATCCGGGACAAGACTCACTATGGAGAAAATGCAAGCGTTCTCCTTGAAATACGAAATTAAAAACTCAATTTTGGTGCGCGCGTAATCGCGCAAATGCGTTGGTTCAGACATCCAAGAGAAATTACTTTCAAAATCATTTCCGTACTGCGAGAACTAATGTTGCAAAAACATGGTGTTTGCTGAACCAACTTCGTGACGTAAGGATACAAATTTGGTAGATGAGGTGTTACAAAAGACATTTGGTACAATTACTTACATGTTCAATTGCCGAAAGGTTTATACATTGTTTGCGAAGTCTTAAGGCGTTCTGCCGGGTAACGTTTTCTTTTCAATTAACTTAGGAAAATTAATTGTGAATTCAGCTTTCCTTCCTGAATTAACAGATGATGATTTGAGCCATAGATTGTTTAGTTTTAATTAAAAAATATCCCTTGGTGTTCATATTATAAAAGTGAGGGACCTCCGTCAAATTTTTGGCTCAATTAAAAATGTCCCTATAAACATCCTAAATGTTCTAAGGCAGATAGAAACATTCCTAATATCCCAAAGAATACAAAAGTTAAGTCACTTCACAAAGGAGGATATCATCTAAGAATGGAAAATTACCGACCCATTTTGATTTTACCTTGTATGTCAGATAATAGGAAAAAAACATCTGTTCCAAGTTATGAGTCAGTCTCTTGATAATTTTCGCATCATATCTGACAACCAATACAGATTTTTCAGTGGGAGAGGAACACAACCATTACTTGAAGAATTTACAGATGAGCTGCATTATGCATTTGAAAAAAAAAAAACGAATTTACTTATTCTTTCTTCGTCGATGTGTCAAAAGCATTTGAAAGTGTTAGCCACGCCAATCTTTAAAAAAAAACTTAATACCGATGACTTCAACGGCCTGTTTCTGGAACTAGTCAAAGACTAACTGAAGGAACGCACTCTCAAGTTTACATAAGAAAACTGCAGATTTCACAAGTCACGTTAAAATCCGAAGTTCCACAAGGCTCCTTTTCGTCGCCATTAGTTTTCAATATATTTGTAAATGACATGTCCACCTCTATATTGGGCTGTAATCCTTACCAGTATGCTGATGATACAGTACTTTTGTCACGCCATACAAAAAATAAGAGATTCATTTGTCTTGATCAAAACTGAACAAAACACCTGATTGACTGGTTTGAACTAAATGCCTCAAAAATTAAGAACCCGAAAGCGGGTCTAGTATGCATCCGTAATACTTTGTAAGTTGTGTGCTTAATAAACTTCTATTACTGCACTCTTCGTCGTGTTTGTTATGTCACTGTGTCCTGTTTACTACGTTGAAAATGCAATGTACCAAGGAATTGAATTTGACAATGACCTGACATAGAATTCGCATCTAGCAACTGTCTGCGAAGAACTCAAGCATGAGTCTAGTGTGTTGTATAATATAATAGCATTTCTCCCTCGTAACGGGAATAAATGGTTATTAACACACTAGCATACACTGTCTTCAGTTAAGGAATCACCATCTTTAAAGAATGTTCGCAATTATAGCTCAAGAAGATCGATGATATTTTTTACGGAAAATTGAAAATATTGTATGCTGCTGTCGCGCAGAAACAGAAAAAGAATAAATTGCTGAGCTGAATCTCTCTTTATGTCAGCTCGGTTTACTGAGATGGTTGCCGTAATTGGGCAACCATTTCAGTAAACAACATCATTGGAGCAGGTGGCAGAACAAAACGTTTTTGGTTGGTTTGGTGAGGACCTATCATGGAATTGTCATGTAAACAAACTAAAGGCTGATTTATCTTGGCTAACAGGATGCATTTATAGAATGCAAAGTTTGATACCTACCTGTTTAAATCACATGATATTGATCCTTATTCTACTCCAAAATGAATTATGTATTGTGGTCTGGGGAACGACGACAGCGGCGAATCATACTAAAATTATCCTTTTTAAGAAAAAGGTCTTACAAATGTGTGAAAATTATAAAGAGGACACCAGAAATTTAAGGGCAACACCACTTTTCATGAAATATAATATGCTTAAGGCAGAACAGGTATATTACTTGAGACTTTTAAAATGCATACATAAAATACTATTTTACACCGCACCAGCAAACAGCCTAAGTATATATCCGATTAGAAACCGAAAGCGAAAGAAGCCGGACATAAGGACCAACTGTGGTCAACAAACTTTAAGTTATCAAACACCTAAAATTCTAAATAGAACGGATCTGAACATTAACTTTAGCAACACGTTTCCTGGTTGACAGCGAAATCGCATTCTATATTGGGTAGTGTATTGCACCAAGAACATAATCACTAGGTATAGCTAATTTCTAAGATATATGTTTTCATTGTATACCTTCATCTGAACTTGCTGGAGACATGTCGGAGGTACATAAGATTGCATTCTAGTTTTTGTTTGTTGTTTCGGTCTGCGGTTTTTCACGACCGAGACTAACTGACGTTTATAGTTCTTTTTTATCAAGTGAATGTAGTGTTTATTTTTCCTTGTTCCTTTTACTTGTTTTTTTTTCTTTTAATTTTATAATACTTTGTAGAATCTGTTGTTATGCAACTATTTTGAGCTGTTGAACTTAAGGTGGCAAGCTTTGTCAGGCACCAAGCCTTTATAAAGAAAAAAATATCTTTGGAGTACCAGTTTTTAAAATTCCATACATTGCACTTCGGCCACTCAGACATACAACCAGTTTTGAAGAGCCAAGAGTGTCAACAAGGAATGGCAGACGACTGCGACGATTCTAAGTGCCAGACATCCTTAATAGTTTGACAGCATATTCGAGTTAGACTCAAAAAGAAAGCTGCGGCAATTCCTTAGATTTTATATTGATTCTAATGTGCATGCAACATTGCCATTTTACCAATGGACGCTTCGAACAGTAACATGGCATTTTTGTCTTTGTATTTCGTGTTAGATATATTTGTATATTGCATCATCTAAGCAAGAAGGGAAACTTTTAGATTTGTGTTACTGATACTTGAATTTTGTTTGAATTACATTGTGCTAATTTTTTATCATTCCCTGTTGACTGGGTTTCAGTCATACAAGTCAACTTAGGGTTTGACTGACCCGATACAAAGTATTGAACTCTTCGGTAAATAAACATGCTTATTAATAATATTGTTATTATTATTATTTTAATATTCCAGGTTCCAGTTGTTGCCGTGTTTTACATTCCTTAGAGTGGCGTAATCTACAAAGAACTGCTCAGAAGTATAATGAACCAAGTGACATCCTTTAGAATTACGTAAATGGTGCCCCTCAGTTATTTGGCATTTATGTTTGCGTTTCACTCGTGAACTTGGGGCGAAAATATAAATATAGAGCACAGACCACTGATCGTTACGTCTCGCCTCGAATACGAGGAACAGTCTGCCAGAATATAAAGTATGTTAAACTATGCCCTGACTTTGAAGCACCCGACGGGACCTGTTTCGCGGCTAGAAGTCCAACTTTCTATGATCCCCGCACGAAGTCATTCAGAATTTACATCACGCAGAGACTTTCATTCGGAAGGAAAACACCACGCGTCGCATCAAAGCATCCTTGTGAGCCGTGAAATCGGAAATATTTGCAAGGCAAAAATGATCTTCACCATGGAAGATATTTCAGATTTACAATACGGCATATTTCATATATCTGGGGCCCTTGTTTTCTCGTCGAAACATCAAAACACCACAAACATGATCCGAAAGAAAACGCTCTCGCGAGATTTCTAGCATGCCTTCAGATAGGTCGATCTGAGTTTACTGCGAACTACGCGTTAGTTTAAAAATATTCACGTTAATAAAAATAAATATTTAGGCCTATCACCAAAAACGTACTTGCGTTTACACACTCAGGCATGAAGTGTAAAGTGAACTACCAACACTAGACATAGCGCCAATTTGACAACCCCAACTTTAAGCACTACAATATTATTGTAAAAATACTTTAATGTACGCTAATTCATTGCAAAATACTATTCCGATTCATAAATTAGGGTTAATAATGGCTTACGAAATGCATGGCTTGGCGTGTCGAGAGAGCCTTCACTCTCAGAAATACAGGGTGTAGTACTTCCCCTTCTCTCAAATTTAATGCCCCTGGAACTACAATTCGACGTTCAGTCCACTGAAGTCGAACCTGGAATACCAACATTCACGAGTGATTTGATAATTGATTGATAAAACCTACTAAGATGGCTAACTTAAGCCTTAAAGATTGCAACAACAAAAAGACTCGAGGTTTTGTTGACCCCGCAGTAAAATCTCTGTTGTTGTTTCTGTGGCCTTTGATGCGTACATGAGCTATTCATTAAGTTAAATCACCGCTGTCAAGCCGCCCGTAAAAGTTGGAATCGTATGTTCGACGTCAGTAGACTGAACGTTGAAATGTAGCTTTGGGGTGTTACATATATGGGACAAGGAGTCCCATATATAACACCCTATAATTCTGAGAGTGTTCTCATCTGAGCACCGGCCATCAGATTGCCGCATTAGAGGGTAAGAAGACAGAAAAACCTAGGGAGCCTTCATGTGCGCTTTGCTAGGGTGATGCCACCCTTTGTAATACCGCTTGCCGACAAACCAGCAGCCATTTCGGTTCTCGGCAATACTCCGTGGGGCTTATAACCCTCCCGGAAACAAGCACCTTATCTCACAAGTTCGGAGCAGTGTTGTGAAACCCACGGAGGGAGGATTAGCATTTTCCCCCTCGGATGGGAGGACCGATGGACACAAAGGCCACTTTCCGGCGCACAGGGAAACAATGAGAGGGAAAAAATGGCGGTGGAAGAGGGTGTGGGAAAGGGAAACAGGCAATTAGCATCACTCTATGCGAAGCGCACATGAAGGAACCCTAGAAAACCCAATGGCAAAGCAAGAAGTCTGAACATGATGGGTACATACTGCCGTTCTTAAGCTGTCAGTGCCTGGGATCTTTATATTGAACAAAAAATGCCCAACACGCCGCGAACCGATTGTTTTTTTTTTTGTAATTTTACACTATTTTGTATCTGGTTTGATCACTACAAAGTGGGAAAAACAAATATTAGCGATTCAACACCGGACACGTACTCTTTCCAAATCGACAAAACTTGTTGTCACTAGTTGCCGAAAAATAAATAAAAACATATATAAAAGGATCAAGAAGAATCAATAACGTCGCTTTCTTTTCTATCCTCATGAATGCGAGCGCGATGCAGTTTCTTCATGAATACCAATTTTTTCTGATTTCTTTTGTTTCTGATGAGCCTTATGTATTTTAACTCGTCAATAACAAAATACTAGCGTAACAGAGCCGGGGGAAAACAACGCCAGTCGAAAGTTCCGAAGGCGACCGCGCAGCCCGACCTCGTCCGCCCCGAAAGCGCTCAGGCTAGATACACTGAGCACGTTTCCCGAGTTAATGCGCTTTCCCGCTGCGCCAACACCGAGACCGTTCTTTGGGCAAATTCCATTTCGCAGCGAGGGATCGCCATTGTTTTCGTGATATGAGGGCCCTCCGGCAAAATTTATATAAAAGAACCCCACCCCCCGCAGTGAGGAGACCCCGCCAGTCTGGCGCTTCTGGCATGCGTGGAGTGCTGAACCTTATGTAAAAGCCGCGGCGACAGCCTGAATGGCTCTATTGTTTTGCATTTAGGCATTTTTGGCGTTGTTCAAATATTTATTATTAATAGTGCTAAAATTAAAGTATAAGAGAAAGGAGTACAGCAATTTATAATTCATGATTAAATCATCACGTTTTGACTCTTTAGATAGCTACATACAGTTTCTCAAGCCAACTGCAACTACCACCACGAATTAAACATTTTACCTTTTCATCCTCGTACTGATATGTTTAAATACAGTTTTTGTCCTCACACCATTAAACGATGGAATTTGTTACCAGGAAACATCCGGTCACTACAACCAGATGAATTTCTGTGTACCGTTGACAGTGGTCCATATAGTGATGTCTGGACCGTCTGTGTATAACTCCCACTCCTGGGGCTGCAGTATGTATAAATAAAAAAAGAGAAAGAAAAGGACTGAGACCTTTGTCAGAAACCCTGTCGTATGTGACTCTTGAAATATACCACTTCATTCGCGAAATACTTTGGTGAAGGTGGTGGGTAAAGATAGGCCTTATAGAGTTCATTTTCTCTGTTTACGTAAGGTATTGCGTGAAGGAAGTGTAATATTACAAAACTGTCACATGAGATCGCTTCTGACAAAGGTCCCGGTGCTCGCTCTTGTTGCTGGCTTCCTTCCGGTTATTCTAATCTATATTATAACCATCTTGATTTTTGTGATGCGAGCCGATGTAAGTTGATGTCAGCACATGCTATCTGTGGCAATATACATTATCATCAAACAGCATCCCTGCCGGGTTATTTATTAAGCCCAGTTGTGACAGGTTTGTTTTTGATGTTGAGCGAATCGAAGTACAGTGAGTTCCCGAAAAAGTAGAACCGTGTTGTTCGGCCCAGGTAAGCAAACTATGCGTCGCAAGAAGCCCAAGCTCTCCGAGCTTGTGGGGATAGCTGAAGGGATAGAATGCAAAAATTAGAGAACATGACTTTACCTAGAAAAAAAAATATTAAAAAAAAACTAAAGTTATCTGAGCCGACGTCCACCTAGGCCTAATATCGTCAAAATGAAACTCGATATTGTGGACGCTTGTGGCAAATATATCACTACACAACACTCGTCAGCATGTAAGAGGACCTTGTTTTCTGACAAGTTTATTTCATTGAAATAGATGCTACAGGCGCTCACAATGTAGTTTCTGGTTTTAACAATATTAAACCTAAGTGAACGTCGGCTCATCAAAAAAAAATTGTTTTTCTCGATTATCTATTGATGCAGGTATTGTCATGGTCTGAATGTTTCGTGTTCTATCACAACCGGTAAACGTAACATTCTAACGAAGTTTGAGCTTCCTGTGGTGCACAATTTATTCACCCGGGCCGAAAAACACATATCTTCTCTTGGGACCTCCGTGTATAGACAGATATTTGGTATGTTGTATAGTTATTAGACGTGGTCGAAAGCCAATGTTTCAGCTTTCCTTGCCCAGAACAAAACTGTCCCGCAAAAGTAGTGGTTTTCCAGGACCTTAGTATTTTAGTACAGTAACTTGTGAGAGTTTCATTTTTCACTGATAACTTGCGTGGGGATAGCGGTAGACAATTCAGTGGCTTAGAGAAAATTTCGCTAGTCCCCCTACCATTCCTAGAGTTCCTCAAAATGGAAGAAAGAAACTCGCCCTATTACTTGTACGACGAGCCCTGCTTGTCCAGACACACAAAACAGGTGAACGCTGGCGATATTTTATAAGTGATTGCCCCACCCCTTCTTTTAGATCTCCTTTTTTCCCAATCTCACTTCTGTATCGAAAATGACAAGCGCGCCTTGAACGCCACAAACAACAACGTCGATTTTACGCTTTTATCGTATGAGGGAAAAAAAACGGTGCTTACTTGGTTAACATAACACCGAAACTCGACACTGTGCAACACCATACGTGTTTAATCGCAAGAACAAAAATAACGTAACCAATCGCAAACGTGCGTACGAAGCATTTGGAACAACCAAACGCCGTAACATAACCAATGCCTCCACCCGACTTTATTTAACGGGCTCAATAGTTTTAGAATTTTTCGAAGTTTCGGACTTGAAATAATTTCCCGGGCACAAATCTGGCGATTAAAGCTGAGGTGCTACGGAGGCCCGTCGCCACGATTTTTTTTAGGGAGTGAGGGGGGGGGGGGGGGGGGGGGCAATAGCTAAATTCGCCCCCCCCCCCCCCTCCTCCCCGCCCTACCGAAAAGTCCAGTATAACTTTTCGCTATCCGGATTATGGAACCGGAAATGTATCTGGATTCTATCTGGACTCTATCTGGAATTTAGGTTTTCAGAAATTATTCCTTTGTCTGCAATCTGGGTTTCAGGTTTCGAGAAACAGAAGTCCGGTTGCATAATCTGGATAGTGAAAAGTTATACCAAACTTTTTAATAGGGCGACCGCAAAAAAAAAAAAAAATGCTCAGGATGGCGCCGCGCGGTGTAAAAAACAATAAAGGAAAATTTTCGGGGGGGGGGGGGGGGGGGGGGGGGGGGGGGTTGTTGGCCTAGGTCTTCTCCTCCCTGGCTACAGGCCCAATGTTTAGGGGTGTGCGAATAGTGATTTTTGAAACCGGAATCGAATACGAATCGAATAATTGTGGCACCGAATCGAATACGAATGCGAATCAAATAATTTCCAAATAGTTTCCGAATAGTAAATAGACAGCTACTAAAGGAAAGCAAAGAGATTATAAAATTATTTTTATTGTTCCGAAATGTTTGTTAAAATTATTGTCAAAACGCAACTAGACGATAATGACTTGAGCTAACAATATATAATTAATTAGAGACGAAAGCTACTAAAATATTGGAATGCTAAACATAATATCACGGTTCACGAGGATGCTGAACATAATAACAGAGTGCGCTTGAGCCTGGTACATCCTGAAGCAATGCACTTAGTAGGAACTCTACATTCTCTTTTTATTACTTGTTGTAGCAGATGTCCTTGAATCGAGGATCAAGGAAGGTCGCAAGGGCGTTATGTGCCTGTGTGCATACGTCCAGGCACCTTGTTTTCACTGATCTGAGAAGACTCTGGGAAAACGTATTGTCTTTTTCCACTTTCGCCCTCAAAAAGCAACATCTTTAGACACTGAGCAAGTGGAAGAACCATAGAAAGTGTTGGAAAAGACTCGGCACAAGCAGCTGTTTTTGGCCTTTTCAATCGGTTGCATGGCAGCGGTTGAGATACTTCCGCACTCTACTGCGCTTTCTCTTCGAACAGCTTTCCGCTTCTACCATTTCTACTTCGCACATACAGAGCGGCGGTAACGTTGCAACCAGTTCTGAAACGTCCACGACACGCTTTCCGAAAGCCTGCACGAGTAGTCTCGTGCGCAAACGGTTCCTAAAGGCTGAACCTCATGTAAGCGATTTAGCGAGCGACAAGACGAGAGACAGCGACGAGAGCCGGCAGCGAGCGACGGAGATTTCTTACTGTCGCTCGTCGCGTCGCTCGGTGTTTGGATTTCTAGGAAACGTATCATCACCTTGGTCGCTTTCTCCCATCGCTTTCATGCGCCTTGCCACATCGCGCGAGTGACCGAGCGACAGCGAAGCGGGTCGACGTCGCCTGTCTCGTCTCCTGGCGAATCGAACTTACATGCGGGTTATACTTAACACAGTGGTCCCTAATGGAGACAACAGCAACGTACGTATAGAGAGAAACTGCTGCCGCCGATGATGATTACCATTGTCTAGGAGAAGAGGGTACGTATTGCCATCTTGCGAGCACGTATGGCAGGCGTGCCGGAGCGTTGTGGGGCGCCTGTGAAGGGAATCTCACGGCGCGACACCGTAACGACTATTCGGAAATTATTCGAAAAATATTCGAAACTTTTGAAAATTATTATTCGATTCGATTAACAAATCGAATAGAGTAATATTCGATTCGTTATTCGAAAATAGCGAAAATTTGCACACCCCTACGTTACGTATTTGTTATCACAGGATGACATGTTTGCGTGATCAGTTTTTTCTATATTTCCCAAGTTGCAAACGTTAAGAGTTAAGGTTAGGTTCTCTAAACAATTGCGTTGTTTACAGTAGTTCGTGTTTCTCCGAAACTCTATGACAGGCAATTTAACATCATCATTCGCAAGTAGGGGAGCTATCAGCCTCTTGAAACAAAACAGAAGTTGTAACCCTCCGTTTCATTCTTCGTTACACCCAAATCCGCTTCGATGTTGGAAATTTCAGTACAAGATTGCGCTTCACCAAGATTACAGCGACCAAATCATAAAAACCATGCATAATAAACGCATATTAAATTAAGGCGAAAAAAATACAGGATTTTCATATTATATTTTATTAACTTTAAGCGCGATTAAAAAAAGGGGGAGAGTGGCGCCTAGAAACCTACCTCACTGGTTGCTTTTTGGGCTAGGACGTCAATACATCCGGGTGAGCGTCGCCATGACTACATTAAAAGACTGAGGAGTTTGATGAGCTTGTTGGGTTAATACTAGGGGTGTGCGAGTATTCAAAATTTCAAACCCGAATCGAATATTTTTCTTATTCGAAACGTATTCGATTCGAAAATTGCATATTCAGAGGTTCCCGAATATTCGGACAAAGCCGAATATTCGGGACAAACGGCGAATATTCGCACAAGCTACGAATATTCAAGCAAGGAACAAATATTCTCCTTGCCACACATTCCCCTTTGAATATGTTTATTCACTAAAAAAGGCGTATGATGCGTGCGTTATCGGTCTGCTCCGTTTCTATCTGTCCGGTGACAGCAAGACAGGATCAGTTTCGGTTTCTTTTTCACCAAACCCTTTGTTGTGTGGCGCTTTTATAGCAATATGTAATGTAATTGCGAAAAATTGATACAATAAAATAAACCTCGAGAGTGAAATATAAATATAAAATAAACCTCCAGAGTGAAATATAAATGTAAAATAAATCTTGAAAGTGTTATCTAATTTAAATGTATCAAAATTACAAAAACAAAAGAAACTAGGTGCGAGCAGAACATTTCATCGCATTCGCCATCGAAAACTCCTGCGACTCCCGCGCAGTCAAAAGTAGTGATGTCACGAACCTGCCCAGGTTCAAGTTTGACTAAGTTCGACTTTTTCGAACTTTAAACGTGATGTTCGACAAAGGTTCGACTGAAGTTCTACTTTTGTGCACATGCGCGAAATTAAAAAAAAAAAAAGACTAGTTGACTCGCCTGGCGGAGGAAAAGTGCAATATTTGTTGGGTATATTGGCATCACTGGTTCCCATTAATAACTAATGAAAGCGTTAAAAGCGCATATTTTCCCTTTTATATGGTGTAAACATTGGTAACCATTTTATGAAATATAAAATAAACTACTTTCTAAGTTATTTGTTTTCCAAAACTTGAAATATTAATGTAGCAGCTGGGCAACACTGTCCATAAGTCAAACTTCTTCGAACTTTAGTGACAATTCGCAGGTTTCCCGATTAAAGGGTCTTTCTACTGGTGGAAATGTTGTCACTGCGCGTAGGGGGCGCTTACTTTCTGAACACGTTGAACAGTTAATTTTCCTACACGATAATTTGTAATGAGAGGCATTACTGAAAGCATCTTTAGCCTGCTGCAGCCCAGTAAAATGCAGTTTCATTGATATATTTTTAAAAGGCAATAAAACCAGCTGTTAAATCTTGTTTTGCAATTTTTTATTACAATACATATATTTGATATTTGACTCGATATTCGAAGCCCGTTTTTTGTCTTATTCGTATTCGATTCGTATTCGAAAATTTCAATATTCGCACACCCCTAGTTATACAAAATACAAAGAAATCAAAACATAAACAGAGAACAGAGACAGACATATTCAAGCTTTCATTTTTAGAGCGCAGCTCTTAGGCGCCCGTTTCCGGCTTGAGCTGCGTCGGCGTCGCCGTTGCCGTCGCCGTCGGCGTAACCGCGCGGTGCATTATTGGAAATGTCCTATAATGCAACGTGCGGGACCTTCTTGACGTCACTCGTGACGTCACTCGTGATGTCACGAGGGTCCCGCGCGGTGCATTATGGGACATTTCCCATGATGCAACGCGTAAGGAGGAGGACGAGGGGGAGGGGAGGAGGAGGGGGAGGAGGAGGGGAGGGCGAGTAGGAGGAGGAGGGAAGGAGGAGGGAGGAGGAGGGGGAAGATGGAAGGAGGAAGGAAAAAAGGGGAGGGGCTTGAAGGATGAGGGGTGGAGGGGAGGAGGAGGTCAAGGAGGAGGAGGAGAGAGGAGGGGAGGAGGAGTGGCAGGGAAGATGAGGATGTGAGGAGGAGGGAGGATGGGTATACCCTCTCCTCAGTACCCTTCCCTCCTTCTCCACAAGAGCTGCGCTCTAAATCGGCATTACAGGGTGTTGTAAACGTATTTCGTTTTTTGCTGTCTTTTTTTTTTTTGTTTTTGTTATTCTCCGCGTTAATTGTTTGAATGGTCATGTTGCGAGTGCAGTTTCAAAGACAATCATCATTCAAAGCTATGCCTATAAAAAATGTTACATAGGATAACACAACAGACTTTGAGGACATATTACCTCGAGCGCAGCTGACTAAGTAGGCAGCGCGCTCGTGGCCTAACGGTTATCGCGCGTGCCTTCCACGCAGAAAGCCAGGGTTCGATTCGTGGCCGCGGGTACGCATTTTTTTTTTACTCTAATGTAATCTTCTGGTAAATTTGAGAACCGTGTTGCTGATTCGAGGTTAGAAGGCTCTACACGCCGAACCTTCCACGCCGATTGTTCCAGAAGCCCACGCGTGTACAATAGGGGCTCCACGTGGCCAGCCGGACTCAGTTTCGCCCCAGCGTTCGACTCTGCTGTCACGCCGACTTCGACGCCCGCGACGCCCTGCTTTCTTCTGTTTCCTTTTTATTTTTAGGCACAAGTTCGCCCCATTAAACGTTCAGTTTCCCTAGTTATTTCTTGATTCACCTTGTCATTCGTGACATTTTGGTGGAGGTGCGGGGTAATTCGCATGTCCTTGCAGCGTACCCCTACGAGGGCCCGCAGCGCAAGTCCGATTCCAAGCCCGTCGAGAAGACCGCTCTACGAGGAACGTGAAACGCGGGCCAGCCGCCGCATCCACGGGACAGGCTGCTGAATTGGGTTTGCTGCCGGACAAGCCCAAGACGAAGAAGACGACGATGTCCAACCAGCCGCCGACCACGGCCGCTTCTGCCGTCGTTTACCTGTCCGTCGTACCGCGGACGGCTGCTCCGTTCCACGGCGAGCAATACGAAGACGTCGAAGACTGGATTAACCAGTATGAACGCGTTGCCCGCCACAATGGCTGGACCGACGAGCAGCGCCTGCACAACGTCTATTTTTCGCTCGAGGGGAGTGCCAAGCACTGGTACGAGAACCATGAGTCCTCTTTGGCGTCGTGGGACATTTTCAAGACCGATCTCAAGGCTACATTCATCAACCACCACCGCCGAGAGAGAGCCGAGGACCTACTGCGAACCAGAACCCAGTTCCCCAACGAGAGCGTCACCGGGTTCGTAGAGGACTTCTGCACCTGAGCGCCCGCGCCGACCTTCGGGCTACAGAAGAGAAGAAGCTATGGATCCTCATGCGCGGGATGAGAGACGACATCTTCGGAGGCCTCGTTCGCAACCCGCCGGCAACCGTGGACGCCTTCGTCACCGAGGCAACAAACATCGAGCGCGCCCTCCAAGCGCGCGCTTCCCAATTCCAGCGGCATCCAAGCGTCACTGCAACCGCTCTGCTTAGCGGCGAAAACGCTCCTGGTAGGGACATCCGCGAAATTATCGGGAGGTCGTCCGGGAGGAAATCCGCCGGTTGCTGACAGCCACAAGCCGCCCAGCAACACTCTCCATCACCGAGGCCGTGCGCGAGGAAGTACAACGGGCGGTCCACCCTGAAGTTACCATCAACACGGCGACACCGGAGGAACCGACGTTAAGCTACGCCGCAATGGTCCGACGAGTGTCACCAGTCCCGCGTCCGTACATGGCGCCTCCCCGAAGTGTGCCTCCAGAGCCGCAGCATTCCCGACCCCAGGAAGATCGGGCGCACGTTCGTCCAGAACAAGTTGCGCCAAGAAAGACCGACGTCTGGAGGACGGCCGACCGACGCCTGCTGTGTTACCACTGCGGTGAAGCGGACCACATCTACCGACGATGCCCCTACCGCCAGCTGGGCCTACGAGGGTTTGCACCCAACGACCCTCGACAACGTCTCGGAGAGCGACCTCGGGACATCGCGGACTACCTCCGCCGCTCTTCATCTCCTGAGTCAACTTCCCGCCGAGGATTCCGTTCACCGTCCCCCCGACGCTCGCCATCGCCCTTCCGCCGGTCTCGCCGAGACAGCCTGTCACCCATCGCTTCCCGTCGGGAAAACTAGGCGCGGCAATGCCGGGAGGTGGTGTTGCCGAAGACGAACGATGCCAAGATCTTCCAAGATGGTCGGAGCACTCCCACTCTAACGCCGCAACGCCCCAAAACAACGTATCTGCAAGAGTGTCGAATAACCTCAACGTTATCATCGACGGCCACGACGCGACGGCACTAGTCGACACCGGAGCAGACTACTCCGTTTTGAGTGGGAGGCTCTTTCGCCGCCTTCGGAAAGTTACGACGTAATGGGACGGACCGCAGATACGAACCGCCGGCGGACATCTCATCACACCCGTTGGCAGGTGCATCCGCTCGCGTTGAGATCCACGGTGAAACCTGCCCTGTGAAGTTCGTCGTTCTCCAAGACTGTTCGAGGGTCGTCATTCTCGGAATGGACTTCTTGTGTGAATACGGCACAATCATCGACCTTGCGGAGAACAATCTGACGCTTCGGAAACCTGCTCCCATGTGCGGAAAATCCGAAAGCGACGTTAGCTACAGTGCGAGTCCTTACCAGCCACGTAAACCTGCCGCCGCTGTCAAGTGTCTTTGTGCCCGTCGGGACCGAAGAAGCCACCTGCGGTGTAGCACTGTTGGAAGGAAGCGTCCAACTTCTCCTTGCACGAGGGATTGGCATTGCAAGAGGCGTAACCGAGCTCCAGGGCGGGCGTACTGTAGCCCTTGTCACCAACATCCGGCAAGAGTCGCAGCACCTTACAAAGAGTACAGCTGTGGGATACGTCGAGGAAATTCAGGACTCAGCCGCGATCGCCGCGATCTCAGAAGACGCCTTTCCGACGCAGCGAGAGACGTCCCGGGCTCTCGGCGGTTGTGAACCACGCCGTCAGAACTCGACATCGACCCGTCCCTCCCAGCCCCACAACGACAACAACTCAGTGACCTGCTCGCCGAGTTCAGTGAGTGCTTCTCCACGTCGTGAAAGGTGCGCCAAACGACGGTTGCGAAGCATCGAATAATTACTGATGACGACGCACTCCCTGTGCATCGGCGACCGTACCGAGTCTCCGTAAAAGAAAGGCAAGTTATCCAGAAGCAAGTTCAGGAAATGCTTGATGACGACGTCGTCCAGCCCTCAAACAGACCGTGGGCTTCCCCATCTTCGGGAAGATTCCTTGGGCTGTGCGCCTACTACAGACGTTTCGTGCCTGACTTTGCACAGATTTCCTCACTGCTGACGCAACTGGATAAGGACGACGTGAAGTTCCAGTGGGGAGAGGAGCAAGAACAAGCGTTCGACGAACTCAAGAGAAGGCTGCAGTCGCCACCTATCCTCGGACATTTTGATCAGTCGGCGGAGAGAGAAATAAACACGGACGCCAACAATACCGGTCTCGGCGCGGTACTCGTTCACCGACAAGAAGGGGCAGAGAGAGTAATCGCTTACGCAAGCCGGGCGCTCTCTAAGGCAGAATAAAATTATTCAACGACCGACAAAGAATGTCTTGCTGTCGTCTGGGCGATAACCAAGTTCCGTCCGTACTTGTACGGGATCCTGTTTCTCGTTTTCACAGACCACCACGCCCTCTGCTGGCTCGCAAACCTCAAGGACCCGTCAGGACGCCTCGCTCGCTGGAGTCTTCAACTGCAAGAACTCGACGTAACCATTGTGCACAAGTCTGGCCGCAAGCATAATGACGCCGACTGCTTGTCAAGGGCCCCAGTCGAATCTCCTCCCGACAGCACCGACTTCGACGATGACACCCGTTTCCTGGAAGCAGTTACGGATGCCGACATGGGAGCACTTCAACGGGACGACACGGAACTTCGCGCCGTGATTGATCACCTCGAAGGTCAAGGAAGTTATGTTCCGCGAGTCTTGGCCCGAGACTTGCCAAGCTTCGTTCTGCGGCGAGGCGTGACTCTTCAAGAAGAACTTCGGAACCAGCAACCCTGCCTGGCTGCTGGTTGTGCCTGCCAGCCTGCGAGAATAAATCTTTCAAGCATGCCACGACGACCCGACAGCAGGACACCTTGGCTACAGCAGGACGCTCGCCCGAATTCGTGACAAGTACTACTGGCCGAGGCTCCCGAAAACCGTCCATCTGTACACACGGTCGTGCCATGAGTGCCAACGACGTAAGAAGCCTCCGACAAAGCCAGCAGGACTCCTGCAGCCGATATCTACCCCGACTATGCCCTTCCAGCAGGTCGGAATGGATTTGCTTGGGCCGTTCCCAACATCCGCGCAAGAAAACCGGTGAATTATCGTCGCGACTGATTATCTTACACGATACGCCGAGACGAAAGCCCTTCCATCGGGAACAGCAGTGGAAGTCGCCAAGTTTTTTGTCGAGTCCATTCTCCTTCGACACGGCGCACCTGAAGTGCTGATCACAGATCGAGGGTCATCTTTCCTGGCACAGCTGACTCAAGAGGTACTTCGGCTCAGTCACACCCGCCATCGTCGAACTACCGCTTATTACCCGCAGACCAACGGGCTAACAGAGCGGCTCAACGAGACCATCGCCGACATGTTCTCTATGTACGTCGACGTAGAGCACAAGACGTGGGACGAGGTGTTGCCGTACGTTACATTTGCGTACAACACAGCGGTACAAGAAACCACAGAAATGACGTCGTTTCAACTGGTACTCGGCCGGACGGTTACCACGATGCTGGAAGCCATGCTGCCTCACGTGCCAACCGACGATGGCAACGACGACGCTGAACTGATCTCTCAACGCGCGGAGGAAGCTCGTCAACTGGCAAGAATCAATATTCAAGAGCAACAGCGAGTCGACGCACGCCGGCGTAACCTTCGTCGCAGGGATGTCCACTTCCAACCCAGAGACCGAGTATGGGTGTGCACACCGATACGGCGCCGCGGTCTCAGCGAGAAGCTTCTCAAATGCTATTTCGGACCCTACAAAATTATCCGACGCCTCGGCGAACTGAACTACGAAGTTCTACCCGACAGAACGCGCCCATCTGCAAGACGCCAGCCATGAACCGAGGTGGTGCACGTCGTCCGGCTCAGACCGTATTACGAACGATAGAACTTTGGACTCTCGTCAAAGAGTGAACTGTGAACTGTGAACTGTGAACTGTGGCTCGCGACTCTGCTATCCTTTTGTTGTGTATTTGTGTTTTCGCTTTGTGCTGCATCGGGACGATGCACTTTTTTTAAAGGGGGAAATAATGCCGTGAGCGCAGCTGCCTAAGTAGGCAGCGCGCTCGTGGCTTAACGGTTATCGTGCGTGCCTGCCACGCAGAAAGCCAGTGTTCGATTCCTGGCCACGGGTACGCATTTTTGTTGACTCTAATGTAATATTCTGGTAAATTCGAGAACCGTATTGCTGATTCGAGGTTAGAATGCTCTACACGCCGAACCTTCCACACCGATTGTTCCAGAAGCCCACGCGTGTACAATAGGGGCTCCACGTGGCCAGCCGGACTCAGTTTCGCCCCAGCCTTCGACTCTGCTGTCACGCCGACTTCGACGCCCGCGACGCTCTGCTTTCTTATGTTTCCTTTTTATTTTAGGGTACAAGTTCGCCCCATTAAACGTTCAGTTTCCCCAGTTTTTTCTTGATTCACCTTGTCATTCGTGATAATATGTCATCTATCGATTGCCACGTTTTTGCGAGCTCACTCAGAAAATAAAAGCAAAAAGACCGATGGAAATCTGTATACTAGAGGTGCGTAAGAACGCCATGTAGTCGTTTCGTGTACCCCTTAGCCTCATTTATACTGACAAAGCCTGGCAGATCACCACGAGACGCGGCCGCCGAATGTGAAAATGTAGAGCGGCTGACAACGGATGTGAGGAGAACCATGTAACGGGCGCCCCGCTGCGGCAAGACGCCGAAACACACTTCTCCCGAGCGATGGAATGTCCGCTCGTGCTTCTCGCGTTCCTCGCGCTACCGCCTGTTTTTTCGTCGGGTTTCAAAACCATGTTTCGGGTCCTCGCCGCTGCAAAAGCTGTGCGCTGAATACCAGACTCCCCGAGAAATGCTCTCTGCTGTCAGATCCTCGCGCTCTAAATCTGCGACCGGGCACTCTATGGCTCCTTTGTCAAATGGCAAGGCTTTGTGAGTATAGAGGAGACTATGGTGTACCTTATCATTATCCAGAAAGCGTGTCTTCGGTAAATGTGTGGATGTTATGCCGTCAAGATAGTGATGACATGCCTGAAACAAGCACTTACGTTACTCTTCTACGCATTTTCGTTCGCAGGGCTTGCGACACTTGTGCATCAAGTCCTTGCATCAGTCAACGAACGCGAGTGAACCAGTCGATGAATATATTGAGGCTCCGTTCCTGTTTCTCAATATGTTTGAATTAGTTATAGTGTAATACCAGTTACTGAAACCTCTGGAATTGCAAAGATACAATAATGAATAGTATATATAGAACATTTTAGGCAATTGGGCACGGATCGTAGTGGTTATAGTCCCATCCTTTATTAATATGATTTTTTCTGTACATTCAATGTTGGTAGTTATTGGGATTCAATTTTTCAGCGAGCGTTCTGCAATGATTCACCCATTGAAGACTGCCTGGTGGTGGTCTTATTTATTGGACAGGACTTCCAGATTAGTTCGGTGCGCAAGTTAATGAAGATAAGAAAACAAAAACAAAAATTACCTCGTTAGTTTTTGTGAATCTGTCTATAAAATTAATTAATTTCAGTTCCCTCAGTACATTTATTTGCGAATTTAATATTTAAATAGCAAAAAACAATTCTGGTATAATAAGAAGTTCACAACAATAACAGCCATAGCTAGATCATTATATTTGGTAAGACTTTCGTGTTTCCACATACTTCAAGGACATACCCGCAAACTACAAATTTGAAAGAACACACTTCAAACACAATTATACTACAGTCCTTTCTTTTTTGTATCGAAGACTTTGTTTATTTTTCAAGCACAAAACAAAATGTGTGCATTTTGCGCCACAGTATATTTGAGCACCGATCATCGATCATTAATTCAGCTCAGTGAATAGGGAAAGCAAGCGGTATCAGTCCCGGATGCAGATCCAGTCGTGATGGCGAAACGACCATGATATAAATGCGCGTTTGAGCGCGATACGACTTGCCTAAGAAATGGCTATCCTGTCTCGGGCCGTCGTTCCTGCCGTTTTTGTTCCTCTTGGTTCCGAAGCGCGCGCCGTCGCGTGGCGCGGCATGAGCTGTTGCCATTGACACTGCTACGGCAGCATTCTTTTATCGGCTATATTTTGTTTTCTCGAAAGCGCGTGCAGTCGGCATTTGGTCAAGAAAAATGCAAAATTACCCCTAATTACATATATATATATATATATATATATATATATATATATATATATATATATATATATATATATATATATATATATATATATATATATATATTAATTCGGCAGAGACACTTAATATTGCTTACGTGTTAGAATTCGAAAGCATTCCTACACGCAGCGCAATCCTACAAGCAACGCGCCGCGTCTTCCTTTCGCACACTGCGCTTCGGTGGTGACATCACGCTCCCCCACTGCGCAGGTGCGGAAAACCCCGCCGGCTTCACAACGGCTTCCGTGACGAAGCATCTGTGTTGCTGTGCTTTTCTTTGCGTTTTATTGGGAAGGTAAGTTTAGCTGCCGTTTCGATTAGCCGATAGGAATTTAGCTGCCGTTTCGTTCAGCCAACGGGAATTTAGGTGCCGTTTTTCGCTGCTACAGACAACGGCTACAGACAACGCCGGCTTCACTCCATTGGACAGGTAATGCCTTCGCATCAAAAGCACAAGCATATTAGAAGCCGCTGATCAGGATTGCTCCCTTACCCAGGGTATCCCTTTAACAATCTAGTTTTCTTCCCCCCTTCAATAGACTTCAGCCAAACCTCGAAGCGCCCCATCGCGGCCAAATGCCAAGCATGCACTCTGGGAACTAGTTGGCCACTCTGTTTCGGTTTCGATTGAGGAGCTTCAATTCACGCTATCACGCCGTGACCGAATGCGCTGCTCGCGTTTTCGATTGTCCGACTTCCCACGAATGTACAATACCCTAAGCATTCTCGAGCGATATAGAAGGAAGACCCGGGCAGTCTTCTTGGTTTCGAACATGCCGGATATTGTGCCTGCGTATGCTATGCAAACATTTACTAAGACGTGACCTAGTGCCCTCACCCCACGATTGTATCTTTGAGCTCACTTTCAATAATTCAGTCTAGCACCAGTGAACCACAATTGAAACTTCGTCACTTTGAGCCCTACACGTGTTTTGTTCGCCAAACGTCCGCTTCGTGTTACTTCATTGAGCAAAAAACAAGCTTATTATCACGGGGTATACTCACAGTTGAGCCCCACGTTGGCGCATGAACTTTTAAGAAAACCCAATAAACTTGCACTCCTTATACTGCAAAAATGTAACTATGAAGTCCTCCTCGTGTCATCATATATCTTCCACTAATATTTTATGCCGATTGGAGATTAAGTGTTCGCAAACGTCGAGATCGGCTAGCTACGACGGGGTCCTTAACAAGCGTCCCCAACTCCTCGCGAAGCTTTTTTGGACGAGCCTTGACTGATTCCCAAGATCTGCGTCTGAACGGTAGTTTTGGAATTATCTCGGCATACTCAGTCAGAAAGAAAGCAAACATATAAGAAATCGTAGGGTAATTAGCTACCGACAAATGCGCTTAGAATTCTTTAGTACATTTGGTGCACCGCATAGAGGTTCACGGCGTTTACGTGCTGTCCGCCGAACTGCGCGATATTTTTTACGCAAGTGCTCGACTATTGCTTTCTTCAAAACGGTTTGTATGTGTGAATGTGCTGATATGATTCCAGGATAACTTCATGTGTTATTGAATTAGTCGAATCCAAGCGTGTCGAGACTTCACTTCGTGCAGTGTTGCGGGCCAGTACAGCTATAAAACGATAAGAAGTGTTCGATTTTAGCTTTTTAACGGCGTCTCCCAGTTTTGCCTTGCGTACTCGGGGGTATTAAGAAAAACAGTAATTTGAAAAAAGATAATTTCGTCAATTTACGCATGAAACAAGTAGCAAACTTGCTGACCAGCAACACTAATGTAAAGTTGCGAGCTCGGTGTACGCGAACTTATCGGTTGTTGCAGCTTGTTGACTAGGTTAGAATTCGAAATTGTTCGATATTTTCGAACCAAACTGAGGTTCGAATTCGAAAGGTTTTGATATTTTCGAATCGTACCGAGGTTCCAAATCGAAAAGTTTGCAATTTTCGAACACCGTGGAGTTTCGAATTCCAAAAGCTCGAAGCTTTCAAGGCTTCTAAAAGTTTGGGGTTGAATTTTTCGAATTTGTTTTTACTTGAGGTTCGACAAATTCGAACATTTTGAACTGTTCTATCTTGAAATTTCGAGAGATTCGAAAATTTTGAATTTCTTGAAACCAGAAGTTCGAAAAATTCTAAAATTTCGAATTTCTTTACATCTGAAATTAGAAAAATCGAGCTACAAATTTTTATAGACATGAAATTTGAAATATTCGAAGATTTAGAATTTCTTTCTACATAAAGTTCGAAAAGTACTAAAGTTTTAATTCTCTATTAGAAATAAGTTCGAAAGAAAAAGAAAACTTCGAAGATTCGAATTTTTTCAAGTCTAAGTACGCAAAGTTTGAAGTCCAGTTTTCATGTTCCTCTACAGTTTCAGTTTTAGATAACGTTTTCACGTTTGACTGGTTTTCACAAAATCAGGTTTAGAAAAGTTTGGGTGTGATATTTAGACTGTGCGAAGTTGGTCAGGCAATTAAATGAGACGACGACTGTCCCGGACGTGCTGGAATATTTGCCAGTCCAGGGTGATGTGTGACTATAGATCAGTAATTGTGACCACCAGCCCGGCGGGGATCTTTAACGTGCATTACGCAGTAGGGATCACACGAACGCGCTGTTTTACGATACTCGTCCAGTTCGAAACGGCGAGGGGCGGGCAAGTGGTTGAGGCTCAGAAAAACCTTTGAAGCGATCTGGCAAACTACCTCCGCACGCTCTTGCACGGTGGCAGTAATTCAACCGAATGCCGTCCGAGTGAGCCTGGCATATAGGAAGTTTAGTTTGTAATTGCTCTGGAGGTTTATTTTCCGGGACGGAGGAAACGCCAAGCAAAAAGCACTGAAGCCGACACAACTTGAGGTCGAGGAGCGTTCTACCATACCAGTGGCGTCGGCAGAGGAGAAACAAAAAAAAAAGTGTGGGGGGGGGGGGGGGTAAAGCCCCCCCTTCCCCCCTGATATTTTGGATTGTTAAAGAAAACAATACGGGGAAAGAGGGCGTGGTCGAGCTTATTTTAATTTAAAATTATCTATGCTTATGTATGGCTACTGTCGCTCTTCACTGCATAAAAGATCGAGTAGATGGTCATTGTCGGAAACTCGCTGTCAGAGGGCACTACTTGTCACAGTACTTGTCACTTGTCACACCTAAATAACTGTGCCATTGGTAAAAAAAAATTAAACATAAAAATAAATGCCGGGATGAAAATCTGGATAGAGAGAAAAAAAAACTATCAAGAACCCGCCGGAAGTGTTGTATTCTTCCATATTCAAAGGCTCATAACTTCAAAACAAGTTTTACTCCTATCAAAATGTGTACATGTTAAAACAAACACGTCACAGGAAATTAAAGCAAGAAAAAGAATTAAAAATGGCTTTTTGTTTAATGACGTGCTTAACTTGTACAATATTAGAAATTTTTGCCCAAGAAATAATTTATTCCTCAACGTGAAAAAACAATAAATACACTATTTTGTATTCTACAGATGGCAATGATATGCACTGTCTCAGGTGTTAATTTAAATAGCGATACCTCGTAAAATCTAGACGAAAACAATTGCTAAGTTTAGGGCATAATTGTCCATAGATTCATGTTTGGAAATTTCTTCGAAACTCATCGTGAATAACAAAAATCGTATCTTAAGACAACAATTACCTAGGCTATACATAGATCATTCCTAAAAAGATTAACATCTCTACCATAAATAGCTTCAGCTATAGCGCGCCTTAATTATGGCACAAAGGACAATCGTCAAAAAGCTGTCGTCTTTCCTCGCTGCTTCAAGAATTTATTTCTTTGAAACTATGTATGCCAGAACATTGAAATAAACGGCATTGTATTTCGCAAAGAATGCGGCACCGCATGTAAAAATTCAAGAAAATTTAACGAATGTTTTTTTTTTTTTTTTTATTGAACTCAAATGAAACCGCCCGCCAGTCTTTCGAAGTTCGACGAACTTCGACCTTTTGCCTTAAAAGGTCGAAGTTTGTCAAACTTTTAACTTTTCAGAATTCTAAAGTTCGAAACTTTCCGAATTTTCTAGATAAATTAGTTTGAAAGTTCGAAAATTATCGAATTTCTTCGCTTAGGAAGTTCGAAAGTTTGAAAAGCGTCCACCTTTTTAGTGCAAGAAGATCGAAAATTCTAAAATCATAAATTGTTAGTCTATCAAGTTCGAAACTTCGACAAGCTTCGCATTTTGCAGTGTTATAAGTTCGGTACTTTGAAAAGGATCGATTTTCTGGCGTAATAAGTTCGAACGTTCGAAAACCTTGCATTTCTGAACGTGCAACATCCTAAATTTCAAAACGCGTCGAACTTCTTTGTTTAACAAGTTCGAAAATTCGACTTCCGTCAACTTTTTCGATGTAGAAAGTTTTAAAATTTGAAAACGTTCAAACCTTTCTAACCGCTTGATTAGATCATCGAAACGTCGGCTCGAAAGAGGTTCGCGGCATCCCTAGTGTTGACTAGTACACAAGCAAGATCCCCGAGGTTCGCAGCGTCGTGATTAGCAGCACAGGCTCGTCCACGTGCCTCGAAACGCTAACAGGAAGGCTGGAGTGCAAAAATAAGCAAGCATGTGTCAAGGCAATCTTTACGTATGGTTCGGGCTTCTGCTGAAGCTTCGAGGTCTGGCCATTTAGGTTAGTTTAGAGACCCAAAACGATGCGCTCGGGACCAGGAAACATGAGATTACGGCTGTTTATAATCCACTCTCTGTGTATGATCTCTTCTCGACGTGTCGATCGAACCCGAAACCATGCCGCTCTCCTCCCTGGCCAACTAGTTCCCAGGGTGCAACGCGCGCAGTATTGCTCGCAGGGATTTATGGAAGTAGTCTATTGGTGCTTATTTTTCAAAAAATATCATTTGGGGTACTTGCCACCCTATTCTTTTATTTCAAATAGGCTTTACATCGGCTGTGCCTTCCAGGCGGTACCTATAGAGGTATATTATCTTATAACGAATTTCCTTCCTCACCGTAATGTATTCCTGCATTGGCCACTACAAAGGATGGCATCACCCTAAACAGAAGGACACTGTGGCACCATATGTAAAACTAGGGTACCTACATGTATGTCTGTCTCAAGGTAAAGACACCCTACCTTGCACTGAGTGGATCAGCTCGCGCAACGCGCTGGCGCACTTGGTGCGTGACTCGTGCGGTAAAATTGCCTTTAAGCATTAGCAAAGGCTACGCGCTCGAGCTGGTCACACCGGATATCGCGCTCCTAAAAATAAATAAAATACGATTGGGCAGAAAGATGCCACAGATATCGCCACTCAACCAAAAGCGCGTGTGAATTAAGGCGCTCTATGTACACGAACGATGCGGAGAAATTTTGGTTCCGACGCGACGTCGTCGCCTACCGTTTGAAGTGCCAGGACGCGCATCACCACTTTCGACTACACCCCACGCCCTGATCCCGCTCATGCTGGCGACATGTTCGTCGGGACTTACATTTCCCAGTTCTTCCCACCGCCACCTAACCACCAAGAAGCAAGGACGAAATATCTGTATGGGCTCCGAGTGCATAGCGAGGCAGTATGTAGGTTATTCCGTGTGACACCACAGAGGGGTACATTTTCCGCCCTGGGCAAATAATACGTGGGGAAGTGAACTATATTAGTCAAACTAGTTAGCATCTATTTCAATCAATAAAAATTGTAGAGTTTTGTTTATTATAAATCAAATAAATTGAAAAAAAAATGAAAAAATAGCTGAGTTAAGAAAGTTTACGCGTTCAGAGCAGTATAGTTTACGAATTGTTTACTGACAAACTGCGTTGTTCCAATTTAGAAAAGAGCCTGGAGAAGCAAAATATTATAATGATTAAATACGAGCCGTAATATATAAAACCAAATCTTGAATTTCGCATTTTCAATTATTATGGGAATAAGCGAAAAACATAATTTACTCTAGATAACGTTCCCATTAGAGTACTTGGTGATTAATTGCCAATATGTTTTCTCAGACAAAATTCAAAGAGGCCTGGAAGTTGAAAATGTGAAAACAACGATCTGTTTTATTTCTAGTATTTTAATGTGGTGATGTCGCAGGATAACATGTCTAGTGAAGTATGCACATATAAATGGCAGCGTATTCCTACACATTCCAGTAATCTAGTGTGTGGAATATAAAGTAAAAAAACAACTCGCCCCAAGGTTTAAACAAAAATTTTTATAATATTCGTTGTAGTTACCAGCCTTGTAGTTACGATAACACAAATTTCATGACCATAACTAACCATAACGTAAGCTTGTTCATATCCAGCAAATCGATAATTGCGTCCGACCAGGACGCTTTACAACAAACAAGGCAGATCACTGTGACTCTATCCCATGTGGGTCGATTCTAAGAAGCTGACAGAGGTGTAGCAGAATACGTAACGTAATCAAAAATATATTTATCATTAATGTTTCGAAAAATATATATATTTTTTTTAGATGACATAAATCAATTGACGTGCAGAAGGCTAAACTTTATAGCATTACAACCAAAGAAAAAAGGATCAACATATATTGGTTTGTGCTTACGCATTGTTGTTATATAAGTATAATATATTTGTAACTAATACAACGCTAACGACAAAAACTAAACAGGAACAGGATTATTAATTGGAATATAGAAGTATTGTGGATTTTCAAGCATTAGTTTAACAAATTACAACTTCGTTTATTAACATACACCAGCAAAACTTGTGAGACGAACTAAAGGTAACGCTGGGCTACGTTGAACATCTAGCTTTTAAGAATATAAAAATTTACACAGACTTCGCGCTCCACATGTGAACAGTCATGATGTATAAACAACATAAAGTAGACGTAATACTGTATAATGTTGACTGGCACAAATGTACATATCAGTCCAATCAGTATAAAATATCAACACTGTTGTCTTCGCTGCGTTTAAGAATAACTATGTTATTTGACCAAATGTGTTAAAAACGTGTTATTATGTAAAATATTTATCATGCAGTTTTCTTGATTAATACGTTGCCTTCTTTTCTTGTCTGTTTGCCAATTTGGCTATAATAAAGTGAAAACTCTTCAGCCAAGAATGGCTGTAAAATTACATTGGTACAACACTCAAATTCGTCACCCTACCGTGATAGCATCAATGCGACCTCCAAATAAATCGCGAAGTCCTCTCAATCGTGCG
The DNA here is from genome assembly GCA_013358835.2 of Ixodes persulcatus. Classification (NCBI taxonomy): domain Eukaryota; kingdom Metazoa; phylum Arthropoda; class Arachnida; order Ixodida; family Ixodidae; genus Ixodes; species Ixodes persulcatus. The sequence continues at coordinate 257,334 of JABSTQ010010582.1, read as the reverse complement.
CACCTGCCGAGTAATTGAGCGGAATAATAATATCACCACCAATTAGTTGACCAGTAAAATATCCTCCCACCGCCGACAATAAACGGCATTAGACTGGGAAATGTTTGGTTCAATATCTATTGCGTGTGTCGAATGCGTGCTGAAAATAATATATTCGCACTGTTGAAGATGATACAGAAATTACGCGCGACCCCGCAAGCACCATTATATTGCGAATACAGATAAACTACGTCTGCTTACTCTCAAGGCCTTTTGTACTCTGGCGCCGGAACTTCGTCGTGAACGCTTATAATTTGCACCATTTTTGAAGCTACCTTGAGTTTTCTAGTTTTTTTTGTTTGTTTTTTTCATTTTCCTAAAAAATCAACATCCTTACCACCGCAAAAAAAAAGAACTAGGTTCGTCCCTACCTGTCGATGCTCATAGCTGCCATGGTGAAAGCGCTGCTCGCCACCGTAAGGTTTGCCATGAAGTTGCTGAAGACGCAGTACGGCTCTCCAAAGGCCCAGTGACTTTCCAGCATGTAGACCAGGTTGAAGATGGCGTTGAACACGGCCGTCATGGTGTCTGCCACCGACAGGTTCACGAGAAAGTGGTTCGTCACAGTGCGCATTCTTCTGTGAGACAGCACGCTCCAGATGACGAGCGCGTTCCCAAACACTGCGGCAAACACGATAGTTCCGAACATGACTCCGTAGACAAGTTGTATCCACGCTGGTAGCACCCACTGACGTTCTCTGCTGGCCTTGGGAGCGAGCGCGGACGTAGAGTTGGAAGAAGGTAAAAACGTACCCAGAATAAAAGAAAAGTTGTCTTGCGATTCCATGAAGCCGGTAATGTTGGCAATGTCCTCTAAAATGTCAACGACAAACGACTCCATTCTTTAAAAAAAAACCAACAGCCTCCCCGATTTTTTTTTTTTTAATTATTCACCTTATGATGCCAGAAATGAATACTTCCAAGCGTGTCAGTGTTCTCGTGTTGGCTTCCAAGAAGAAAGCTAGAAGTGATTTCAGGTGACGTCTTCTCAGCCAATAAAAAAGCTTACCCAAGATGATTCACACTGAGGGGTGCGAACCTTTTTTCTTGAGCTCTTTTCGTCCACGAAGCCAACAAACTCAACTCACAAACACAGGTGGTCGGGGCACATCCGGGCAACACGACGTCTAAGCCTTCGGCGTGCAACGTGACGTGCGAGTAACCAGATCCACGCTGTCAATCCGTGCCAACAGACCACATGAACGTGCTGTTCCCGCAGGCACGCGACCGCAACACGGGCTTTTTAGCGCTGCAACGGCGACAACGCCAAGACACACCACGACCAGCCGAGATGAGGAAATCAGCGACGCGCGGCGCACGCAGGTAGTCGCCTCGTTTTGTGCGGAGCGCGTTGGCGGTGAAAGGCAGCTCGGAGCACGTGGTAACGACTCCGCAACGAGGATCGCGCACTCCGAATCCAACGACCCGCGAGTCCGGGAAAAGAAAAACGGGAGGACACGGCGCGCGACGTCACGGACGACGTCACGCGCTTGGCGGCGTTGGCGTCGCCCGCGTCCTCCTTCGGGAGAGTGGGAAAAAGGGAAAGCAGCCGGCCAAAGGAATCCAGGACGGCAGTACTTTACGGAACATGGCAAATAGAGCGATGCGAGTGCCCGGCTGCTAAATGTAGCAGCAGTCACTGGGAGACGTAATTGCCGTATTCCCCGTGTTTTGCGCCGAAGTGGCAGCGTATGTCAGTCTGCCCGGCGAATCTCCGGGGCATCCATCACGGGAGCTAATGAAAGCTTGACCTAAATAACATTGCTACAGGGTGCGGAAAAAAACCGTGAACGTGGGCCGCGTCTTGGTGTTATACACCGGAGGGGGTGAGTGTCTCGGGCCGGACGTACCACTTTTAGCAACACGCTATTTTAGGGTTGCCTCATAATCTATCCATCAGGGGGGAGTGCTACGTGATACGGATCGTCATAAACGTATTGGCATACTCCGCTGAGGAGCCTCGGTGATACATTCAGCATTCGATGTTGAGGGAGTTTGACCTTTCCTGTAACTCACTCAAGGGGCACTGATATATATAACATGTTTATACCTGAGAGAAGTGATTTATCTTGATAAAACTTAATGCGGCGTTTGTTTGTTTTTAAAGTGGTCATATAGGCTACCTCAACATGTGATTTTTATGGTTACAATTTGTAATAAATACAGTTACAACTATTTATTTTAAAGAAGTACTTAAATTCAAATACACTCACTTTAAATGTATTTCTTACCGTCAATTTTTTTATGCAAATAATAAATAATAAGCAAATTTATAACTAATATCGTGCAATCGGTATTTATTTCCTTTATTTCCACGTCCCCAGGAACTGGAAGCATTACGCAGCAATGGGAAAATACAGGATAAAAGCGACACTATTATAAAATATGAAGGGGAAACATACACATTCAAGGTCTACATGAACAAATAATGTTGGTCATAGCAGGTTTCAATGAGTCGATTGATGATATTAACACTAAATATGCGGAGAGGTGGTTCCATTCGGATAAAGCTCTATGTATAGAAGAGTAGATTTTGGAAGTGGTGCGATGGTAATAAATTCCGACTTTGAATTGATGTTCATGCGATGTGAAATAATTGGAGAGGGCCGGAAAAAGGAGCTCGTCATTTGGACCACGTCTAGTGTGATACACTTTATGAAACATGCATACACGAGATATGTACATTGAAACGAAAGGTAATCGATAGGATAGCATTAATAAAAGAGACATGGGCGGAAGGATGATTATTAGAAAAAAAAATGAAAAGCGCACCGTGATCTTGAAGGCTCTTAAGGTTAGATACAAGAGTTGTGACCGAGATCCCAGATTGATGCGGCGTACTCTAAATTGTAATGTAATACAGTTTTTACATAAAAATAACCTTAAAGGCCCAGACTAATGCAAAATTTTGTTTCAATCCTCCTAGCATAGGGTGGTGTTAGCAATAATGTTATCAACGCAAGCTTGCCATGATATGTAAAAGCTTAAATGAATACCAAGATATTTGAATGAAGTCACGAACTTCGAGAGGAGATAACAATATGTTACGAAAATGATGATGCGTTACGTCGAGATACTCGGGTATTTTTATACTTCTTTAGCGTTAATCATAACACATGGTGCATGACTCTTGAATAACAAATCATGTGTTACATAATTTCATAAATGTGTCCAAATCAGTCTGCAGAAGAACAGCATCTAAGCCTAGAAATTGATTACTCATTCGTCCGCAAAATATCGAACAGCGGATGAGAGGTTCTACGGAAAATCATTTATATACACAAAAATAAAAAAGGGTCCTAAAATGGGCTCTTATGGGACGCCTGAGGATCCATGAATGAGATGAGATCTAGCTCGGTTAGTAGTGTCCTACTGAGACCTACTTGCTAGAAAATAATCAATCCCCCCAAAAAAACAATCATTGGAGTCGAAATCAATTTTCCTAAGATTGAAGCTTAAAATATTCTGATAAACCTTTTCAAATACCTTACAAAAATTAACATAAAGACAGAATTAACTTGGATCCTCAAACAAGAAGGTAGATCGATAGGCAAGTACGGCAGCTGCGTTTCTCAGGAAATGAGATTTTCAAAAGCCATGTTGCTAGAGCGAAAAAGCATAAGTATCTAAAAAAACTAACAAGGTGCAAGTAAGAGATAATATTCACCCTTTTAGAGATCGCACCAATTAGCGACATTGGCTGATAAATATGATGATACGTTCATTACTTGATGCATGGAGCGGAACAAACTTCCCCCATTTCTAATCCTCAGGAAGGCTGCTGAAGGGAAGGTACAGTTTAAAAGGTTTAAAAAGAAATATGAAGCAATACATATTCGTATTCTTCGACCGTAAACTTAGATATAATATTATCGACACCACACGAGGACTTGTATAGATGTTATTATTATTTTAAATTTTATATTAGAACTTGACACCAACTGGCCCATAGGCAGAAAGGCGTAAGTACGGTACATTGGGAGAAAACAATCAAAATCACAAAAAAACGAGTTTACAAATTTATTTATTTAAAACATTGTGACATTGCCTATTCAAAATGACCTCTCCATCTAAACCGGTAATATACCTAATTTACTTTTGGGCGTCGTATGTAGCATTCCAGAAGTGTTGAATTTTTTTTTTTTTTTTCACAACATAAAAGATAAAGTACAACTGAAAAAAGGGAATTTTGGTTTCGTGATCAGGATATTCAGTAGAGCGAAAGCCACGTTTAAATTTATATAATACCCTTAAATAATATCCTTTTAATAGTGAGGTTATACCTGGAAGACGCGGGGTTCAAAGTAATGAACCTAGGCGGAATTAAAAAATCAATGAGTGAATTAGCTTTGGGTTTCACTTATTGCAATTGTCATCAACAAAGCGCTGGTCGTAGCTGTGCAAAAATTCATTACAAGAAAAGCAGCTAGATTGCTCCTGATTAGATTAAAGCTCGACTTTCTATATTAAAAAATACCTTTTTTATTATAGACATTTACAGCTATAGCAAATAGAACCACAGACAGATTTATTTAACGTAAAGTGTTGTGGGGAGTTGCCACTTACAGCTTGCCCAAAAGAAAGAGCAAGGAACTCGGACGTATACGCCATAAACGAAAATGAATACCACCATCTGGTTTACCTTACGCGAACTTCCGATCTCACACACGTCGAGGAAGCAGTGGGGAAGGACATCCTGCGCAGCGATGACCCTGCCTGCCAGCATTGGCTGGTAGGGAAGGCCACCGCGGCGTTGGAGGCCAGTGGAATCCTGGAATTGGGATAAACACCTTCTTTCCTCCCCAATTTCTTTTTTTTTCCCGAAATAAAGATGTTTTCAATCAATCGCAAACAAGATGAGCTTCATACGCGCGTAATTTTGTTTTAGTGAACGGCCATCTGACCATCGCGATTTGTTACAACCGTTTCGAGCCGTTCCACGGTTTGATGAACGCCTCTCGTGCGAGTTGCTTCCCACAGGAGAATGACTGCACCCGTACAAGTACGTTTCTTGTGCACGCGCAGCCACTGCGCCAAGAACGTCAGTGCGCTCGCGCTGAAAGCAAGAATATCGAAGGTGGGAATGCATGCATAAAATCTTTTTTAGACAGCTGCAACGTAAGGGCTGGTGCTTCGCGCTCTTTGCGATAGACTTTCAGCGCGTGCCCGGAACGGTATCAAAAATCGAAAGACAAGAGAACCACCACTACTGCTTCGATGCTTGCACCTGTTGGAGGTCGTCTTCGACTCAAAGTATGAATCCACAAACCCATCCCGGGAGGTCTAGCAGCTCAGAAAGTTCCCGAGTCCAGTTCGATGCCATCGCAAGACTAATAACTACGAAGAGTTTACTAGAAGAGGGCGAGACCACACAGCGAAGAGCACGACGCAAGATGACAAGAACCCCCTAACATGGCGGCGCGTCTTTCCAGAGTATGATGATGATGATATCTTCAAAGAATTTCGCATATGGCCTATTGGCAAAGAAAACATCTAACATATTGAAAGTCAAATCAGTAATTCGGGTCGCTTTCGCCACAACTTCAGTTAAGGTGAAATCCGAGAAAATATTGAGGACGTTTGAAATTTCCGAACAAACGCAGGTAAAAGACAAAAAAAAATATAGACCATTCAATGTTTCAAAGCTTAAAATTAAAAAAAAAAAAACGGATACATGTTGATATCCAGAAAAATTTGAATTCGAAGCGTCATGAAGTCCGATCAAAGCCAACGTTACCATTGTATGGATCAAATCAAGCAGCACCAAAAGTGCCTCGTCATGGCGCTCATCGTCTTTGGGCGTTTGTTATCACCGACTAGACCATTCAGATAAGTGTACCGCGCTACTTCGGTTTTGTGTGTGCGGGATTTGTTTAGCCCAGGGGTCGGTAACCGGCGGCCAGCGGGCCGGATCCCGCCCGCGAGGTCATATGACACGGGCCCTGGCACGCTACTAGAAAGGGCTCCCCCCCCCCCCCCCCCCCCCCGAAAAAAAAGTTGCAGTAGTCGGACCCTTGCGGTAATTTTAGTTGCCGACATGACGACCTCTTGAGCGCCGGCTCCTCTGCATGCAGTATAAACTTAAGCACCATAGGATGCTGCTGTTGTGTCGCCGACTACTTCGACAAACACAGTCGATCACGACGTGAAGGAACTCGAGCGAGCTGGAAAACACTGCCTCCGCGCATAGCACGACATAGGGCGAAAGTTTATCAACGGTATTTGAGTCCGGCGAGAGTTAGAGACACCAGTACGTCACGTGAAACCACCATTTGGGTTCACGTAAAGAATGCACGCTCAACGAAAGGAAACCAAGCCCTTGTTTTAAAACAGAACATGCGGGTTCACCTTTTTTGAGCTGGCGATTTTGACCGATTAGACAAAAAGGTCAAGCCATTGTAATCTATGGAGATGAAAGTCCAAGTCGCGATTACCATTTCGTGATGGAGTTTGAGCGAAACTGAAACCCAAACCCGAGGCGACAACATGCGTGCCTCAAAAACTTCCACCTAGCGGGAAATGGGCAGGGTGAGGGAAGCGAACCCGAACGCGCAGACTTAGACTACAGTTTCTCTACGCAAACTTTTCACTGGAAAACAGGAATCGGCCCACGCTCTTAATTTCAGGGAGTCAGAGGTCATCAGGCTCCAAGAGGTTCCGACAGTTTCTTAATTAACATCCTTTGTCCAGTCTAATATTTGAGAAAATCAGCGTCCACCGTTTGTGACGTCTTCGCTTCTCAGGGAACAATTACGGTCGCATATCTCAAGTTTGCAGCGAGCATACAAGCCAAGGTCAACTTAAATTTAGGTTTAAACATTTGCATTTCAAAAGCGCCGATCGACAGGAGCAAAGAATTTTGAAAGAAGTTTGCGTTGGGGTGTGAAGAGAGCACTGTAGGACGGTGAAGAGAGAGATTCACAGAAGAAGGTAGAGGGAAAGGAGGAAAGAGGAATGAATAAACTGAATTGGTGCGTCACTTGACCAATGAAGTGGAAAGGAGGTCACAGTAGTTGAATGGGGAAGAGATGGGGAGAGGGATGGAGGGGCAAGGCGGGAAGAGGAAGAAATAGGGGATTGGTGGTAGGTGATAAAGGCAGGGGAGAAGGAGAGATAGGGATGGTAGGGGGTGGATGGGGAGGACATCCTTGAAGGGAAGGGATAGACAAACATAGGGAAGTGGAAGGACAAAGAGGGATTGGGAGAAGGAGTTGGTGTGTCACATGACCTATGTTTCCTTTCTAAATTTAGCGATAAACTGAATTGTTCTTTAGGCGCACTTGCCATCAGGTAACGGGACGTCGATTTCTCCCACTAAATTTCGAGAAAAAACTGAATTAGTGTAGGTTGCGTGACGTCAATTGTCTCGCTATATTTAACGGGGTATCGGAAACAATATGTGAATTTCGTGATGAAGTAAGATAAAACCGCGACACGAAACAAAGATAAATAAAAAAAGAAAGAATAAACATAGGGACGGACAGAACACCACCTTTTTCGACTTTCAACAGAAATAGCTTTAATAGGCACCGGCACCCGGCCCAAGAGACCCAGAGACGGAAAGAGGGAAAGTGAAACGCGGGAACATGGAAAGGTGAGGGGTGGTAGGGAGAGGATAAAGGCGACACAGACAGGAAAATTACTCACGGGGAAGAAGAAAGGCCAGGAGAGAAGCCGCAAAGAAGCGAAGCCGCTTGAAACGAAATCACCGGACGGACTATCTAGGCCCGCGGGGTTCTTGTCAAGCCCAGCAACTGCGGTCGAAGGTAGGCCGCGCCCTTTGTAGAAAAAGAAAGAGAGGTCGCCGAGATATTTTGGGATGCGTGCATTATCGCGTAGGACTCAAATATCTCTCGGCCGTAGCGACCTCGATTAGAACCTAGGATTCTTGCCGAAGAGAATCCAGGGCGATATGAGGAGCATGCCGTATTGTGGACGGCAATCGGGCGTTGTGACTCTCCCTCCCATCGACCTCTTTCTCTCATGTTCGTGTAACCTGTCGTTAACGCAGCGCCCTGTCTGGCCGATATATTCCGCGCCGCAAGATAAAGGTATGGTGTAAACGCGCCTCGACGCACAGGGAACGAAGCTAGTCCCGTACATCTTAGAACATCCGGACTGGGCGGGCGGGGGTTCATTTACGAGACGACAAAAAGAACCCAGCTTAAACTGGCACGAAAATACGACATTGACGTCGTACCTTCTGGCGACTGCCCTGAGGCGGTGTGAAGTGTTGTGGTAATACGGCGTGACCGAAAACTTTTTTGGGCGGGGTGGCTTTTTGCGGTCGAAATACGACTTGGAGATTAAGGCCTTTAAGGTGGTTGCAATGAGGTCACGCGGGCAATCGGCTTTTTTGATGCGATTGATTTGGCTAGTTAGGCTGGCATGGGAAAGGGGAGGGAAGTATTTTGTGCAGGAAGAAGAGAGAAAGCTATTTACAATGCCCGACTTTACATTTTTTTTGAGTGGTGGCTCGGGAAGGAGAGTACCGGCTTCTGGGATCGCTGCTGGATGATCCAGCAAAGGCCGCTTGGTGTTGGTTGTAGGCGCAAATCAAGAAACTGCAGGCCATCCGCGGCATGCTCCTCCTTCGTGAAGATCAGGCCCCGGGAGTGGCGTGAAAACACTTGCTCGATAGAAGCAGGAGAAACGTTCCAGTCGTGAAGCAGGAGGTAATCGTCGACGTATCGGAAGATCTTGGTTCCCGGAGTCGCGACACTGAGCTCCCTCTTCACATTCACGTCCTAAGCTGACAAGTATATCTCGCTGAGAACTGGAGCCAGGCAGGATCCTTTGCAGACGCCTGAGTTTTGGGTGAAGATCTCTTTGTGTTCAACCAGGGTCGACCTCAGTTATAGTCTGATGAGCTGTAGGAACGCGTCGAAGGAGATGCCGGTAAAGTTATGAAATTTGACGAGTCCGAATTGTGTGACAGCCTGCCCAACGCAGTCCATAGGAAACCCCACGTCGAGGTAATAGTACATATCTGTCACATCAAGGGAGAACAATGTGATGTGGGGACTCGATGAGTGTAGCTCTCGAAGGGTCGGTAAACCTCGAGGGAACTACTTACTCGGAAAGGCTGCTCAAGTGGCACCGCTGTCAGGTGTTTTTGGAGGAGGAGGGCCAGATATTTCTGCCAGCAGCCGTTCTCTGAGACGATGCTCCAGAATGGTATGTCCGGCTTGTGGGTTTTTGCAGTGAAGAACAAACGCAGGTACTGGCTTGACGGCTTTGAAATCATAGTCAGCAGGAAAGAGAGTTCATTGGCCTTGCAGAGAGTTTTCACTTCTGTACGGATGGAGCCTGATGGTCTGTTCTTCAGTGCTTTGAAGTTACTGTTGAGAACTGCTTCAATTTCTTCGTTGTAGCTGTCATTGTTCATCACAACGAATACTCCAGTCTTATCGGCCTCCACGAGCTTTAACTCTGATCGCCTCAGCTCCTCCACCACCCCCGGGAAATCCGGTTTCGAGGAGGGAGTCAGTCCATGTTTCGCAAATCACACTAGTGCCCGTCGCGAGAAACACTTGTCGGAGCGGCTCTGAGATTTTAGAGGCCGACCTGGTGAACTGCTGCTAGCTGGTCGACTCTTGAAGGTGCTAGGCGAGGGGCAGACTTGGGACCCTTGGAAAGAACCGCTTCAGCGTGCGAAGAGAGGGGTGCGTCAGAGATATCATTTGGTGACTCCAACCTAGCACTCTGGTTGTCTGTCCTTTCCGAAGTGGCAGTTGAGAGAATAAGTTTCTATGACGACTCCAGAAGGAGATGAGCTGACTTGCTGAGAAACACATTTGAAGGGTGAGTCGAGAAGCTAGTCCCTAAGGTGGCGGTCATGAGCGTGGGGAGGGTCTGCAGCATCAAAATTTCTTGCGAAACCTCTTGACGAGAAATCTGCATTATTTTGTAGTTTGCTGACCAGCGGGTGGAGGGGATTCCAAATACCTGATGCACTGCCGGGTGGGTGATGTTCTTGCGGAGGTAGAATCCGAGGGTCCTCATGCGAAGGCGTAGCTGGAACAGCTTGGAAGTGAATATGGAGGCTCGGAGTAAGGCAACAGGGTCAAATTCCTGGGACCCGATGCCTTGCACTTGTGGAAACAAAATGAAAACGATACATTAATGCACTGCCAACTCTCTTCGTACACACCGTCTGGCCATTTAGCAGTGTACTGCAGCAGGTGTGGGTGCGCTCCCTTGTATAAATACAAATATATTAGGACAATTTAATGAGCAGAGCGCGCGGGAGGTCTTGGAGGCTTGGAATATCAAAATTTCGGGGGATAGCTGCAAAAGCCACCCGCTACTTACTTTGACAGATGGTGGAAAGGCATTCTTCTAGGCGACAGTGAGACGCGCACGTTAAGGTTGTTTTGCTCTTTCCGATTATAACCGGTTTTAGATAGTAACCGGGGGGGGGGGGGGGGGGGGGAGAGCTATTGAACGGCGTATATGGAGCAGAAGAGGGGACTATCCTTCGTTTTTCCTGAAGCTATTAAACTTCCAACTGTGAGTAAGTGCTTGTCTTACTTACGTGTCCCCTTTTTCGTGCTGCTTTTGCGCGGTTTTTATTTATTATGAACCACTACCAACTATTTCAGCTTTTAACCCTGCTGCGACTTGAATTTCCCCGCGAAATTCAGCGGGGAAACTAAAGTGATATATCTTGACGGGACGTCAATTTGTCTACTTGGTGTATTCGTCAGGTGGCGTTAACTCACGTGACGTCAATGTTCCCGTTAATTTAGCAGAGAATGAATAGACAGTCATTTGGGACAGTGAGTCCCGTTAAAAACATTGCATGCGTTAACAGCATACTACAATCGCGTTTATGGGGATTTAATTAGTATTGTGTCAAATACTCAACAAAACGTATATAAGATAAGATACTAATTACGCACTTGACAATGCATTTGGTTACTTTTAGTACAAGATACTTTTAGTACGAAGTATCTTGAGTAGAGTACACATTCTTTCAAAAAGTAATTGAATTACTTTTGCACATACTTGGCAAGTACTATAGGTTGCAAACTGGTGATATGAGAAGTTTACAAAGTCAAAACGGGATGCTCCTTCTTCTGATGACTGCGCTAAAAAACATATTCTACTGTGGTCTTCATGACTTTTATGAGGCGCCTTAGCTGCTTGAAGTTTACTTTGAAATTATTCGGGATATGCAACATATTAGTTGCCAAATATTTTAGGAACAAAGGGGGACTCACGTATTGTAGAGATCGCACCTGTCGTGCTTGAGTTTGGCCGCAGGTTCGGCTTATGATCCATTCTGTAATAAGTTCGTAATATGCCTCACCGCGATTTGGGGACTTGACATTTAGTCCGGCATTGCATATCCCCGAGAGCCGAACTAGAAGTTGATCAAGCGTTGATGAGTACGCCAATGAAGAACACGCGTGCACGCTCAGGCAAAAACATCTACTTGAGTACAGCAGAGGCTCCTCTACTCGCTGATAAACAACCACAATCGAGTAGTTTTTTCACACAATCAGAAGTGAGGAGGAGCAACTGTATTTTTAAACTGGCCAGAAATAGGAAGGCAAAGAGAGGAACACAGGAAAATCAGGAGAGTGTCCAAAAAACCACTTCTAAACCCCCGTTTCTGCCCCTTTCTTCACTAGCTCAAACCATTCTTGACGCATTGAGGTCAAGATGGTTAAAATACTAGAATCTGAATTCACCAGTTTGGAAATAACTGGCTCCACCTAACGAAAAACTGGTTTCGAAGGTTTGGAGGATAAAACAATGCTCGCATTCGGAAGGAGATGAAAGAAGCTTTTTTTTTTTTTTCACCTTGGTAGCAAACGTTAAGCCAAAATGTGGGCACAAGAAGCTTTGGGGAAGCGCAATCTAGGCCACGGCAGCTCAAGAAATCTACCAAGTTCTAGCTTCATTGACCGAAGGAGTGTTTCTGCTCGCATCAAAACGTGTTCGCGCATTTTCATGAAAGAACCTCCAGAAAAGGCGATTTCTGAATAGGGTTCAATTTGATCGTACCGAGCGTTAGCGTCATAATCCTCCGCTGACGGAACCACTCCTTCAAACAAAAGGTGGGGTCTGACTGTAAAATCTGGATGACCTCACCAGCACTTTGCTAGCTCGAGACGTTAAGTGCCACAACTTGAAAGAAAACAAAAGACGGGCAGGCGTACTTGGGGCTATCCTTTGGTGTTTGCATTTGAGCTTTTTTTGTTTGTTCTTGTTTGGTTCAGAGTCCACAAAAATGCGTCCCCGCAGCAAGGAATCGAACCCTGGCTTTCTGCGCGGAAGGCACGCGCGATAACCGTTAGGCCACGAGCGCGCTGCCTGCTTGGTCAGCTGCGCTCGCGGCATTACTCCCCCCTTTAAAAAGTGCATTGCCACGATGACACAAAACAAAACAAAGAAATAAAAAGTACGGTAAACTAAAGAGTCATTTGGAAGGCATAAGGTGCACAGTCCTATCGGGCGTAGTACGGCTTCAGGCGAACGACGTGGACGACTTCAGGCCGTGGTGGGCGGCGTGATGATGTTCTTGTTCCGTCGGGCATCACCTCGTAGTTCAGCTCCCCGAGGCGACGAGTGCCTTGTACGGTCCAAAGTATCGTTTTCAGCAATTTCTCACTAAGGCCGCGGCGACGGATGGGCGTCCACACCCACACCCTGTCTCCGGGCTGGAAGTGGACGTCCCTGCGACGAAGGTTGTAGCGGCCGGCGTCGACGCGTTGCTGGTCTTGAATCAGGAGTCGGGCGAGCTGGCGGACTTCTTCGGCCCGTGAGCAACCACCTGGGCGTCGTCGCTCTCACTGTCAGCTGGCTCATGGGGCAGCATCGCGTCCAGCATGGTCGTTACTTTCCGACAATGTACAGAGCGCGACACTGTTAGCGCGAACAAGCGATCGCCGGTTTTTCCCGTTTTTTCTCTTTGAAACCAAGAGATTTTATCCAAGTTATTATTGCTACGGAAAGAGCTCATTTAGTTCTATAACATAAGCCATAAAAGTTCGTGCTCGCTAATACTATTTAGAAGTAAATTGCGAAAATGCGCCGATGTCGTGTTCGCGCTAACAGTGTCGCGATGTGTACCAGCTGGAAGGGTGTGAATCCAGTGGTCTCTTGAACCGCCGTATTGTAGGCGAACGTGACGTAGGGCAACACCTCGTCCACGTCTTGTGCTCTACGTCGACGTACCCCGCACCTCCACCAAAATGTCACGAATGACAAGTGATGAGGCGGCAAATAACTGAGTAAACTAACGTTTAATCGGGCGAACTTGTGCCCAAAATAAAGAAAGAAACAAAAGATAACAGTAGAGCGTCGCGGGCGTTGAGGTCGGCGAAAGAGCAAGATCGAACGCTGAGGCGAAACTGACTTCGGATCGCCACGCGGAGCTCCTTATGTACACGCGTTGGCTTCTGGAATAATCGACCTAGAAAGTGCGGCGACTAGAACATGCGTGCCTCGAACAAGCAACACGGTTCTCGAAGTTACGTCAGAGTCCACAAAAATTCGTCCCCGCGGCCAGGAATCGAACCCTGGCTTTCTACGTGGAAGGCACGCGCGATAACCGTTCGGCCACGAGTGCGCTGCCTGCTTGGTCAGCTGCGCTCGCGGCAATATGAGAAGTTTACAAAGTCAAAACGGGATGCTCTTCTTCTGATGACTGCGCTAAAAAACATATTCTACTGTGGTCTTCATGACTTTCATGAGGCGCCTTAGCTGCTTGAAGTTTACTTTGAAATAATTCGGGATATGCAACATATTAGTTGCCAAATATTTTAGGAACAAAGGGGGACTCACGTATTGTAGAGATCGCACCTGTCGTGCTTGAGTTTGGCCGCAGGTTCGGCTTATGATCCATTCTGTAATAAGTTCGTAATATGCCTCACCGCGATTTGGGGACTTGACATTTAGTCCGGCATTGCATATCCCCAAGAGCCGAACTAGAAGTTGATCAAGCAGCAAGACTTGTTGATGAGTACGCCAATGAAGAACACGCGTGCACGCTCAGGCAAAAACATCTACTTGAGTACAGCAGAGGCTCCTCTACTCGCTGATAAACAACCACAATCGAGTAGTTTTTTCACACAATCAGAAGTGAGGAGGAGCAACTGTATTTTTAAACTGGCCAGAAATAGGAAGGCAAGAGAGGAACACAGGAAAATCAGGAGAGTGTCCAAAAAACCACTTCTAAACCCCCGTCTCTGCCCCTTTCTTCACTAGCTCAAACCATTCTTGACGCATTGAGGTCAAGATGGTTAAAATACTAGAATCGAATTCACCAGTTTGGAAATAACTGGCTCCACCTAACGAAAAACTGGTTTCGAAGGTTTGGAGGATAAAACAATGCTCGCATTCGGAAGGAGATGAAAGAAGCTTTTTTTTTTTTCACCTTGGTAGCAAACGTTAAGCCAAAATCTGGGCACAAGAAGCTTTGGGGAAGCGCAATCTAGGCCACGGCAGCTCAAGAAATCTACCAAGTTCTAGCTTCATTGACCGAAGGAGTGTTTCTGCTCGCATCAAAACGTGTTCGCGCATTTTCATGAAAGAACCTCCAGAAAAGGCGATTTCTGAATAGGGTTCAATTTGATCGTACCGAGCGTTAGCGTAATAATCCTCCGCTGACGGAACCACTCTAGCTTCAAACAAAAGGTGGGGTCTGACTGTAAAATCTGGATGACCTCACCAGCACTTTGCTAGCTCGAGACGTTAAGTGCCACAACTTGAAAGAAAACAAAAGACGGGCAGGCGTACTTGGGGCTATCCTTTGGTTTTTTGTTTGCATTTGGAGACTGCGTTTTGCTCGTGTCTTGTTTCCGGTTTTGAGTTCGCTTGCTTTAATACAAGTTTGCAATTAGTTCAGCTTTGACCTGGAGTATGATGATCTCTAGTCTGGTACGTTGTTCCGGCAACAAGTGTTTTTCCAAGTTTGCAAAGTTTATTTGAGATACTGAGTACAAGATAGGGGAAAATGTACTTAAGATACAGTAGCAAATACTTCAGACGGAATGTATTTGTAAGATACCAATACCCTACCGAAACCTATAAAATAGAGCATTTTGAGTAGAGTATTGAAGATGAGCGCAACTCTGGATTTCGTAAATTACCTTCCCCAACCATCCGCTGAGTAATTCACTGATTGAAACCACGTTCAGAGCAGAAGCCGTTCACGTGTCCGACAAAATAAAGTGCCGGCAGAAAACAACTAAAATATGAGCACCTCAGATGACAGTCACAACTGCTAGTATAAAGCGAATATCTTTGTAAGGCGATATTACACATAATAGGGCAAACATAACTTACAAGGCACATACATATTAGAAGGAAGCGGCTCATAACATTGTAAACAGGTTCTGCGAAATTAGAAGCTTGAGTTGTTTGGCAATTTTTTTTTTTAATTATCTTTAGAAACGTAAGAGTTCTGTTGTCCCTCCCGTGTTTGGAAGCATGTCAAACTCTGCAACGATACGTCTGCATTTCCCGCAAAAGGCACGGCGTCGCTACAGCGCCAAGCTTGAATTAAAAAGATATATTGAATAGACACAAAGGCAAGCGCCCTTTGTCTCTACCCTCTATATTGTAAGAATAAGAGCAAGCAAGTTCGTTGTCTGCTTCCTGCCGAGAGGGAGCTGTAGCGTTACAACCAGGCGTCCAAGCGCCCAACGCCAACTTCGTCTGCTGGTCCTAGAAGTGGCTGTCTTACTTTTACTGCGGCTTTTGAAAAACCACCGGATGTTTATGAACCAGGAATCAGCCATTTAGAAAAGAAAGATGAAAATGACTCCAAGCCTTCAATATTTTTGACGACTTGAAACTACCAGACGCGCTGCAATGGGCCTATAGACCCGTTGCTCTGGGGCAGGGGGCGCGAGCGCGTCCGGAAGACTTACGCAAGACGCGACCATGTTATGCTGGCTGCATCTTCCGTGTGGCGCTGTAACGTTCGATTTTGCACGTGCCACGTTCGAACACAAGCAGCTGTCAGCAGCTGTAGATGTGCGGTAACAAAACGTCTAAAAAAATAAAAAAAAAAGAACGGAATTATGCAGCTCGCGGCGGCAGCGTCCCAATAAACATTCCTTTCATCTTTGCTTTCTTTCATAGCGTCCGCGAGCACGTATATTTCACTTTACGTAACAGAGAAGCCGAAGCTACTCTCAAAAGCGCGTCTTCCTGAACGATGCTCGCACTGCACGAGCGCGCGTGCTTGGCAGGGACGCTGAAAGCTCGCAGCTCGCTTTTGTAGCCTCTGCTACGCTGGCACTTAAAATAAAACGGAGTAGAAAAAACTCTAGTGGGGAAGCGTATTAATGCATGTTCGAAACGCGAGCCAAATATTCCATTTTTCTCGCCTGGAGCGCTGCTCAAAACTTGAGAGCTACGGGCCTATGGGCCTCCTGCGTTGCCCAGGGGGTGCTGCGAAAAGGCCTTGTTTTGGGTAGTACAGACTTTAGCGTCTCAAACTGCCACGCATGCAGAAGCGTGCCAGCTCTGGTGCCGAGCGCGAGATCACGATGAAAATACAAAGAAACAACAAAAATTCGAACGCCGTCAAAGCTAAGACGCTAAGCGCGTGAGCCAAGAACAGCCGTTCCGCGCGTTCCAAAGTAGACATGACAAAGAAAAAGAAAAATTAAAGCGTCGCTTCACAGGTGTTTTGACGTCACCACCCAGAGATAAGAGACGCGTACCCTAGCGGTGGTGTCATGAATTTGGCACTTTTGATTGTCTTGCGGCGTTGAGTCTGGCCGATTTCTTGCGTCCAAAGGTGTTTTTCATTCTTCAGCACAAGACAAAATTAAAAAAGCTCAACCAACGTGCCATAAGTAGTGCGAGGCTAAATCAGTTGAGCTTGTACTACCCAAAAGGAGGGCGCAACAGTTTGTTCGAAGCTTCAGCGCAGGAGGCCTATGGCGTTGCCCAGGGGGTGCTGCGAAAAGGGACTTGTTAGGCCTTGTTTTGGGTAGTACAAACTTTAGCGTCTCAAACTGTCACGCATGCAGAAGCGTGCCAGCTCTGGTGCCGAGCGCGAGATCACGATGAAAATACAAAGAAACAACAAAAATTCGAACGCCGTCAAAGCTAAGACGCTAAGCGCGTGAGCCAAGAACAGCCGTTCCGCGCGTTCCAAAGTAGACATGACAAAGAAAAAGAAAAATTAAAGCGTCGCTTCACAGGTGTTTGACGTCACCACCCAGAGATAAGAGACGCGTACCCTAGCGGTGGTGTCATGAATTTGGCACTTTTGGTTGTCTTGAGGGCGTTGAGCCTGGCCGATTTTTGGCATCCAAAAGTGTTTTTTTGTTCTTCAGGACCAGACAGAATTAAAAAAGCTCAACCAACGTGCCATAAGCAGTGCGAGGCTCAATCAAGTGAGCTTGTACTACCCAAAATGAGGGCGCTACAGTTTGTTCAAAGCTTCAGCGCAGGAGGCCTATGAACGAGGAACCCACGGTCGAGATTTTGTCGTCTCTCTGTCCACTAGAATAGCAAACGGCTATTTGAGGAGGATCATCAAGCACGTGATCTTTCTCCCCTCTCTCTCTCTCTCTCTTTCTCTCTCCACGCCTCTTTTTATGTAGGAGACCTCCTAATCTCAAGCATGAAAGGATGCATTTTGGGTAACTTGCTCGCCATATATGAAAAACATTTATTTTGTAATATGTACAAACCACAGTGCCAGGGATAACACTTTTGAGTATGAAGTGACTTATTTTTTTTTTAAACAAGTAACTAGGCGGAACCGTACACATGCTACAATAGAAGATGTGTACTTACATGGCTGTTCGCACAAGATATCTATTCTCTCGCCAACTGTTAAAAATACCTTGATTATTGCAACTTTTCACATTGCCAAAAAGATTATCTTTGTTTCTGTGGTATATTGGACAATCTGGAATTACTTTTTAAACTCACCATATTATACTCAGCATGCCCTGAATTTATTTCAATTTAGTACGCAGATAATCAGTTGATTAAAAAACTTTCGATGTAGTTTAAGCAGCGTTGTCTACTGTCTAGAAGTACATAAAATGGGAAATCGATTGTTAGGCAGCTTTTTGTGCTAATATTTAAATCTACTGATATTTCTTTCCTGATATCTGCAAAATTGTATTTGGTGGAGGTTATAGTAACTTGAAAGTGCGATAAATAATATTTTAAGCGGGTAAATTTCCTAATTATAGCAAAAAGACGAAGGGCTCGTACCACCAGAGAAGGGTTACGATTGGTGGATTCATTCTAGGACACTGTATTCCAGATATATTCTAACGTAAATATTTCACCCCATGCAAACTAGAGAGTCTTAATCAAAATTTCGTTGATACTACACATGAGACCAGGCGTTTTTATGAAACATCTTAAACATGAGCTTACCTACCCAGGAGCGAGCTGCTTCGTTGGCTTTGACGCGAAGCGGCAGTTTGCACACTCTTAAAAAAAAGAGTGCGTAAAGGAACCAATCGCCATTGTTCGTCCCCACGACCCTAGCGCCATCTATTCAGAAGGGGTAACTCGAGCAGTTCGTCCCTCGGGCATTTCGTTGCTCCCCCTGGAGTTGCTCCCCTAATGAATACTTTAGTCCCTTCGCCAATAATGGCTGCCGCAAGCCTTCGATGAAGTGGATGAAGCCTCACTCGAGTAGCTATTTTGGAAAGAAGCCTTGGAAAAACAAGATTTTGACCCCGGTATTTAGAAATTGTGACTACACGCCCATATTTAGTGAATGCCTCCGTTCGCGAAAATCATGAAACGGATTCCGAGTGACGCGGAGGCGCCGGTAACGAGGCTAGCTACTCTCCAACGACCGCTCCCGCGCCCGAGTCTGAAGCGGTGGTCAGCCTCCGGACAGAAAGCCGGGTCGCGCGGCCGGAACACAGATGGCGCCATCATAGAGGTGTACAGCAGCGCTCGAGTGGTCGGAGGTGCTCATTACTAAAAACTAAACAAAACAAGAATGAATCAAACTTTATTTAGCTGTAGTTATATTGCATATTATTTCACTAAATACAAATAATGTATTCTTAAAAACATAACTCTTTTTTTTTCAGTTCGTGTCAACATCACACTCTCTGAATTTTGTCTTTTTCTGTTTTTCGCTTTAAAACGAAACTGCTGCCTGTGCGCATGCGCGCTCCGAAACCAGGGGAGCGTTGTGGAGGTGTCAGTGAGTCAGCTCGGTGCTTTGCTTTCGCGCTTTCGCTCGGCTTCGGTGCGTCAAGCGTCGGCTCGATCATCGCACTGCGCGAGCCTCACACTTTCGGGCGAACTAACCTAGTAGCACGAGATTTTACAGGAACGTTACAGCGATATTGCTAATCTTGTGTAACGTTATGCAACGTGTAACACGGTAATAACGTTACTAAAATGATATTGCAAAAACATTATATCGAAACATGGACACAATGTTAGACAAGTGAGATGCAACGTTACACCACATTTATGCACGTTGCAGCAGAAATGTTAGGGCAATATAATCTAGAAACAAAGAGCCTATGTTCTAAAGGTAACATTAAAGACATGCATTTGTGATAACTTTCAAAATGTTACAAACGAATGAAAGACGTTTACAATTCTTTGCAACGCCGAATAAGAGCGCAGCTCTTGAGGAGCGGAGGGTATGCCCGTGTGACTTCACTCGTGACGTCACTGGTGACTCTCGGGACGTCGCTTGTGACGTCACAGGTGACCCTCGTGACGTCATTTGTGGCCCTCGTGACGCCACTGGTGGCCCTCGTGACATCACTGGGAACCCTCGTGACGTCACGTGTGACAGCCCCTCTACCCTGGTGACCCTCGTGACGTCACTCGGAAACGGGCGCAGAAGAGCTGCGCTCTAAAACATCCCACAATTTGACAGGACAACACGCCTTTTGTACCTATTTTCCTGTCTACTTGAATGTCACTGGTTTATTTCATTTGATGTTTCAGAAACAATGGTACTTGAAACGTTCATTCTATTACATCCAACACCTGACCGAACTCTTGTTTGACTAAAATTAATCATTCTGCTGTCGCTAGACAACGCAGATGGTCCTGAGCAGACTTGTACGTAATTCGTTACAAGTAACGAAATTACTTCTAACCCCTTACATTTATCGGTAATTTAGTAACGGAATAATTACATATTTTTTACAATAATTTAAAAGTAATTCCCTTACATTTTTACGTAACGGATTTGTCATAATCCGTTACATTTTTTTTTTCAGAACCAACCCCCCCCCCCCCCTTTTCTAAAGAAGAGGTCGTTTTTATTTTGGTAAAGTGGAGCGCATTGACACTAGTGCTAACTAGTGAAAACTAGTGCAACAGAACGATGCTATCAATCGTAAACCGACTGCCCTCCTGATTAGAATCGACGCAATTGAAAAGTTGCTGGAGACTCAGACTGGAAAAGGTGATGAGTTGATGTCTAAGATTGAAAACCAAGGGAGGACGATTGAGGGCATTGAAGAATCTATGAATACCCAGTCAGCAAGGCACCAAGAGCTGATGGCTAGACTGGACAGCCAAGACAAAGCAATTAAGGGTCTAGAGCAGAAGGTGAATCAATTAGAAGAGAAAACAACTCAAAGGGACGAAGAAATCTGGGCACTAAGAAAGGCCGTCGACAATGCGGAACAATATTCCCGAAGGCAGAACATCGAAATTCACGGAGTCACTCAACAATCCAACGAAAGCCTGTTAGAGGTAATTAACGACATTGCTACTAAGCTAGGCGTGCCACAACTCCCAACCACTGACGTCGAGGCTGCCCACAGAATAAGAGCGAAGGAAGTTAGACCAGCACCCATACTGGTGAGATTCCATGAGAGGCGCACGAGAGACGTTTGGGAAAAAAAACGAGCTAGTCTTAGGAGCGAAAATATTTACATTAATGAAAACTTAACCCGAGCAATCAAGAATTTGTTGTGGACAACAAAGGCATGTGCCAGAGAAAAAAAAAATGCAAGTACACATAGGTAAAAAATGGAAAGATTTTTGTGAGACAGAATGAGGGCGCCGCAGTAATTCAGATTGAGAGCGAAAGAGATTTCGCCAAAATTAGATAATCACGCAGTCTTCCTTTGAGTCTTTTGAGGAATGGGACGCTTACACAAAACAGTCAATAGCAAAGGACGGTTACGTGAATACAAAATTAAGTTTATTACATGTAAATGTGCGAAGCATCTACAAGCATTTTGATCAGTTAATGGTGCTTTTGGCGGGCCGGCTCCCTCTCCTTGATGTGCTTATACTAACCGAGGTAAATTTACACGAGGCATCTTGTGCGTCCTTTAGTCTAACAGGTTTTCATTCCTACAACATATGCAGAGAAGGCAGAAGGGGTGGGGGAATCTTATTATACATAAATAACAACTGCTTATCCGATAGAATTGATGTTTAATTGGATAATGCAAAAATTTGCGGGGCAGTCGTATATAAAACTAAGTTTTCCTATGTAGTTTGTGCCGTTTACAGACCACCCAGTTCCAATTTAAACATGTTTTGTGATGAATTATCGGAGCTGCTTCCGAAATTCGATAACACTAAATATTTAGTTCTTGCAGGAGATTTTAATATTCATGTTTCGAATGAGCTAAAACCTAAAGTGTTGTGCTATCTTAACACCCTTTCTCCTTTTGGGCTTGAAAATGTTATTCAGGATTATACATGGGAAGAACATTACGGTGATAAAATAACAGACATGTATTGATCACATAGTTACTAGAATAAGCAACTTAAACACATTATCTGGAGTAATTAAGCAGAAGCTTGCTGATCACTATATAACGGTTCTTTTAATATTAGGGGAAGATATACTTGGAAACCCAACAGTGGAGGTCGAGTATAAAACTATACTAGATAGCAACAAAATTGATAGTTTTATTCAGAGGTACGATTGGACTTCCTTGCTGGACTATGATCACCTAACAGTCTACGAAAAGCTGGTTCACCAATGTCAGGATATTTATGCAAGCGCTACTAGAAAGGTGAAACTAAAAAAAGAAAATAAGAAGGCCCGAATATATTTGGATAAATCCGGAAATATTAGAATTGTGTCATCAGAAGGAGAGTCTTTGGAAGCGATGCAAGCAAACTCCTGGTGATATGCTTAAAAAAGAGTTCCGTGAAATACGCAACAAGGTTACAGCTATAATTCGTTTGGCAAAACGAAATTATTATGTAAACCAGTTTAAAGCTTCGACTAGAAATCCGAAAGAAACGTGGAACTTGGTTAACCAAATAATTGGCAGGAAAACTAAAAATAGTATTGATGATACGATACAAAAACATTTTAAAGAATTTAGTTCCTACAGCGAGTTAGCAGAAATGTTCAACAAACTCTTATCGACGACATAAAAGAAATTAAAAATAATATACCGGCGACCACCTTAAATGACGTTTCCCCAACATGCTGCGTCAACTCAGCTTGTCTTCCAGATATGACAGAAAGTGATTTGTTGCGTATCATTACGCTATGTCAAGAACAAAAACGCCAGGAATCGACAATATCCGAGTTAGAGACATACGCTACAATTTCGATAAAGTAAAACACATTTTGCTTAAAATAGTGAATGACACACTGCACACCGGAAATATTCCTAAGGGTTTGAAAGTATCTGTGATAAGGCCGTTATACAAAAAGGGAAAGCAGCAAGAGGTCGGGAGCTACAGACCCATATCAATCCTGCCATTCATGACACACGTAATCGAAAAATGGGTTCAAATAGCAATGGATAACTTTTGCGACAAATTTTCCCTGGTAGCACTGTGCAGTACGGCTTTCGACAACAAAAAAGTAGCATTACTCTGCTGGAAGATTTCGCTGACTGCATTTCCGAAACACTCGATAAAAACAAAATAGCCCTAGTTCTTTTCATAGACCTGTCAAAGGCATTCGATAGCATCGATCATTCGTTATTGTTGAAAAAATTATATAGTATGGGGTTTCGGGGTCCTTTTTATCAATTTTTTGAGAATTACTTCAAGGATAGATTCAAAATGGTTACGATAATGAATAATCTTAGCAGCACGGCTCAAGTCCAATTCGGGGTGCCACAAGGAGGTACTTTGGGACCTATGCTATTTGACATTTATATGAATGGGTTAGTATTTCTGCCCCTTCAGTCAAAAATGTTTCAATACGCGGATGACATCGTATTAGTTTTATCACATGAAAAGTAGGATGAAGCAATTTCTGTTTTTCAGAGAGACATTGATATGATAATTAGATAGTTTGCTGCGAATTTTATTTCTGTGAATGTTGCGAAAACGAAACTGATGTGTTTTCGAAATCCGCAGCAAACAGATTGTAATATCTCCAAATATTTGCTTGCACTCGGTACAGTGTCTGAATTGTAGCTGTAAACCTTTAACAAACGACAGTTCAGTTAAATATTTAGGCGTCTTTGTTAACGAACACATGCTGTGGAATGCGCACGTGGAATCTGTTGTAAAAAAACTACGAGTCATATCTGCGTATTTGTATCAACTCAAAAGTATGTGCAGCTTGAAGATAAGATTACTTGTGTTTAAATCGTTGGCGGAAGCTGCATTACGGTACGGTATTACACTGTACGGTCATTGTTCAGAATACAAAACAAGAGCGATAGATAGGATACTAAAACACATTGTAAACAACATATCATATGGAACTTCATATCAAGCATTGGAAACTCAAGAGAAAGCCAAAGAGCTGGGCATCCTGTTTTTCAAAAGCTTTTTTTACATACGTAGCAATAACAAATAATTATTTCAGTAATTCCTACAAAACTGCCGTAAATAAAAATAGAGATTTGAGACGTACTGAAAGATACGTCATTCCGAAAATATACACACTGTATGGAAAGAAAAATAGAAATCATTACATTCCTTCCTTATTTAACGAACTCCCAGAGTCCCTTATGAATATAGAATCCCATAGGGTACTGAAAAGGAAACTAAGGAATTGGTGTCAAGCATTTGAACTGTAGATATCGTAGCCTCACCGTTGGAGATATTTCGTACTTTTATTTCGTGGTTGCGTGAGTAGACTTGGTTATAAGCACCTGTATTTCATGCTCTAAGGTGTTCATTTTGTATTTATTTGTGTTGCTAATTTTGTGTTCCTTGCATTTTTTTTTGTGCTTCGGATTGTTTTCTGTTTTCTTTTTGTAACAACATGTATATTCTATCTGGTCGCCTGGCCCCACATACAAGCAGAATGCTGCTTTTGTGGGCCAGCTCTTTATTTTGTATGACTTGATTTGAAAATAAAAACTGAATTGAATTGAACTGTCACGCGAATTGACCAGCGCAAAGACAGGCTTGGCACTCTTCAGTTCCGCAAAGCCTTTTTTGCAACACCAAACCCCTGATTTTTTTTTTGCAACACTTTAACAACAATGTCAAAAACTCCAAATAAACATTTCTACAAAAAAAAGAGGGGGGGGGGGCAACTTATATTCGCCTTTTTTAATCTCTGTTTGTTTTTTGTTTTTTCTTTTTTTGCGATCGAGGGCGGGGAGAGGAGGGGAGCAAGAGATTGTATGCCTCTTCGAGCTCGAGGAAGAAAGTGCACAGACAAGAATTAACAATGTCCTTCTCGGTTATAGTGACTACGACCATTTTCTACATTTGTGCAGATGCAAAGTTCACTTTGAAAAAAGTGAGTCGAAAGCTCATTGGCTGTCAGTGCCCACATTGGGAATAGAGAAATATACTGACAAATGCAAATATGCCCTCACTTCTCAACAATAAAAATGCACCGTACTTGATGAAATGAGCGAGTGAGGCTAAAACTCGAAGACTAGAGGGATTTCGCTGACAAAATATTGCGATCACAGGGGAGAACAGCCTAGAAACGAAAATGTTTTCATGATTTCTTGAGTGTAATAGGAAGCTTGGGTAAATTCAGCAAGTGGTTCAGCAGGCGGGGGCTACAGTTTTTATTTCCCTCAATGAATAGGAGTTTAAATGCTGGGTTGTAGTGAAGTAACTCGTGAAAAGCATTTGGTCTTTGGTAACACGTTCAATTAATCAAGAAAGAGCTTCATTTTGAATGCCCAAAAATATGAAACCATATCAAGCATGGTTTCAGACTTTCAAGGTTAGCTGGAATTTTCTTTGCTTAGTGCTTCCTAGTAATAATTTTAAACGACCTATGCATGTGCTCTTGAGTCTGTCCATCTCTCATATACCTCTTGAGGCATTTTTTTTTAAATATGGGAGAGAGATCCGGAGTATCTTTATTCTAGTCAAACTGCCAATATCGTATATAAGTTTTTGCAATCGGAAGGCAGAGCAAAGGTTAGTATTTTATGCTCATTGGAACTGTCTTTGTTTTAAAGGTTCAATAAACTATTTCCTTACAGATTACTGGTCTTGTTTGAAGTGTCCATCTACTCCGTTTCACCTTCTGGTGTACTGCATCCGTTGTCACGAGCCATTTCAACCAACCATGAGGGTATGTCATGTTACTGCACCCAAGTGGAGAGCCATGACATGCTTTAACCACTGGGTTGACTTGTAGCATTGGCTGTGGTACATCAGAAGGTGAAACGGAGCACACCATAGACACTCTCTGGACATCCTGAAGACGTGCTGGAGCCGGAAACAAGACCTTTTGAAGATCGCTGGGAGACTACAGAAAAACGTCCTCAGAACGTCTTGACAGACATTCTTAAAGGACACATGCAAAGAAAAAAAACATTTTTTTAAACAGCTTAGATGGAAAAGGGATATCATAAAACGATTTTACAACGAAGAAAAAAATTTTAGAGCTATATTTACGGCGCTATACGAATTTGTAGTTGGCGCCCGTGGGCGCCGCAGAAAAGTGGCCCTTATTTATCACGTGACGGGCCCATATTTGTCACGTGGTGCTTGCGCTCTTTCGGAAGCTTCCTATGGCCTCTAAAAGTAACTTATTCATCTTTGTTTGAAGTATAACAAAAAAACTAAGATTAATAAGTAACTTTTAAAGCCCAAAGGAAACTCCTGAAAAAGCGCAAGCAGACGTGATAGACCTGTGCGCCCAAGGAGGTTATAATGGGCAAGGGGGTTATAATGGGTGGCGTCCCTATCCCCAATGCATGGAGCGAAGTTTAACGGAAGTAGGCGTGGCCACGAGCCGCGACGAGCATTTCTTGACCAATGGGAAGCCTAGTGAGTGGGCGCCGCCATTAATTTCGGTGCAAACAACCGCGTTGCGATGACATTTCCGTGGCAACGCGATTGTGTGCACCGAAAGTAATGGCGGCACCCACTGTTATTTGAAACAGCGCTTAACGGGAGACTTTTAAACCGGTATGGTCGGAATTGGATGAGATTATTATAAACGAACGCCTGGTTGCCCAGCAGAAAGTAAGTGACTAGAGTTGAGACGTTCTAGACGACGCACCGACTGAATCGGTGTCGAACAGGAGAGATTTCGAGCCGAACACTTGCCTTACCAGTAGGACTAGGAAGTCGGCGTGTAGCGGACGCTCTCGACACCGCGCGACCGCGCCTGGAGCGTCGTCTCGAACGAGTCGTCGTAGCGTGGCTTTGGAAAGCGATCGCGAGTCAGTCATCGTAGGCACGAACGCTGAGAAGGGCATCGCGGGTTGAGAAAGCCGTACAAATTCTGCTTCGAGAAGATGTTGGTTTCACTCCGCCGTGATGAGTATTCGGGTTCGCATCGAAACATCTTTTGGTGCGCCGATCGAATCGAAAGCCAGCCGCGACAGCGAGCAGACGAAGCAGACCGCAGGCACGGAGCAGACGTAGCCTAAGCCTAACGACCGAGCGGAGAGCAGACGATGGGAGCATGGTTGAATTTAGTTTGGATGAGAGAGCGTCGGTGCGCAGGGCAGTCTGGGATTGGGTTGTTCTTCCGGCGTCGCTGGGTATGACGTCATGCCGGGTCCTGCCCTATTTGGGCTATGTTCCAAATCTTACCCGAGTAACCTGTCTCCTACGTCAGCGGATAATACCACGTGACATCGCGAGTAAACGATCCGCGACTTGATTTTGGAACGGCCGGGATAATCACCTGGATAGGACGTGGATTGGCTTCGTCTTGAGCTACGGCAAAAAGAAAACAGCAGCGGTGGCGGAAAATAGCAGACGATCTCTTTCGATCAGTAAACCGCTTCAAAGTTTTTCTTTGACAGTGACGACGCGGTTTTTTCTGAGATGGCTCCATCGGTTCCTTTTGCTCACCTTCCTTTTGGGCTGAATATTGAGATAAAAGTTACTTATTCCTTTCAGTTAGACGTCAACATTTTTGTTGTGACTAATCTGCGCAATCGCTGTAAGTCTAGTCCAGGTGCCATAAACAGCCTCAACTCATCGTAATTAACACCGATTACGTTTTGCGGATATTGCTTCCACGCGGTGTAGCGGTAGAGCGCATGGAGCGTTCTCAACAGTGGTATGTAACTTACGTTCGCTTTGACGCGAATATGATATTAAAATCACAGAGAGCACTTCGAAACCGCTATAGACAATTTATTAGGGAGGGAGATGTGGTGGGGTTGTTGACTGGTCATAAAAATAAAATCTTCGATGCCTTCACTGCTTTACAAGCGTTATCCTCTCATTACACACACTCTGGGGAGAAAAAAAACAACAAAAAAAAACCTCCAAAAAACTTCCACATTATCTACTGCCTTCGAACATTTTCATCTTTTAACGTAAGAATACGGAGTTCCCTCCAACGCCGAGGACGAGGATGCGGAGAAGCTCCTGTTTACGCTCGCACTCTGATAATAACAAGTTTACCTTCCTGAGGGAAGGTACACGGTCTGGATGTGGTGCAATCAATTCCTGCGTTGAAAACAGCAAATTGCAATAACCAACAATAAATGGCTGCACCTCATTCTTTGTTATTTCGAACGTCTGCCACCAAAGCCAACGGAGCCAACGAGCTTTGACGGCTGTCGGCGCAGGAAGCAGACGACGAAAAGATCACGTGACGCATTTACTCGATTTGATCCGGCGTTACCCCCCGATCGAGGAGGGTATCGCGAGTAATTACTCCGGAGTAAACAACCCGCTTCTGGAACGCGAGTTCTGACGTCATCGAGTAAGCGCGAGTAAGTTTTGAAACGCCAAGACACGAAACCTTTACTCCGGAGTCGGATCGAGTAAATTTTGGAACACACCCTTAAACGTCCTTGTGTGCGCCGGTCAGATGGCGGCGGCGGCGCCCCGAACCAGACGAATTTGTGCGGCGGCGGCGACGGTGGCGTGGAGAAACGCGTTGAAGCGGCGTTCGCACAACGCTCGGCGTGCGGCGGCGGCGGAGCTTTACGGCGCTGGTGACGCAGGGCGGCGGCGCGCGGGCCTACCACGTGACCAGCGGCGGCTCCGGCGGGCGCCAACTACAAATTCGTATAGCGCCGTAAATATAGCTCTAAAAATTTTTTTTCTTCGTTGTAAAATCGTTTTATGATATTCCTTTTCCATCTAAGCTGTTTAAAAAAAAGAAATTTTTTCTTTGCATGTGTCCTTTAAGATATCCTCAGAATGTCATTATGTCGTTTGGGAATACGGTTCTAGGACTTCCTCAGGACGTGCTATGGCCGGACGAATGAACCTTTTGAGGTTCACTTCAGGACTTTATAAAGACATCCTGAGGATGCCTTTACGTTCATACATGAACGTCCTCGGGATGACTGTGTTTATCTTCAATATACCCATTCATTAGCTAAATGTGTCTAACCTTTGTTGGCCATCAATTCCAATTATTTTGCGAATTAAAATCAATGTTCGTAATTTAAGATCATCAGAAGTTCTTTATCTCTCTGTCACTTGAAAAAGATTTTTTTGCCTCACAAAGTCTATTCCAAAATTAGGCTAAATATAATTTTTAGTGTCTTCTCTGCTCAGAAAATTCTTGTGCAAAAACATTCGAGTGACAAACATCTGAAAGTTAGACATTCCAATTGGCTTAGAAAAAGAGAAAAAAGTTGAGCCTTTTATAATAGTTACCACCTCGAAATAAAACTGGGATAGATCAACATGATTGCAAGCAGATTACAGAAGAGTACTCACGTTTTCCCAAATGAAGTGAATAACTTCTAAGAGCGGTTCAGCAGCAGTTCTACTTGGTGGACGACTTTCACACAGAACTGAAGGTGGGTTGAAATCGCTGAGGGAGCTAGTCTGCGATTAATTTGCCCGACACGAGGAAAAATAAAACGGGCTAGCACATTGCGGCTATGCATGTGTGCTTGTCCGTTTTTAGCTTTCCTTGTCTCGGGAAAATTGAGAGTTTTTATACTGTAGCTCATGTAGAAAAGTGGTGGGCAGTGGGAATATATCGCGTGTCTCAAATAGCAGCCAGGCTCTTTAAATCGACTGCAAAATTTTGTTTCTTAACCAATCGCGCTAGGATTTTGTGCAGCGTTGCCCACATGTGGTGCATTTTTTCTTTAAAATTGCAAGGAGCTAACTCTTCACTTCGCGCACTCCTCCGGAGTATGCTCCCAGCTCGTTCCTCTGAAATCAACACAACTGTCATAGTTGGTAAAAGACGGCCCGTGCCAGTCGTTTGCAAAGCGACGTAGATGAAAACAAATCGCCGCGGCGTTTTTCGTGGCCTCGGAGAAGCAGGAGCGAGCCGACGTTAAAAAAGATACGTTTCAACTACGAGAGCTACGAGAGTGTCAGCAAGAGCCACGTAAATACCTTGCACACTCGGAGTGGACGCGCGCGTTTGATCAAAGTGCTTCGGGACCGATCTTTTACGAATACCACTCGATACTGACGTGACACGCGGCAAAGAAAGGTGGGACCGCCAGTGCGTAGCTCCCACGAACTGTTAAGGCGCGTTCTCACCGGCGATGCGATCTAATCGCGCGATCACTTTCATCGCAAAAGCGACCATAGCGGGCAAAAAAGCGACGCGATTTGAGCAGTCGCTTCCTTACCCGACATTTTGCGATGCGATCTAGTCGCGGAGCGGCTGAGCCAATCAACGCCGTTCGGAGCGAGAGTTTCCGAAAAACGATTCGCCTACGAAGGCGTTGGGTTCGCTGATCGTGCATGCCAGTGTGACCATCGAATTTTTTTTGCGATGCGATCTAGTCGCATCGCGCGACTGCTTACATCGCCGGTGGGAATGCGCCTTTATACCTCGACAGAGACGTACAGTCGTCAGAATAAAAATGGCATACTAATAACAAAGTGTACATACCGGGTTGCCAAGGTAATCCAGACGGCGTTTATTTGAGCTCCATATCACACAAAACAAGGAGATAGAACCGACGAGAGTCCCTTTTCGACGACAGCGTTCGTCACCGCTGCGTCGGAAAACAAGGAGATGACAAGGGGGAGAGATTGACCTCTTAATCTAAAATTGAGGTCAGCGATCAAACTATTCATACGGGAAGGGTCCACAAGGGTACCGCCGGCACGTATTCCATTCAGTAAGCCAGTCGGCCGTGGGCAGACGGTCTTGGCCAGGGACCGTCATAGAGTAATATAGTAAACGTAAAGAGAGGACACAGAAGCCGATTCGCGGCCCAGGTAGTGCGTTTAATGCCCTCCGCTACGTGGCGCTTTTCTGTAATTTGGTTAAAATTAGTTGGGACTATTTCTGTGAGAAGTATTTATTTTTTAAAGTGTTATGCTTTAGAATTATTGAAAGTACTTAAAACGACTAAGTAGCTTTGAAGGGGCCCACCAACAATTTTTTGACTGGTTTGAAGTTCGCGCTGAAACGGAGCTCCATGAAAGCAGGAACACCGAGGAAAAAAAATATTACAGAAATTCGCAATATTTTGTGAGTTATTAGCAAATTCAATATTGCAGAAAACAACTTTAAATAAGCAAAACATTGCGCTTCATGACGTAAAATGAAACAGTTTAGCGATTGGAGCAAAGCGGTTGGTCAATTGGACGCGAGTTTGGTTGATAGCCCGTCGGCCCGGTCGGCCATTAGGCCTCGCTGCAACCATCGTAGCTTTGGAATCGGGTTGCCATCATCGATGAATTTACCGGGCTTATCGGATTTTGAGCGCCGAATTCTTAAAAAAGGAGTGCGGAGCTGGGCGTCGCGCCGTACGAGGACACACCACGCAAGCGCCGCGACGCGTCTCTGCCTCAGTCCGCTTCGACAGCTGCGGAAGCCTCGTCTCCCGCAACTCCGCCACCGGAGCCACCTCGGCGAGTAGGAGGTACTCCGCCGCTGGGAGGCGCGCATGAGCGACGAGGCGTTGTTTTCGCCCTACTTAAAACGACTAAGTAGCTTTAATGAAATACGTCACAAAAATCACGTGATGACTGGCTCTGCCATGGCCTGCCTGCCTGCACGCCGTCGCCTCTGCATCATTCTGCATGGCTTCTGCTCGTCCGTGCATCGTTCGTCCGTGCCGCGCGTGCCGTCCGTCTGTGCTTTCTGCTGCAGCGTGTTCGGTCGACTTTGCATCAATCAAGCTGACGCATGACCGCCCGCGTGCTTTCATGCTCGGCATGAATTTGTGGAGCCGATCGGTTTGAGCTTCTCGCGCTGTTGTTTCCGCCGGGCTGTCGGGCTCCGCATGATCGTGTTGAACGGTGTTGAACGAACCTATAACATTGCAGATAGAGCCTTGGTTGTTGTGCGCTCTGGAATTTCCAGGAGGTGGGTTCAGCCACTTGCATACACTGTTGGGCAAACTCCAACACCGTCTTCTGTTAAACGCAGTCTCCTCATTTCTCTCATTCGGGAGCTTAAGACTGTTGGCTTCACACTTAATGCTGTGGTCTGTGATTAGGGGGCTTCAAACGTAAGCTTGGCCAGCCAACTTGGTGTGTGTGTTGATAAGCCATTTTTTGAAGTTGACAACGAACATGTTTACTTTTTCTTTGATGTTCCGCACCTCCCCAAAACAACCAGGAGAAATCTCCAAGCACACATATTTTGCATTGGAAATAAGGTCATTGAGTGGTCCCATTTTGTTGAACTTTATCATTCTACCCATGAGATGAGCTTGCAATTTTCTCCGAAACTTACTGAAAGACACATTATTCAAAAACCTTTCAGTAACAGTGAAGTAAATCGTGCCGCACAGGTACAGAGTGCCTAACTCTGTCTTGCAATCATATCCCTTGTTTTTGCCAAGGAGCTTCCTGGAACAGCCATGGCTACAGCCTATTTCTGTGATAGGATGGACATAATTTTTGATTGTCTAAATAACTCACAATTCAAGTAGACAGGCCAGAAGTTGCGTCCAGCCATTCTGAAGGGAGAATCTGAAATACTCGATTTCCTTCACCAGCAACGCGGATGGATTTCAGCATGGAAGTTCCAAAGTAGGAGGCAGCCACAAGCCGTCATAGGGTGGCAAGTTACTATAAAAGTGTCCTCACGCTCTGAGATGAGCTTTCAAACAGCCATGACTTTAAGTTCTTACTTACACGACGCCTGTAGCAAGACCCACTTAAGAAACCTTTTGGAGCTATATACGACAAATGCTAGGCTACAATACAGACCCAAATGTGCATAAGTTCACCTCAGGACTAAAACTCATAGGGATAAAGAAACTTCAAACTGTCGAAGAATGGAAACGTGGAGGACAAGGCTGACCTCCTCAAGGAGTTGCCAATGTCTTCGCACCATGAAAGTTCAATTTCAGACAATGAAGAATGTCTTCCAATTGATAACTTCCCGCCACTAGAGGATATTTCTGAGTTGGCATCAGACATCAGGTCTAACATAATTGACGACTCGTTCACTCATTACGTTGGGGGCTATTTGATCAAGCTTTCGTTGAACAGACAACCCACAGCTGTGGCTGTTCTCAGCTGCTATGGGATGAGTCTGATAACTTGACCAGGCCTCACCAGTACTTTCTTCTGCTTAAAGGATACCACGTGCCTGGAAAACTCTTCGGGAACCTAGAAGTACAATCACAGGCTGCGTTTAATTTTATTCAGCAGCTAAAAAATCACTTTGTTCCCATAATAGTGAGTGTGGCGCATGTTTGAGGAGTGTGTGCCGTCTTGTATCACACACTTTGAGGTCTGGGTAGTTTTAGCCTTTGCTCAGAAGAGTGCCACAAAAGGTTCTTAAAATGTTTTGCAGAATACGCTTGTGTTGGCATGTTCGATTACTTAACCGGAATTCGGACAAAGTTCGGTTGCATTCTTCATTGGCAGGTAAGCAACTAGACAAGTTTGACACTTAATAGTGTATTAACGGAGGTGGTTGCCAAATCCAAAAACAGAAAGTGCTTAATAATTGGGCAGTGCAGCTCGCACTCCAAACATTTGTTTTCCCTTTTTCCAGCAAATGTGTATCACGGCTCCCTAACACAAATATTTATCCACTTTCTACAGAATTTCTATAGAAAATAGGATATAGAGGCTAAAATGTTCCAAAGAAAATGTATCTACTGTCCATAGTTCTTTAGTCGCTTTTTTCTGAAGCCATACTTCTTTCCTGAACAATTTCGGGGAATGTTTAGGGACGTTGAATCTTGTCAGATTTCGAATAGAGCTCTCATTGTTTGGTAATGGCTCGCCCGCAGTGAGTTTGAGGCTATGCAAATTGGTGTTTTTTTTTTTTTTAATTAGCCGGAAATTGGGAATTTGTATTATCCGGTGTGTGCTTGCACTCTTATTATACTCTCATGACTGGTAATGATAGCGATGTCTTATTTATTTTTGCACGTACTTCCCATGCCCGAGTCGGCGTGAAAGTGAATGGATCATAGAGCATATTCCCTGTGGAAAGTTTCGGTTAACTTGGTTCCGATAAGAATCTATTACGAAGTGTACGATAAGCCGAACTCATTCATATTCATTCATTTTTGTGAGTATCTGTGTCGTATAAAACATACCGCGCTTCTGAGGCAAATCATGTTACATGAATGTGGTCCAATAAAATGTTTTTGAACCACTTACTGTTGTTGACCCCAAAATGCTCCACCAGCCAGGAGTCAATGTGGCGATTGTGTAACTTCAATGTTTTACAATAGAAAAAAAAAAGAAATACACCTCTGTTTCATGAAGCAAGTTGAAATATTGTTTGACACATTTTGCACGGATTCTACCGTAAAAATAAAAATAAAAGTGCGTCAACATTAAAAAAACACACAAAAAAAACTGCGGCTTCGGCAGTCGAGGAACTCCCGAGAGCCGAGTGAGGAGCGAAGCGAGGAGGAAAGAGAGAGAGAGAAGAGTACCGAAAACCGGAGCAGAAACGCCGAAACCGAAACTAACTTGACCGGAACCGGAACCAGATTCTGCTTAATGCCGCCCGTTAGGAGCGCTACCTGTCACTGGTCTACCTGGGCCGCTGGGGCCTATGGCAGTGTCCGCTCTTAACCTACGCAAGTCCACCGATGCGACATGCAAAGAGGATCTGCAGGATTCTTCGCTCTGAACTGTGGCGACAGGTCCGGTTCCATCGGTCCTGTCTCAGTGTCCTTGCCGATTGTGACAACCCCCAACTTGGTCATAGCCCACGGTATAGGTCATTCTTGGCCGCAGCAAGCCAGATGACGGAGTTCCTTTGGGGGACCTACGTTCCTCATCTGAAAAGTCTCCGTGCACCCAGGACACCGTGGAAAGGCGAGTCTGTCCTCTACTAGGGGAGGTAGCTCTCCCGGAAGGCATACGTTCAGTCCTCGAGCACGGTCCGAAATTTTGCACAGAACCGAAACAGCGAGGTGAAAACATGGTGGCAAACATCCAAGACATTGCTGCCAAGGCCCAAGATGACAGGTCTAGGTGCATTGAGGACTGTATGGACGTACTACTGAAAACAGAATCACCAAGCACTAGGAGCTTTAATGTTTCCCACATTGTTAATTTGTTTCGTGAAAATGACTTATATCTACTCATTTCCGACAAGGAAGAGGATTTGTCGCGTCATCCAAAGATGTCTACCTTGACAAAGCACAAAAGGCTATTGATAAGAATTTCAACTGCTTGAAGGGATATAAGGCCAAAACGGTGAAGGCGAAGGCACTCCAGTTATGCCATAGGATGGACTTAGAACAGTTGAGGAAGCAGATCACAGCTGCCAAAAATGACTCAATTGCGAATGTTTTTCACTGCTAAAACACACAAGGAGGGTTTCCCTTTTCGCGTAATAGTTACTGAAAAGGGTTCGTGGCAGGGATCTATGTCTCGTTTTTCGTTACGCAGCCTGAGCACCCTTAAATTGGATGACCCTTTCTTAATTACCAATTCAGGGGAAGTAAATATCTAACACAAGATGCAATGAAAGCAAAGTTCGGAACTTTCACTAGACGTGGAGAACCCATTCTACTCTGTACAACATAAGGGTATGTTTGAGGCGGTAGGCGCTTGCATCGAGGTTAATGGCAGCGTGGCCTTTCAAAACCAATGTGGGTTACCAGTAGAGTCCTTCCTGGAACTCCTGAATTTTTACCTTACATCAACCGTTGTCGTGTTCAACAACCATTCCTATATACAAAAGCATGGCATTTGCATAGGATCCTGATCCTGTGTTGCCCCAGTACTGTGTGACATTTTCCTTTCCCAATGTGACCGTGACATATCCCAGAACCTTCCCAACAACCTGGTGGCACGCGTCTTTAGATATGTGGATGATTACCTCGTACTCCTGCATGAAAGACCTGCCCAACTTCAGTCAGTGACAGTCAGCACCATCCAGTCTAATTACTGTAAACATGCCAAAGGATTGAAATTTACATATGAACTACCAACCGACAGTAAGCTTCAATTCCTGGACCTCCAACTTCTTTTTGGAGAGAACCATACGTGTTGGACTTACTCACCACGGTCTAAGAAACGACTTCTTCAGTTTGATTCGGACCCATTCAAGAATCATAAAACGAGGAATTGTGCAGAGCTGTCTAAAAGCCGCCTTACAAAAGTCCTGCAAACATGCAGCCAAGAAGGGCTTTGATTCACAGGTTCTAAGACTACAAGAGTCAGGATATCCAATTGCTTGTTGTTTGAGGTTGCAGAGAGTTTGGCAACCCTCAATGCAAGAAGAACAAGAAGTGCTGAGAGAAGAACACGGCCAGCAGTGGTGCCTTACATCCACGAAATATCGCATAACTTTAACAGGATAGCTTCAAGATATGACATACAAGTGCTACTTTCAGCCCCGGATAAACTTAAGAGGCTTTGTCCGAAAATCAACAGACCTCAACAAACTCATACTCTATGCACAGTCCATCATAAACATAAGTACGTGAATTGCGACGTCATGCTGTCTATGAAATTCCGTGCTCCCGTGGAAGTGTGTACGTAGGACAAACAGGCCGCTGTGTCAACGTGCGATTACGAGAGCATCCCTCGACTCTTCAATCACCTCCATCAGGGCATCTCGCCATCCATGTCAGAGACTGTGCCTGCACCCCTGTGTGCAGTCAGACTAGAGTCCTCAAGCGCAATCCCAGCAAGAGGGCAAGAGAGATATATGAGGCTAAAACTATCATGACTCACTGGTACCAAGTGCATAAGTGCGCCCTCTGTCGCACTGTTTCACAAAGAGCAGCAATATCTAGACAATTTTTCTTAAATCTAGCGGGTAACTGAAAATATTTTTCAATCATTTTTTTTCTTCTTTTTTTCTTCTTTTTTAGAGGGGTAATTTAAGTCGTTTATCAGTGTAGATCGAAGTGTCTTCTTCCGTTTTTCTGAGTTTGTCACTTCGTTTACCTCCTTCACGATACATACAGTAAATACCTAGTTGTGAGTAGCGTTCTTTCCTATCTCTGTCTCCGGGGGATCGGTAGCCGAGTGGTCTAGCGCACACCAGCTCGGGGCACGTGGAGCGAAAGCTCGCGCTGCAGAACCCAGGGATACTGGGTGCAATCCCCGCCCCTGCCCGTTTAGATTTGGATGAGCATCGTACCGGCGTGCGGTCGTGTATCACTACTGCGTGGTGCATGTTAAAGACCCCAGGTTAGCGGTTGTACCGCACTGGCTAAATTGCTCATGACTGTAGTGTCTGGTGAGACACCAGACGCCTACAGAGGCAGACTAACTCCCGGCTGTATAAACATACAAACAACAATTTGATCTCTGTCTCCTTCCTGTGTTGCCTTTTGCACTAGATTTTAATTATGGAAACACAAACATGAGTAACAAACACTTTTTAGTGTCACAACACCAAAATTATCGCCTTAATAACTTTAAATAAAATAGACTGAAAGAGTATACATTAGGCACTTGTAATATCTGACTGGGACGTTGTAGTCATTCTTGAAGACCTTAAAACACTTTAAAATATTGATTAAACCTAAAATCTGACCATTGGTAAAAATACCCTAACAAAATATACACCATAAAGTATAAGGTAAATCTAAAATATGACTAGCATCTTCTAGCCATTGGTAAAAAGAGTCGCAAAAATGCACTACAAAACATTTAAATCACTCAAATCTGACTTTGCCCTTGTCCACAATAATAGGAAATAGCATCATAAAAAATGCACTCTCTCCACTGGCTGTCGCAGGTGCAAGTCTCTAGAGCCTCAGTGGCTCGGGCATCTTGCAGGTCACACGTCATGTGACTTGAAGGCTCTTCGTCATGTTTTTTTTTGTTTGTTTTTTTCTCAACTGTCTGTTTGGCATGAACAAGCAACAAGGCTAGGCGTAGCGCACCGAGTTGCCTCACTCGACTCCTCAAATTCCCACTGGACGGGCTTCCATTTACGTCATTCCTGGTCGCTGTGCAAGTCGGCGGTCATCTCGGCCCGTGGGGACATGTCGCATGCCTTTCGGTATGAATTTGAAAAGCAAAAAAAGAAATATCAGGCTGTCTCTATTAGTGCAAACGCTGGAGCAGTAGTCCTGTTACAATACTCCGCAACTAAAAACAGCGGGTGGTCACAACCTGCCCGTACATGATGACTAGTTATGCTTACTGAACTAAGCTAGTGGTGTGCACTTAAGTCTTCCATTTGTCACTTGGCATCTCTCCTTTTTCTATCATTTGCCTCAGGTTTCCGCTTGGTGGCCATGCACAGTAGCCATCCTAGTACCATGCACCAAGAACTAATAAGACCTGGTCACCTTCGTCAACGAATTTGACAATCGCGAACATTCCTAGAAAATGAAATAAATTTGTAGACTAGTTCAGTTCAGATTACTAACCTAGGCACTTCCGTGAAGTCCATCGTGTGAAAGAGGACAAAGAAGCAAATTAAACATAATCGATTCCCCAGAACAGTATCATGCTCATCAACATTATGCATATTACGAAGCATATTATATAGATAATATAAAACACAAGCAAGCAATAAAAAATAGAAATCGCAAATCAGGCATTTCTATTAATGATAAACACTTCTGGAGTGTACCTGGAAACAATATCTGAATTTAACTCAGTCAGTTTCAAGTGTGACTATTTTAGGAAGATATTTTTAACTATTATTGCTGGAGGATGAAAATATTCGTCTTCGGAAAGAGTGGTTGTGAGTAAAGGTTAAAAAAATGAGGAAAAGGAATAGTATAGTTTGTGGAAAATAACAAAACGGGCAAACTCAGTTCTTCCAGATGGAGAAAATGACAAGAGTAGATTTTAACGCAGTTATACTACACGTCTGCCAGTAGTCACGGAATACGAATAAATATGCTTTATTTTGTACCCATTCTAATTTGCTTATGAAATATGCTTGATGAGGTCACCAAATGAGTTTGGCACCTAGATTAATATGAACATACACTTATACAAGACTTGTATTTAAATGAAATATGCACAAAGAGCAACACTGTTCGGGTGAACAAGCAGTCACCGTTTTTTTTCTGTTTTTCTCTTACAACCGAAGAACTGTTATAAAAAGTGATATTGTTATGGAAAGTGCTCATACAGGGCTCTTTAGCAGTTTAGCGGTAAAATGTGGCAATGTTGCATCGCACTAACACTGTCGCAAGGTGTAGTTCTTATGGTAAAGACGTAATGTCACTGAGTGAGGAGTTCGGAGAGAGCCTGATGGCGAATTCTATTGTTGACATTCCATTCTCTGAGACCCCGTCGAAAATGTTCAACGGTGCCTCTGAGACCCCGTCTAAAATGTTCAACGGTGCCTCCGTAGACGCGGAGAGCCGAGGTTGCCTGTGAACTACCTGCTGTCACACGGGAGTCATCCAAATCTCGAGCGGGAGAAGGGGATGAAGAATGAAAGTCCCCTTTCTGAACCTATCTGGACTTGCCGTACCGTCACAGGACCCTTCGACAGTGCTCGATAGTTCCTCTTCGGAATCGCCATTCCTCAGACCATCACTTTCTGTATTTTCGGCATAATCACGTCCATAGTCACGTTCTCCAATGGTGGAACTCGAAGGGGCGCAGACGTCTTTGCGGTAACCTTCAGAAACGGACGAACCTACCCTCGAGAGACATTCCGTCCCACTGTCATGCAGGCGCCGTCGAAATGTCCGTGATTTTTTATGTTTCGGCATGTCTACTAAGTATCGAATAGTGTTACCACGACCGCTGCACCACTAAAAAGGAGATACATGATGAGGCGTCACACCCGGATGTCAAAACCTACCGCTTCGTTCATCCCATTTTTTTTTCTCCAGCCAAAAGTAGAAACGCAAGTAGCCGCGCTTAAGTTCACCGCCACCTCGAAACCATTTGAAAATATATTACTGATTACAATTAACACTAGAAGTAAAAGGATATTTACTATTGCTATTTAAAAAAAGGAAGCTCGTGCTCACCTCGGGACGTCGTTGCGGTCCTTGAGAACGATGAAGACACAGCCAACGCAGCTCTTATCCGCAGTTCTGTAGTCAAATAAAAAAAAAATATTTTTTGAAGCACACGCATTAAAAGTAAAATCTTATATTTTTATCAACTACGTAGTAATATTTTTCCATACTTTTTATTGTCGTGTGTTGTTATCTCCCTCGTTGATTGTAATAGATTTGTTGTTATAGTTTCGTATTCCGAGGTTGCCTACGGGACATTGAATCCGAGGATAAAAATGTCCCGTAGGCTTTGCACCAGGGATGTACTCAGAACTCTAATCGAAACGCGCCTTCTGTAGGATCTCCCAGAGGCTTTCCTTTCGGGATGTTCTGGGGATCACAGTCCTAGGTATGTCCTCAGAACTTTAATCTCCCGAACAGGAGATTGGGATGTTCTGGGGATTTGTTCGGGATTTTGTGTTCTGTCCTGGGTGTAACAGAGAAGGGCCGGGCGTGCTGTACGTGCCTTACAAGCTGTGCATAGCACAAACAGATATATGACCCCGGTCTGGCTACATGAAGAGCTCGTTCCGTTTTCTCAGCCCTCTGTGCCCTGGCAAGACAGCGGATAATGAAACATCCGCTGCACCGCTAACTATCAGACTAAGGAATGTCAGTTTCCATCATTAAAAAATTGAGAAAATACAATATGTAGCCAAGCACGGGTGTTCTCAGTCAAAATGAATTTACCCGCTGCATTTGAACACACAAACAAGGAGTATAGTCTTTGCAGCGAAGCCGACCTCCGGAAACTGCGTTTGGCCGTTCTGAGAACGTGGGAGCGATTTCGATCACTTCTAGAGAAGATACAACAAAAAAGGGGGAAATCGCATCAAGCCAATTGAAAGTTCATATGATAGGCAGCAATAATAAACAAATTGAACGAAATACAAAATGGCCTTTTTCGATAAAGTGGGTTCAAAATATCGGTCAGTTTCATTTTCGACGATATTTCAAATTTTATATAAAAACTTCCGTGAAAAGAAAATAAACTAAACTCATGTCCGTCGACATTCCATGTATAGGGCTACACCCGCATAGTATTTTGTAAGCGACAAATATAATAACTAATGAGTTACAAGGCTCTGAATTTGTAACCGCATTGTCACGTGGGAGCGACTTCGATCACTTCTAGAGAAGATAAAACAAAAAAGGGGGAATTCACATCAAGCCAATTGAAAGCTCATAAGATCGGCAGCAATAATAAAAAAAATTGAACGAAATAAAAAGTGTCATTTCTTTATAAAGTGGGTTCAAAATATCGGTTAATTTCATTTTCGACGATATTTCAAATTTTATATAAAAATGCAGTGAAAATAAAATAAAATAAACTTATGCCCGTCGATAGCCCATGTATAGGACTACACCCGCATAGTATTTGGTAAGCGACAAATATAATAACTCATGAGGTACAAGGCTCTGAAGATGTCACCGGATTGTCAAAGAGACGATGTTTGTCATTTTTTACCTCAATAAACCAAAATACAAAAGTATTTTCCTTTGAACTAAAAAAAATAGTCGAAATACCATAGAAGAGCACAAAAACGTACTGAGTTTTGTATGCTTCCCGTATTCATACCGCGTACAGAACTGGGTAGAAAAATCACGGAGTAAAAAACAGATTTTCACCCTGCTCCACTCAATAATTTTTTGTGAAGCGAAATATTTTGTTTTTTTAATTTGAAAAGGGGTTTTGTTCTTTCCAGAAATGGGGCAATTGCATATATTTAAAAAAAAAATCGAAAGACCCACCCCGACAAGCGTGTTCAATTTCAAATGAAACCACCCTCCTTTAACAGATCAAAACTTCGACCTAAAGGGATCAATGCAAAGGGACTAAAAGAAAAGGAAGGAACAAAACCGGGGTTTTACCGTTTTTGGGCGATCACTCTCAGTGACATCGATTTAATCGCCAAAAAATACGAAGTACTACAACTTTTTCTTAAGAGTGCAGGTTCCCAGCCGGTAGATATGAATTCCGCAAGTATTCTCCGAAATTGAAGCGCAGCTTAATGCGGAGAATGTGCCATATAATGGAGCTCCTGACTGTACGCTAAAAGATTGCCAGTTGGTGTATATAAAACATCAGTCCTACTCTGGACGTGCAAGCTGCCATATGGTGCTTTAACATGGAAATCACAAATTGTCTTACAGAGCAAAAAGACTGGAAGC
The DNA here is from genome assembly GCA_013358835.2 of Ixodes persulcatus. NCBI lineage: Eukaryota > Metazoa > Arthropoda > Arachnida > Ixodida > Ixodidae > Ixodes > Ixodes persulcatus. Next base: position 215,491 of record JABSTQ010010582.1, on the reverse strand, counting down.
TGCCATCGAATTATCCTATTATTATAAAATTATGGATGAAATATTTCAGTGCAAAATCCGTCATGTCTATTCAGAGTGTGGGAAAAAAATGTACCCGGACGAAATAGTGTCCAGGAACAAAATTACCCGGACAAAATGGTCCCGGTCAAAATGTTCCCGATCATAATGGTCCAGGGCGGAATGGTCCCAAGCGTAAACCCGGACAAAATGATCCCAAGGAATTTGTAGAAACTATAAGCGCTCTCTGAAGTTTTAGTGAACTGTTACGAACACACGTGTAATGTATGTTTTAATGTATTTAAGGTTTTTGGGATATACTTGTGGAAACAACCAAAAACGCCCGAAAGTTAATTTGAGCTCTGTTATCGCTAACTCGGCTCTGTGGTTTCTATTCGCATAAGTCAGAGCACTGTACAAGGCTGGAGCTTAGAAGTAACGATACAAAACACACACGCGCACGTAAAAGCCCAAGGTCGCAATGTATTCTGCGATTGATTAGACTAGCTGATAATAATATATGCACAAAAAAGTTCACGAACGCAATTAATATGTTTTCTTTACAACAGTGATTCATTGGTTCTATTAGCTCGTGGAGTCGGCTGCACTGTGACTTTAGTAGAACGTAGTATGGGTACGGGAAGAAAACTTAAGAAAATCTGACATTTTGTATAATTTCGAATTAACGCAATGGCCCTGCAAGAAAACGCATGCACGTGATGATTTAGACGTTATAACGCACACACTACTGCTTAAACCAGTGTCACCTCTTCTCAAAGGGGGACCGACCTTACACTGTATAAACACGAACGTCAAATATTTTTCTTTTGTAATGGCGTTTTAGGGAACATTTTTTCTCCTCGAGCTGATTATGTCAAATATAACAAACACATTATTTCATCATGAACTTGTATATTATTTCAATAGTATACTTTTCTCTTTTTGGCATAGCTACTGGCACGCAATGTATCTTGAATTGAGTGCTTTATCTTTAAAATGGTTAGCGTTTTACGACTTAAGCATTCAGCAAAACACTTGTTTCTATATGTCCACTTCGCAGCACGTGCAAACAATCGACTCACCCCTGAATAACAAGTGAATTATGCCTCAAAGTTTTTCTGTGACAAATTTTGTCCGGCTTCGCGCCCGGGACCATTCTGTCCAGGGCCATTTTGAGCGGGATAATTTTGTGTGGGTCCACTTTGTTGGGGACAATTTTGTTCGGAACCCTTTTGTCCGGGTCCCGTCTTTTCCCTATGATTTCGTTCAGAAGAAATATGATTGCCGTGCTTCACCAATCTGTTGTTCAACGGTGCATAACGAAATATCAGACTCGTAGAGTATGTGATTATTACGACGAACAAGTAATCATTAAGAAATGCCAAAGTAAAATTATATTCAGATGGGCCGCAATCTGTCCAAAAACTTTTCTAGGCTGCCGCACGTTGCTGGTGATGATGCAGCTCGTGTGACTCGAGCCCCCTATCAGATAGAAGTCTTTTGCCACTCTCTTGGACTTTTCAAACGTGCTCAACGCCATCCTCCACCTGCGTTTTGCGGTTTTGCATTCTAAGCTTTCCGGCCTTTCTTGAAGTGTCCACTTTAGTTTTCTTATGTATACTGCATTACCTTTCTGCGTTATCTTCCACTGTCAGAAATATGGTCGGTAAGTGCATGCCATTCAAGCGTTTCTGCTCTGCATTCCCGGGAAACGAAGGAAGGAAAGAACGTTGAACTGCACTCGACGCTATTTTGCGAACAATGACAACTGTTTTTCCCACTCCCAGAGTTACTCCGTGTAGAGTCGTTCTTAGTCATCAACAAAAAAAATCTGTTCAGGTTGGGGTAGGGAACGAACCAGTCCCGCCCGTTTTTTTTGTATTACTGGTGGTGCTGTGATGATGATGATGATGATTAGGGTTTTGATGGCGCAATGACAACAAAGTCCATATTGCGCCAATTCAATGTTGTTTAGATTGCATTAAACAAAACGGTTTAGGATAACAGAATAAACCCTTACAACTGGTGTAAGTCGCCAGTTTTCTTCAGGTAGTCGAAAACACATTAAATGAAAGGGAAGATGACCTCTAAAAAATATAGGTAAGCTGACAATGTTGATGGTGAGATGGTGGCAATATTGATGGTGAGATGGGCAATGCCATGAAATGTGCAACACTGTACGTCTTGTAACAGCTGGTACCTTGCTGGGTTGGCTGTAAGTCATTTTCCACAATGTGAACAGAACTTGCATTTTCTTCACGAAGAAGGTGCAAGTACGTCATGCGTGTGTGGCCAATGCTCAGGCAGCAGAGCAGGACCTCTGCACGCCGTTCCCTGTGAAACGAGCTTTCCCACAGTGCCAGAATGGGCTTAATGACATGAAGCTTATTGTCACATTCTCTGCCCCACAGCAACTGTCACAACATCAAGAGTGATTTATTCAGAAAGGTTTTCAACTATTGATGGGGCAAGCCACAAGTTGCTACTAAATCCTTGGCAGATGCAGCCAATCTATTGGCTTTCTCATTCCCTGCAATCCCGACATGACTCTGTAGACAACAAAGTTGTATGTTATGTCCGAGATGGAGGGCTTCATTTAATTTACTTCCTATATGTAGGATGAGAAGATGGGAACAGCCAGTAACACGCTTTGAGAATGAACAAAGAGGATAGCTTTCCTTATATTGCCGCGCGCGCAGCCGGCCTGGCAGGTATCGCGGTCGTGAACTAACGGTTATCATTCTTGCTTCCCACGCGAAGAGCCAGGGTTCGATTCCTAGAAGTGACGCGTCTTTTATTTATTCTTGCAATTTAGTGCTCTGGTACATTCGAGAACTCTGCTTCTTGTTCGAGGTACGAATGTTCTAATCGCCAAACCTTCTAGGTCGAATGTTCCAGAAGCCAACGCGTGTACATAAGGGGCTCCGTTTGGCAATCCGCAGGCAGTCTCGCCCCAGCGTTCGATCCTGCTGTTACGCCGACTTCAATGCCCGCGATGCTCTGTTCTTATCTTCTGTTTTCCTTTTTTTTGTTTTGGGCACAAGTTCGCCCCAATAAAAGTTCCAGTTTCTTCAGTTACTCCTTGTCTGTCATCTCGTCATTCGTGACAATATAGTTGTTTAGTATGTGATCAACAGCTAGTAAAATGCCATATAGCCCTGCAGTAAAGATGCTTGCTACACAGTTAAGCTGAAGAGATTGCATGAAGGAACCAGTCTATAATGCACAGGCCAACAAAAGACGATGATTTCGATCCATAGGAATAAACTTCAGTGAAGCCTCTATATGCCTCCTGCAATGAAAGGAACTCCTGCTGGAGAATTTGGGAGGAGGCAACCCACTTACTGTATTTTCTAAGTGTCCGGTCGCAAACAATTGGGACTTCCTCCCAAAGAGCAACTCTGTCCTTGTAATTTAGCACGGCAACATTATGAAGTGAGACAGGAAGGGAAGCACTGAAACTTTGAATGCGAAAGTTGAGTCGCCGTACAATGCTCAGCTTGTTTTCAAAAAGTCGAGAGAAACGATAGGTATGAATGGCACTGTAAGGTGGGTGTTGTGCATTAGAATAGACCCGGTAAGCATAACAAATACTCAGGTACTTTCTGCGCTTATCAAGCGACATTTGATGCGTATCGGCATATAGGCTTAACACAGGTGGTGTCCAAAATGCACCGGAGGCAAGTCAGAGCCCTAAGGGGTGAACTGGATCTAGCTTCTTTAAAGTAGAGGATTGTGCTGAATCATACACTACAGCACCGTAGTCAAGGCGAGACCGTACTAGGGAGTTGTGTAATCGTAAAAGGCATCGTCTGTCCGATCTCTCTGAGATGTGGGATAACACCTTGGGAGCATTTGAAGAACGCAAAGCATTTGCGTTTAAACTCCTTCAAATGGGGCACGAAAGTAAGCTTTTTGTCAAAGATTACACAGAGAAATTAGTGTTCCTGTTGAACAGATATGGCTATGTTATTGACATGCAAAGTTGGGTCCAAAGACAATCTCCAGCTGCAATGAAAAGAAAACACAAACTTTTTTGGGGAGAAAACTTGAAACCGTTTTTATCCGCCCATTTGCTCATCCTGTTGATAGTGAGTTGTAGTTGCCGTTCACAACTGGAGAGTTTACGAGGCTACATGACGAGAAGGAGATGTGCACGTCGTCTAGATAAAGAGACTAAGATACCGATGGTGGTATCAGCCTTACAAAACTGTTGATTTTAACAGCAAAAAGGGTACGAGTATTTGTAAGGCTGGTATCACCCTTACAAAACTGTTGGTTTTAGCAACAAAAACAGGTAATGATTAAGACTCCTTCTCGAGGGACCCCATCTTCTTAACAAAAGACATCCGACAGTGCTGCCACCTAAGCAAACCTGAAAGGTTCGTTCAGTTAAAAAGTTTGTATGCATTGAAGCAATTGGCCACGCTCACCACAGTTGTACAGATCACGAAGGATTCCATACCTCCATGCGGTATCATATGCTTTTTACAGATACAAAAATACCGAAATACGTTTTTGTTGGTGCGCAAATGCTTCACAAATAAAGGTTTCTAAACGAACCAAATGATTTGTGCCTGTTCGTCCCTGCCAAAATCTACACTGGTTAGCATCGAAAAAAGTTCTCGGCCTTCAAGAAATGCAGAAGACGCCGATTGATGAGCCTTTCATATATCTTCCCCAGGTAACTAGTCAGCGCGATGAGGCGGTAGCTTGTGGGGATAGAGGGATTTTTGCCAAGCTTCAAGAGAGGTATAACATGAGCAAATTTTGACCAATGAGGGAACACAGCTTGTTTCCATAAAAAATTAAAAACGTCAGCAAATGGCGAAGTGATTCAGGGGACAGGTGCCTAAACATTTCATAATAAATTTTTTCTGGGCCTCGTGCAGCCTGATTTCTTTAGCAAGTGTCACTCTGAGTTCACACATAATGAATGGTTTGTTGTATGAAACAGTGGCAGACCCTAACATGGAGATTCACTGCTTTTCAGCAGTGAACTGGAATTCATGAAACTTTGCACTGAAATTAAAGCAACTACTGATAAGCTGAAAATGTTAACCAAGAACATTTCTCTGATCCTTGAGCGATAACGAGGAGGGGAAAAAAGAGCAGCTCGAAAAGATTTTGACCTTCCCCGGGCGGTCCCACACTTCTTCCAACGGAACAAAGCTATTTAAAAATGAAATATATATAACCCACGATGTCTTTTTGGCTTGTATCCTCGTCCATCGAGCCTTGTCTCTGTTCTTTTTTTCAATTCAATCAGGTTAAGGGGGGTCGGAAATTGGTGGACAATTCCTCAAGCCCTATTTTGTTTCTTTCGAGTGGCTTTGCACTCATCATTCCACCACGGTTTGTGTCTCCTAAGAAGCTTACCAGAAGTTTGTGGGATAGACGATGCAGCGATATTGATTAAACATTCAATTACATAAATTGTCGCCTCCTCTGCAGACATACCAGTAAATAGAAAGGGATCAAACACGGCTTTTGAGCATAACAGAGCCCAATCGGCCTTCTCCAACTTCCACCTTGGAAGGCGGGTCGAAAGCGAAGGAAAGGATATAACAGTTTCTAAAATTATCGGGAAGTGATCGCTTCCAAATGGATTATTTAAACCTTCCACGAGAAGCATGGATATAAATATGGTGATGACATAGAAAGATCTATTTATGTGAATCTGTTATGAGCAGAGCTATAAGGTGTCGCTTCTCTCCTATTCAGAAGGCAGAGTCCGGATGACAATACAAAACGTTCAATAACCCCACCGCGGGAATCTTGACGAGAGCTTCTCAACATAGGGTGGCGGGCATTAAAATCGCCTAAGATTAAAAAAAATTTGGGTAGCTGATCTACGAGACCTTGGAGCTCATGGAGACGCAGTGTGCTGTTAGGTGGAAGGTAAAGCGATACAAGGGTGATAAGGCGATCAAAGAGGACACGAACTGCCACTGCCTCAAGTGGTGTTTGAAGAGGAAATGGAGCACACACCCAGGGCCGGCCTTTGGGGTGGGCAACCTGTGCAGCCGCACTGGGCGCTATTCATAGGGGGGCGCCGAAATGGCCGCCAGGTCATGCAGGGCTCAAATCTCGAGGTGATAAAAACAAAAACAAAAAACGACCGGATCGCTGAGGGCTCCCCTCCCCCTCCCCCCCCCCCCCCCTACATTTGTAAAAGGTGGTGGCGCCTGCCGTTTGGCATTTCAACCGCAAAACCAACGGCTACAGGTTCTTGTTGTAACTGGCGTCCATCAGCTCGCAGCCACCTGCGGAAGTTTTACTATAGAGAACCTTCCCTCTGTGAGATTCAAAGTGCCATGAAATGAATCATGAACGGGCAAGTTATCACCTCCGTACAGCTCTCAAATTACGACCGGAGTAGCGGAGCAAAATCTGACTCGCAAAAAGCGATGGAGCCAGCATGCTGCACTCGCACTCTTCGAGCAACTTACCAAACGTTGGCGCCAACCTCATCGGCGAGCAAATCAGTGCGTCGGAGGAAGTCACGTGACAAAATACTATTGGAACAGATTTTTGCTTCGCTCAGAGGCTCTGATTGGCTCACAGAAAATGTAGGCTTCGCCCTTTGCCAAGTTATTCTGAGCCGAAACATGCCTTCGCTGAGGAGGTCTGACCGGGGGTTAAATGAACACATACCTCACCGGCATTCGAGCTGCGCTTCGGGCAACGCTCGCTCTGGGGTCTCTAGCAGTAGGCGAAACGAACCGATGTCTCCTCGGAATCCGGTGAGCCTCTGTGCCCAGAGGCTTCAACCCGACTGAAAATAATATGTGTAAAGTACTTTGGATCCGCAGCTCTTTCTTTTTTGTGTATGTGTGAGAGACCAGCGACGACTCCGGCTCGCAATGCCGATCAGTGCTGCTAACTTAAAATTCAGTAACCCGCCGCGAGAATCCCGAAAACCGCTAAAACCGAGAAATTTATAATGTTGCGCAAGAATGGCCGAATCTCAGCTGGCAGACCCTGGTGCCCGACATGAAACTCGAACTCTTACAGAGCAGCTCACGAACTTTAAGTTTCTCGTTTCCGTTGTTCTGCAGTACGACATTCGTTTTCCAGTTAATGTTGTAAGCAAGGAAATGTAGTGCAAAACGAAGGACATTGTAGCAACCACCCAGTTGCTGAAAGCATGCAGCGATTAAATCGACAATTATTGCGATGTCGGGTACAAAACTGCACTGGCAACTGCGAACGTTCTTGCCTAGAGCATGGGTGTAGACAAAGTGATGAAACCGGCCCCTCGACTGCGGCGGAAAAAGCGCCAATTCAATTATGAGTGTCAAAACGAGGTTGATGGTGTCGAGATAAAAATCAAGTGGCCACCGCTGAGAGGAGTTTCTCAAAATTAAAGCCTATTAAGACATACTTAAGATCAACCATGGCAGATGACATGCTATCGTCATTGGCAATATTGTCCATTGAAAACAGGATAGCGTCTAGCCTGGATATGTCGCAAGCCGCAGCCTAATTTGAGATGTTGAAGGCTCGCAGGGTCTCCTTCTGCGGTACTTGACATTATTAACCTCTGCTTTTGTTTTCTCTTTCCATCAGAGCTTGCCATGAGAGACCCACAGCTGAAATTCGGTCAATCTGAGAAATAAATGTATTTTGAACCTTTTGATCACGGTCCCGACAAAACTCTCAATGCTCGCGAACGTCGTTCGTTTTTAGGATGTGGTTCTCGACTGACAACGACAAAATCGCGACCAGTCGCGCTGGGTCACTCTGGCATATTTACTAACAACGTGATGTTGGGTGCGAAAATAGGGAGGGGGGGGGCGCCATGGCCGCAGTTTGCCCAAAGCGCTTGCTGCTCTAAGGCCGGCCCTGCACACAGCACCCCGCTCTGCACTACTACTGCAACACCACGGGAAGGAATGGGGTAAAGGCAATCCTTCCTAAAAGCTTGATGACGACGTAAAACCTGTGTGTGATGTCATTGAGATGATTCTGCTGTAAACACTGTGCCACGAGACGGAGCTCATCAAAAAACATGTTTACGTCATCCGTATTACGAAGAAATCTGTGACAGTTTCGTTGCATGACACCCATATGTTTACTCATAGCAATATGAAGTCTAAAAGTAAAAATAAGTTTAAAAGCAGAACGAAACATAAGAAGGCGTCACTATGGTCTAAAATCAATCTTTACACGTGGAGCGTTTTCCTTTTTTAACGTATCTCTCTGCCTCCCAGTGGAGTCAGTGGGGCAGAGAAACAGGACTCCGATCCTGAGAAAGGAGCTTCCTCGTCTGATCTGAGCCCACTCTTGTCCATGGGCTCCTCACGCGTTACCGACGGCCGTCCCTGGAGGGTCGACTGCCTTGACGGCTCACCAGGCTGTTCGAGGCGGGGTTTAAGCCGCACGTCCGGAGGCTTCCTGGCTCGTGACGACGACCATTCCCCGAAGTGAAGAACCCAGGGGTCCAGTGGAGGTGGGAGAATTGGTAACGTAACGAACGGTTTAATTACATGGTAGCGATACAGTCGTCAAATCCGAGAGAACAACGGAGCAGCCTCACGCTCCGCCTTATATAGGGTCCGTTTTCTCCCTCACTCCCCGCCAGGGCAACAGATGCGACCGCCAAGTGCGTTGCAGCAAAGTCCGCCGCGTCGTAGCCAGAAGTGCGTCGTAGCCATGGTTCTCCGCATTTAGGCCATGCCTCTCTCCCCTTCCGGAGCGCACGAACCCACACGCACACACACACACGTCCCGTTGACGTCACGGACGCGTTGAGACTCGTTTTGGACAGGCTTCGACAGGTGGGCGACAGTCCTGAACAGATCGTGACTCGTTTCCGGACTTGTTTCCACAGCGTTGAAACTCGGAAGAAGGTCGCCGAAGGTTCCATTCTCAACAGCCCCTTCGGGGCCAGGGAAACCTCGAATGGCCGGTGGTACTATCGCTGGCCTGAAGAGGTGGGCTTGGAGTAGGCCTTGAGAAGACGCTGCAAGCACCAAACAAACTCCCAAACCTCTCACAACGGAGGCATCAGCGGAAACGTCCCCCACAACACCACGCCACACCGCAGTCAAACGCTCGGAATTCGCCAAAGACCCGCCAGACTGGATTACGGATGACCAAAATTTGGTACAATTCCGGGTATCGAGACCCCCTGTCGCCAAAAAAAAAAACTAATTTTTCCAACGAAGTCACTATGAACAAAATACAAAAGACAAAAACTTTTCGCAATTTGTGAGGTCATTTTGGGGTTTTAACGAAGTGCCCCCACTTTGATCCTCATTCCCGTGGATGACGAAGACCTCTGAGATCATCCCTACTGTTTTTTTGTGATGTCAGAAAAATCTGCTCAACCCATCGGCATTGCCGTTAAATTTGCCTTTTCTTTTTCTTACGCTGAAGTCATAGTGATCGATTTTCACGTGATTTCGAGACGTGAAAATGCGGTCCTTATAGCGCCGATAAAACAATCCGCCTTTTTCATGCCCCGTCACCTTGGTCCTAGCAATCTCCTGAGCTGTACCGCGAAACCCTGACACACTAGGGTCGCTCTTCTGCTCGACTGTCAAAGACACTCTGTCTACTCGTAGCAGAGGACCAAAGTTACGTGACGCCGGAGCTACGAGAGATCTTTCACTGATCCCGTCTTCCTCCGCCTTTTTCGCCGGCGCGTTGGGACGGCGTACGCTTTCTAGTGCTACGAGGTCAGGCTGTTCTACAACCTGGTCCCTCTCATCCCGGTTTTCTGCCTCCAACTCTGGGAGTGCTTGCTCCCCGTCAGCTGCCTCTGGCTCTGGATCCCTCGTCAACAAAGGGGCGACCTGACGCGATTTGGACCTCGTACATGAATGAACTAGCCCTTCTCCCAGTTGTTGACCCCTTTCGCGCAGCAGGAAATCTGACCGGTTAGAAAACAAACAAGGATACTCCAACGGGACTGTTTGCGAGACAGCCGCCTCTGTCACTAGCTCTCCGAACGGGCCAGTTATCCTTACTGTCGCCATAGGCAGACAGACACTGTGCTTTTCGTGCAGCTGCTTGATCCAAACTACCTTTCCAGTAAAATCGGATGGCGTTACATACGACGGATGAACAACGTCCATCGTCGCTGCACTGTCCCGAAGCACCTTTCCGTTTACATGGAGCTCGTGAAAATAGGGACGAAGAAGCTTCAGGTCCTTGTCACTACCGTTCAACAACGAGAACACAACCCGCGGTTTCTTACATCTGGCCGCTGTGTGTCCCGGCTCCTGACAGTTGTAGCACAGGAACGGCTTCCTTGCCTCGAACTGCCCTGTTGGGCTTTTCCGCGCCTTGTCTCCGTTCGAGTGTTCTGCGCTCTTTTCTGGGACCTTTTGTCCTGCTTCGGGCTTCTCGGGCCCGTTTTCTCGCGAGCCGTTTCCCTGTCGGAAGGTCTTGCGCTGATCGCTCCGGCCGGGTTCGCTTTCCTCTCCGCTCAGCTTTCTACGCATTGCGTACTTTTCGGCTAGCTCAGCGGCCCTTTCGACAGAGTCGACTCCTACCCTATCCTGCACCCAGAGCTTGACTGACTGCGGAATGCTACGAAAGAACTGTTCGAGGCACACACACTCGACTACCTTGTCTCGGCTTTCGTACACTTTCTCGCTCTTCAACCATTCTATCAAGTTGGTTTTAAGCCCGTACGCGAATTCCGAGTAGCCCTCGCTGCTCTTTTTGGACGCGTTTCTAAACCTTTGACGGAACGCCTCGGCAGAAAGGCGGTACCGCTTCAAAAGGCTGGACTTCACCTTGTCGTAGTCGTCCGCGTCTCCAGCACTAAGGCGCGCGACAACCTCTGCAGCCTCACAGGGCAACAAAGTCAAAAGCCGTTGCGGCAACGTTTCTGGGGCGAAGCTCAACTTCTCACATGTCCTCTCAAAGTTAACTAAGAATAGGCCCACGTCTTCCCCAACTTTAAACGGCTGCATGAGCTTCTTCATTTGATACGACTCGGTCTCACTTGCTCGTACCGGAGCCCCAACTCTACTGTTCTGCGAGTTTAATCGCTGTTGTTCAATTTCGAGCTCTAGCCTTTTCAGCGCTCGCTCTTCTGTCGCAGCCTGCGCTCGTTCCTCTCTCGCTGCAGCCTGCGCTCGTTCCTCTCTCGCCGCAGCCTGCTCCTGCTCTCGTTCCTCTCTCGTTGCAGCTTGCGCTCGTTCCTCTCTCGCTGCAGCCTGCGCTTGTTCCTCTCTCGCTGCAGTCTGCGCTCGTTCCTCTCTCGCCGCAGCCTGCTCCTGCTCTCGTTCCTCTCTCGCTGCAGCCTGCTCCTGCTCTCGTTCTCGTTCCTCTCTCGCTGCAGCTTCGCTCTTAGCGTTCTGAAGCAGTTCCCACGCAATTCTAATTTCCTCTGCTTCCGCGCTCTCTGAAATCGCTTTACTGATCTCAGATTTCCTCATCTTTTGCTCCACCTCCACACCCAATTCTTCACATAAACAGAGTAAATCTGTTCTCAGTAACCTCATTAGATCCATGATCGCTGCTCTTTAGCTTTGGCTTTGCTATAAAACTTGTCGCGAGGTTGTACACAAACCTAGCGCACGAGTCAAACACTAAGGATTCCCAGCAGTTCAAAATTAATTACCCATAATCTGAAGCCTGGCGAATCTCAAAGCAAAGTCCAAACGCTCACCCACAGATGTAGCACGATGTCGCATGGTCCGATCCCAAACCGCTGCCAACCAGTTGTTCGAGGCGGGGTTTAAGCCGCACGTCCGGAGGCCTCCTGGCTCGTGACGACGACCATTCCCCGAAGTGAAGAACCCAGGGGTCCAGTGGAGGTGGGAGAATTGGTAACGTAACGAACGGTTTAATTACATGGTAGCGATACAGTCGTCAAATCCGAGAGAACAACGGAGCAGCCTCACGCTCCGCCTTATATAGGGTCCGTTTTCTCCCTCACTCCCCGCCAGGGCAACAGGTGCGACCGCCAAGTGCGTTGCAGCAAAGTCCGCCGCGTCGTAGCCAGAAGTACGTCGTAGCCATGGTTCTCCGCAGTTAGGCCATGCCTCTCTCCCCTTCCGGAGCGCACGAACCCACACGCACACACACACACGTCCCGTTGACGTCACGGACGCGTTGAGACTCGTTTTGGACAGGCTTCGACAGGTGGGCGACAGTCCTGAACAGATCGTGACTCGTTTCCGGACTCGTTTCCGCAGCGTTGAAACTCGGAAGAAGGTCGCCGAAGGTTCCATTCTTAACAAGGCCTATTCGTACCAGAGGTGCGGGGAGGCCTGTCCCGACTCTGAGGGAAAGATGCAGGGGGAGCCATCCCCTGCTCTCGAGTGGATGCTGGCAAGCCAGCATCCACCGCGGGCTTGGAACCCGGCGCCACTGGCAGCGTTCCTGTGGGTTTAGGAGGGGACTTCGACGGGACGCGCAGATCATGCGGAGACTCCTGGGTTTTCGTCGATGCCGTCCCTGGCCGTGCAGGTCCCCTGCGCATGACCTTGGCATATCCGCCCTTCGATAAGAATGGAAATCGTTTCTTTGCTTCAACGTACGAAATGTTTTATTTATTTTTTTTTGCTTTCAGCGTCAGTTTTTTTGGTTTTTTTTGATTCCAGAGAGGGCAAGAACGCGAGCATGAAGTGTGGCTACCTTCGCAGTTTGCACATTTTGCCTCATTCTCAAAGATGTCTGCCACATGTTCCTTGCTTGAGCACTAAGCACATATGTCGGTCACTCGACAGCTCCGCGCCCTATGGATTAACCGTTGGCACTTGAAGCACCGAGGGAACTCGGAACGTAGAGTTGGACTCTGCACTAGAGGTGGCCTGCCTTTACAATCGCAGGGAAAGTGGTATTGTCAAAGGTTAGAATAATGTGCTTCGTCTTTCGTTCTGTCACATCACGACGAATAGTGATTCGTCGTGCAGTGGCATCTCCTTGGCTAGAAGGCCCTCCACCAGCTCTGCGTCAGATGTGTCTATCAGATCGTAGTTGAAAATAACTCCTTGGGCAGTGTTCAGCTTGCGGTGAGGGGTAATACCACTGATCTCTATGTCTATTTGCTGGATCGCGTTTGACCAGCTCCACCTATGGACGGGAATGCGGCCACGGTCGGCCACCTTTTTGGTAGAGTTATATTATCTCTAGCCATAATAGTAATATGGCGGTCAGCGTTATGGCAGCAGGCTGCCATAAAAATAGCCGTGTGTCTAGTACACTGTACAGTGAGTGATATTTCGTGCTTGATTGAAGTTGTTTGACGAAGCATATTTTTGAAACCCGGCGTGAACTGTAGCCCCATCTCTAAAGACCAGGCAAGAGTTTTACGAAAGCGCAGGAAAGCAGCGCAGCTCGAACAGAAAACAGACGCCGTACCGGCGTCTGCTTTCGATGCTTCTTTTAATGCGACTTTCGATGCGAGCTGTGCTGCTTTTCCCCGGTGCTGCGATTTCGTGAAACTTTCGCCGGGTCCTTAAAGATCGCGCTACCGTTCGCGCCGGTTTTCAAAAATATGTTTCGTCGAAAAATGTCAATCACAAAATATCACCCATGGATATTTTTATGGCAGCCTGCCACCACAACTGCCACAACGCTGCCTGCCATGGATGGATGATAGTGACTGCACCAGCTGTCCATTGGCTAGAGGTAATATAACTCTACCAAAAAGATGGCCGCGAGTTGCCACCTTCGCGGACCGGGCAAATGCGATCGAGCAAATAGACATAGAGATCAGTGGGTAACACTGACTTTAAAGTCTGACAAAGAGTTGAGACCCAAGGGGGCATCACTCAGTTGCTTTGTACCGATCTCCACAAGGAGGTCTCCGGACGCCACTTTCATTGCATTAAAGTTCTTACCAACAACGCCTTCTAGTACCTTGGCTACAATGAAGAGGACAGTTTGTCAAGTTGCTTTTCATTCACAGAATTTAGAACTAGAGATCTTGGAAACTTCTCAGAAACAAAAGCCATTTTAAATTGGATTGGCATTTTGGTGCGGACCCTTTTGGGGGCCCGACCAGGTGGTTTAGCATTCGAACCCATACAGATTAATGCTACTACTAAATTTTTTGAAGCCATTACCCCCTCTTTATCTAACCTACAGCAAGCTTACAGTGTTGTTACAGTGTTTACGGTTCTATATATTGTTTTTTGTTCTATTGCCACCCCTTTTGTTTAATGCCCAACGTCCCTCAAGTAAAATAAATGATGATGACGATGATTATGATGATGATGATAGGAAAGAAGTTCAGTGCCCGGGTGCACCGCCCACCACCAAGCCCATCAAGGAGGTAGGCAATGTGCCATAGCAAGGAAGGCTTGGCTGACACAGTTACTCCACTAGTGCTGCCCAAGGACTATACCCGAGTGTGGTTGCAGGGACAGGACCTGTTTCCACCCAAGGATGGCCCTTGCCGCCTAAGAAAGTGAAAAAGGAAGGGAGTGTAGAATAAAAGAAAAAGAGGTGGAGGGGAAAGTGACAGAAGAAATAACAGGGTAGTAGAGGCGACTGACTGAATCAACCTGGTCGGGCAAAACCAGGACACCCGTCTACGAGAAGCAGGGGCCGAAGCGGGAGATTCACTCGCCCGAGGCCCCCCAAAGGATCTAAACGTACCCCGGGCTCAGCTCAACAACCACGATCACCTTTGCCCCCGACACGGGTTAGGCCACGCACAGCCAGGCGTGGTTGGGTAAACCCACATAGCTCGGGGTTCGCGGTGGCGCCACTAACCAAGCACCTAACAAGGCAGGTGCCCCCTGCCTGCGGGTATGGCGGCCCACGTGGCTGGGGTCCGTGGTGACCCTACTCGCCAAGCACCTAACACGTAAGGTGCAGGCGCTCCCTGCGTGGCTCGGGGTCCGTGGAGACGCCACTCTCCAAAAACCTGCTTTCACAGGTGCGCCCTGCGGGGGCTGGTGTTGTGAAAAAAAAGGTAATCTCCCCTAAATGTGCCCAAAAACGAGGTCCTCTTGGATTCCATCAGGTTGTCGAGATGAGACTGTCGTGGACATTTTTGTGCTGTGCTATTGAGATACTTTTCAAACAAATCCTTTGTCAGATAACACTGCACCGTGTGGTGCCTACAATATATTGTTCGAATGTTGACACTTGCTAAGTTCCATGTCCAAGTTCTGTCGTGTAGATTTGTAATCACGTTATTTGTGCGTTTGAAATATGCACGCATATGGGCTATACTATGTTGTAAATAATGTTCGACAGCTGAGCGCCTTGTCGATTGACACGGCTGAGGAGGCGGCGCCGTTAGAGCTCATCGTGAAATAGAACCTTTCAGTCGCATTCGTTTTGTTGCGCGCGTAAACAGCAAAACAAAGTTTACAGTTCTTTTTTTACTTTTTGTTTTTTTAAGTGTGGTACAATGCTTTTTTTTAATGTCCTCGGGAAAATGCATACATGCTGAAACGGAAACAAACAGCGGTGAAAGGTGAGAATTTAGCTGCCAGCAGCGTCTAAATTTGCGCCTACAAAACCAGTGCCTATCGAAGACAAAACGTCGACTCGGTTAGGGTTAGCAGGGGCGTCAATGAGAGCATACATTCAATCCCAGTGAGTGGAGTCGAAAAAGGCTGTTTTGTCCCTCGGGCCGAATGATACTTAGAAAGATGTATACTCTCTTCCTCAATATTTATTTATTTATTTATTTATTCATTTATTCAGGTTATCCTGCTGCGCACCAAAGGGCATCGCAGGAGAGAGGTCAAATTGAGTACATTCTGCGCATATACGAAACTATCAGGCAATATTAAAATCCGCTGTCAGTAAAAAATAAACTGAATGACTTTACATAACACAGGTAGTAAGTATTATACATATTCATTTAAGAAAAACTTAAAACGATTCATCAGAAAGCATTGACACAATATTACTTGGTAGCTGGTTCCATTCTTAATCTGTACAACGTGTATGAAAAAAATCATCAACGTTTTCTTTATCTGTCTCTTAGTGCTTATACTTACCTCACTAAACGAAAAATACTTTTAGTAGCACGAGCGTTAAAGGTTTTGTGGGAAACTTTAGTCATGAAAACTTTATTTCTACATTCTTGCGCGTTTTCACTCTTTTCTTCTCATTCTGACCTCAAAACGTTTTAGTCTTTTTGACATTCTTAGGCATATAAATATAATACATGCGTAATTTAGTAACAGATATCTAGCAGTATAGGAACAACTTCACAAGCAGATTGCATCACTTGGTACACAAAAAGATTGTCTTCTCATAAAAGACTGTCTTTAACAGTGACGCTGGTAAAATACGGAGATTTGCTGATTTATTAAACAAACCCCTTCCCCCCCCCCTCCCCCCCCCCCTTTAAACAAAAAAGTAAATGGGCATTTAACCTTGTAGGAAAGATCTGTGCTAAAATAGGTCGGGACCGCAGGGAATTCCAAACTTTTGAAAACATGTACTAAGTATCATTGCAAATAATTCTTGCACAAATAAAAATCTCAGCTGTACAACTGATACTTTCAAATACGTGTGCTTTTTGTGTAGAGCTCAAGAATATAGTCGACTACCCAGGAAAGTTATTTAAATTATCTCGAATTACTTGTATGGACAATCGTTAAACGCACGTGATTAATGTTTTTTTCCCTATGTTACGAATTGCCTTTCCATGGTAGTGTTATGACTCAATGCTTGTATATTTGTTTGTATTTGTATCTATAAGATTCTGTATACGCAGATTACATTCTTTTTATTATTATATATTTTACCATTCTGCAGGTATGAAGCACTTCGGGCGCTGCTGAAGAAAACACAACTAGTAAATAAAGTCAAATTCATTTCTCAGTCATCCAGCTGTCAATAATGCATTGCGTACCAGTTATACTGCCATGATATGTAACTGCAATATTCATAGGGAATTCGCATTTATTGGTGAGTTTGGCATATTGATTTTCTTTTTTACTTGCGGTATGGAATGGAATGGTTTTACGGGGGCATCTGCTTTCTTGGTATACTTTATCGATTTTTTTTTATTTATTATTCAATATGTTCGTGTTTTTGAGGAAAAATACAGTTGAGATTCAGTGCTGTGTATCTTCATTTCTTCTTTTTAACCCTCTGCGTTTTTCTGTTTTTTTTTAATTGAAAATCTACTAGACTAATTTAATTCTAGGTGAGTCTTACTCGTAGATAAAACTAGTAGATGCTGCAGATACATTTCCACTTAGAAATTACTTCAATGTCTCTCTCAAAAAAAAAAAAAAAAAAGATTGCCATGAATTATTGTTTTTGCGAAAACAATCACCAGATATCTGAGTGAAGTAAAATCATGATCAGGAGCGTTACCTCAACATTTTACAGCTGTAGAAATTATATGTTACAAAATGTTTGGCTCGTTGGCTTGCACGACACTGTTAGCACATTCAAAGATTGCCGGATATTTTTTTTTTTCTTTTTTTAAACAGTCAAGAGAACGCCAGCAAAGCTTTTAGCGTGGTGAAAAGTTATTATTGAAGGCAGTAACTTTCGAGGTAAAATGGTGCCCACCACCAATGCCGTATTCCTTCTAACAGTGGCTCTCGGTGTACTTCCCTCACACCCAACTTTCCATTTGAACCGAAATCACCCAGAACTAATCTTCGGTTTTTATTCGTAGCAAAGAAAATAATATTTAGGTACTGAATTGTTTCCAGGCATTCCTCCTGCGAGTGCATACGACACACGTCTACCCTGAAACCGTTTGTTAACGACTCAAAGCGTGGAATGCTGCGGCTGTCCAAGGCTGTAGCAGTGCAAACGTTCGAGGGATCGCCATGGACCATGGAGCTTTTCGGCGCCACTGTCGTCGCCGGGAGGCTTGCGGGACGCAGCTAACGCCAACGGCGTGGCCCGCGTCCCCCGACCCAGGGCCAGCCAGTAGTCACTGAAACGGTAAGATTAGCAGGGCCCTAGCCTCCTATATACTGACAAAGCCTGATAGATCGCCACGAGAAGCGGCAGCCGAAAGGGGAAAGGTGGAGCAGCAGACAACGGATGAGAGGAGACCATGTGACTGGCGCCCCGCTGCGGCGAGACGCTGAAATATGCTCCTCCCGAGCGAACAAGCGTGTTTCGTGTCCTCGCCGCTGCAAAAGCTCGGCGCTGACGCCGAGGTTCCCCGAGAAATGTCTCGTTGATACTCTCTGCTACCAGATCCTCGCGCTCCAAATCTGTTACGGGGCACTTAATGGCTCCGTCGTCAAATTGCCAGGCTTTGTGAGTATAGAGAAGGCTATGGCAGGGCGCCTTTTTTGAACACTGGGCCCCCAGCATCCCCTGTCTGCCTTCTGCCGGGTCCTTGGTGGGCCTTTTCGATTGAGACTCGAGGTAGGAAGCTCGTGCTGGGGGCAGAACAGCTCAAGCACTTTTATGCTGTTCTCATTCTGTCAGTGATTGTGGTAGTGGGTTATACAGTCCGGTCTCAAGAGAGCTTGAGAATAGCAGAAAAAAAAAGAGATGGTTCACCGATTGGTCGCTCGGCCAGCATTTTGGTGCTCGCTTCAGAACCTTATCGTCTTCACCTGCCGCTTCTCCTCCCTTGCTTACACCACCTGGCGGCATTTTGCTTTGGCGTGGAAAGCGCAAATATTAAACGTTTTAATATGGCTCGTTTCGTCCGACCGTTCTTGATATGACCCCTGCTGCTTTGTTGAAAGGGCACAAGCTTTGGCACTTTCCCTTTTGGCGACGCTTGGGAATGATTCGTCGACCTTGACGTCGTAAATGGTTTATATATATTCAGACGGCATAGGGCCGGATGTTAGCAGTGGGAGACTGGGAAAACCAGAATAAAGCCCTAAAAAAGTTCGAGAGTGAACACACGTGTTTACTTCCGACTCGCTAAAAAACGTGTTTTTTTTTTCTTCGGATTTAATTAATCGATTCTGGTTTGGTTTAAAACATTCCTTGTTGATTTTTTTTTTTTTTTATATAAAAAAACTTAATTTACTTATTTTACTCTAGGAGAGGCCAATAAAAGAAAGAGCTTCAGGCGAATACGCATTTAGCCAGGTCTCGCGAATGCGAGAGCTTTCTAAATCGGCGTGTGTGCATGAGGCAAATAGGCTCGTGTTTCCAACCACCGAACACAAAAACGTCGCTTTCAAAGAAATTAGCAACTGAAGGACTCACACTAGCGCACATAAAAACCTATTTCCGAGGCTCAAGCGGTAATGATTTCACAATAATACTATTCCCTGAAAATAGAGATATGAATAAATTTGCATATATTAAGCGCTGCGGCCTTTCTGGTTATCTTCAGCTTGCACGCACTACACTGATTGATTTGCTTCAATCAATGTTAGCATTCATTGCCTATTCGTTCAAGTAAAAAAGTAAATTTCCACAAAGGGGGACGTTTCGGCCCAAATAATAATGTTCTAAATATATATTTTTTCTATACTTTACATATTGTAGTTTTAATTTTCTTCTATTCACATTCGTCCAAATATTGGTTGCATACATAAGCATAAATAAGGTCTTGGGCACCATGAGTGCAAAGAGGGTGTGATATACCATGTAGCTTTTTTTTCTGTATTTATCTACCCAACGATTTAATAGGTATGCAAGGTTTACCCCGCAGAGAGTTCTTCAGATCTCGACATTTTTGAAGCAAGTCAGAAAAACAGCTTTTTACACCAGCTGCACACATTACGCATTACGCACTGCATAGTGATCAATAAATTCTGCACAAATAACGTTGAAATAGACGCTACAACCAACAACTTGCTATGATCAAATATTTTCTAGTTTGTGCTTTATTTTATTATAAAACATCGTATTCACGATCTTATGTGTGTATAATTGCGGTTGTGTTGCTATGTGTCCCCGTAGCCTTCTAGCATGTGCACAAGGACCGGACCTTGTCAAGTACAGAAATTTTGGCTTTTTGGTCCCGGCTCTGCCGTCTCTATCCGCGTTCATCCCAAGAAAATTCCAAATGAAGTATTTTATTATGGGCTCACTCTATGCTTATATTTTGTTTTCGTTTGTTAAAACATATGTATTCTAAGTTCCAAGTAAATATTCCAAGAGTAATTGCACTGCAAAAAAAAAAAAGTATACTATTTCTCTTTAATAATAAAAAATCGATTGTAGGGAAAAAAATCTCCGAAAATGACGCGTTACTGTTTTTCTAACGACACTTTACTAACCTCCTTCTTCGATGTCGAGGTATCACTATAGTCAAGGACTAGTAAAGAATTCAGTACACGCACTGCTTCCAAGGCGACCTTCTACCTCCGATAACACTTCGT
The DNA here is from genome assembly GCA_013358835.2 of Ixodes persulcatus. NCBI lineage: Eukaryota > Metazoa > Arthropoda > Arachnida > Ixodida > Ixodidae > Ixodes > Ixodes persulcatus. The sequence goes on along the minus strand of JABSTQ010010582.1, from coordinate 195,281 downwards.
CGTACGTGCAGCCGAGGCCCGGCGGAGCTTCTAGAGCATGCTTAGCCTGTCACCGACCATAGACCTCTCCCTAACTACCTTAGCATTAAAGAGAATACTGTGAGCGAACTTGCACGCGCTGCACGTGCTGACGTCTACAGCAATTAAAAGCGAACACCCAACGCTAATGGCACTCCGCACGCGGGTTCCTTAATATATTGTTTTATTTCTTTGCTTCTTATATTTAACGCTGAGAAGGCGAGCGCATGCAGCGTGTCTACCTAAGTTCCCCGCATTCACCTTGGTACTTGGGTAATTTAGGCATATGGTATCTTGCTCAGCTAGCTCCGCGTGTGGCTTCTATTCATCTTGATGACACCAACCAGTTCATCTGAGAGCATAATTTATGCTTCAACGTTTCTTCCCAATATCCCCGACTATCATCCTCCAACAATCCATTTCGTCGCAACGCAACTAGAAGGTTCGTGAGCCTTGCAGAGATTCCAAGGTCGAAACTTAATTAGACATTCTACGCATCAGCACCAACGCAGCAGCCCTTGCGAAGTCTGTTTTGTAGGACCCGTCTACGCCTAATTAATTTTCATTCTCTTTCAGAGGCACGTTAGCCCATGTAGTGCTCCCAGTGTTGGTTGCCCAGAGGTTGGACCGCTACCTATGGAGACACTTGTTAATAAACATCCTGTTTAAAAACAGGATGTTTATTTTTTGAGTATACTCAAAAAACGTTGAACCCTAATTAATCGTAAACAAACACCTGGTGCATGTCGATTTACCGTGCTAACGCGAAAAAGGTACCTGTGCTTCGAACCAAAGCATACTTATCACAAAAAGTTCTCGAAAAAAAAAAAAATAAACACACTGTCCTGTTTTGAATTAAGCAATTTTTATGTTGGTTCATTTCCGTGAATTTTATAAAGATAACTAATTAATTTACACCTCTGAAAGTGGGATCCCGGCTTAACCTCGAAGCGCGCAGCCATGTGGGACGTTCGCTGCTTGTCGTATAATGTAGCCAAGCGTAACTTGCGAAAGATAAACGTAAAGCTTAAATACAAGAATATAAAAAAAAGCAGAATGAACCTTTCTTGTCTCTGAAAAGATTTTAGCACGTGCTACCTGGCTATTTTGATGCAGTTAAAACCACAACCAAAAACATAAACGCTTCCCAAGAATGCAAACGGAAAGGACGTCAGGAGCCGCGTGGCCATTACATCAGGGATTTGGCTGCGCTCACGGCGGCGCTGGCTTCCACGGCGCGCTGGAACAGAGGCTGCGATCGTTATAAAGTCAGCTCGAACCCTTAAACACGCCCCCTTCTACAATATTTGATGCTACGCTTAAGTGTGGATACCTTCCCCTGCGTTCTGAAACAGTACGTGCGTCGTTAACGCTGGCCATCGACGATGCAGCAAGACGCTCTTGTCATCGTCCACTCCAGTAAAGTGTCCCTAGCCTCCCTCAACATGGCGAAAACGTTACGCGGCGCCAGCATCGCTAAAAAAAGCTGCGCACAGGCGCCTTTCTTGCAAACGCGTATGGCATAGCCTCCTATATACTGACAAAGCCTGGCAGATCGCCACGGGTAGCGGCCGCCGAAATGGAAAAGCTGGAGCGGCAGACAATGGATGAGAGGAGAGCAATGTGACTGGCGCCCCGCTGCGGCGAGACGCGGAAGCATACATCTCCCGAGCGTACAAGTGTATTTCGGGTCCTCGCCGCTACAAAGGCTGTGAGCTCACGTGCAGATTCCCCGAGAAATGACTCTTTGATGCTCTGTACTGCCAGATCCTCGCGCTCCACATTTGCGACCGGGCACTCTATGGCTCCGTCGTCGAACTGCCAGGCTTTGTGACTATCGGGGAGGCAATGTGTATGGCCACCGACAGCTCAAGAATCGTTGAACTTGTCGAGTACCGATCGTCCAATTAATGCTCCGCGGCTAATGACATGGCGGCATTGGTCGACAAGAACGCCGAAGAGCCAATCACAACGCGACAATCGTGAACGTAATAAGCCTCACCCAAACTGTAGGTGACTCACAGGGCGTGTGATCTTAACTCGAACGGATTTATTAAATAAAAATTTGCGAAAGGTATATTTATGCGATCTTTGCAGGCGAGTTATATGGCGAGGAGGACGTAATATAGGAGGCTAATCCTCACGATATGTCGAAGCATTAACTACAATGTGTTAATTATATTTTAATGAGTGAAAATAAACGTATGGTTCTAATTACGGACTCGCTGAGGGTCATAGGTGCCGTAGATTGCCCAAAACAGGCTTTTTTTCTGTTGTTTTTTTTTTTCTATTTTTGAGCGGGGCAAGTTTATCCGTTTATATTTAAACTCTCTTCGCACATCATCTAATCGCACCTCTGTAGTGAATCCCAGAGCTATACGCTGAGAAACCAATCTTTGCGGACCGTTCAAACTGGGGTCGAAGAGTTAGTTTACGCGCCTTGGAGTCGGCTGTCCTTAAACATAACATCAAAGAGGGGCTTGAAGCGTTCAACACACCAACAAAATAGCCAGCGAAGGATGGAAGTGACTATAGCTCTGGAATGCACGTACATATCTAGTGTAAAATTTATATATGTCATTGTGACTGGCGGCTTAAACCCCACAGGATATAAAGAGACAAATTCCATTGTAATTTGTGCCCAGCCCCCGGGTTTGCTGTAGAGCTCATTGAAAGAATGAAAGAATCCGTCGCCAAGAGAGGACCGGTGTCCTTCTTGCCATTTTCATGTATAGTCAAAGGTTATAGCTGGTGGGCCTAATCAAGCACTTGTTTTCACAGGGCAATATTCAAGAGCGCTGTGCCCTGACATATCAGCTGAGTGCGCTTTGCCAGTGTAACTCGGTTGGTGCTTTAAAATTGAGCAACCTGTGAAGAGCTCTGAGGAGAATACGTAGTTAGTTTGGTGCATAGGCACTGCCGGCTTCAGAAGCTCGAGGCTTGGAAAGTCCTGACCTTCTGATAATCGCTCCCGACCCAATGCGATTGCAGCATCACCTGATAGTAGCGCCGATAAGCGAATCACCAACTAGCAAGTGAAAACATAATACGCGCCGCGCCGTGTTTCTTTAGCTGGTTAGTTTATCTAAATCGATAGTCGCGCTGATTCATGAAAATAATATTATCAAAATTTTGGTATTTGTCTTCATTCCTTAGCGACCAGCTCAGCGCGACAGAAAATAAGGGTCAAAGCGAAGCTTTCCCACGCGGCACGAAGGCAAGTGCGGACTACAGTGGTACAGCACAAACGACGAGAGATTACCGTAAGTAGGACAGAGCGGAGCAAAAGAAGGAAGCGGGGATGAGCACTAAACAAGTGTTAGTCCCATGCCTCTGACGTCGTATACAATGCCCGGTCAGAGGGCCGGAAAGGATCTTTACAGCCTCCGTTTACAACCAGCCGATTACGGCTGACAAGCCCCCCGACGAATGCGATTCGCAGTTTCGCTCAAAGCCCGTCCCCTAATAGATGTTCCACTTATTCGACCCGATTTCAACCGTGCTTCGTGTCTGAAATTTGTTTCAGCAAAGAGATGTCATTCATTGGAACAAGTAAGAGTAACGTTTGTGGTGAATCAACATTTGTTTCAGTTATATTTTATGACATTCAATCACCTTCGCTGTAACACGAACCATATATACGTGCACTCTATGGATATGTGGGCATAAATAATAAGCTGAAATAGCGTAACAATTACGGGAGAACTCGCTAGTATTGACATACTGCGAATAATATTTTTTGTATTATTCCGTGCAATAGAAAGCGACCGAAAAACTGAGCACTACATTGGAAGCGAGAAGCCAGAGGGGGTGGGATGCGGATCCTAGCAGAGCTCTTGTTTATTGTTGTATTCGTGGGTTAATATTCGTGGTTAAGTGGGTTAATAGTTTTGTAATCAACAGTTGCACACTGTCGCCGCGAAGCGGCGTGAACGCACGCGCGGGCGTGGGATAGCGCGCTCCAGTGATGCACGCGCCGTCCGAATCCGAAAATTAAGTTCCCGCGCGTTGCCGAGCAGCCACTCCGGCGTGAGCGTCGTTGCTAGGGTGCCTATCGCCTGCGTCGTAACAGGAGCCAGTGACCAAAGCGCCCGGTGCGTATACGCTCTAAAAAAAGTCTGTGCGTCTAATTTCACGCACAACACTCGGAGAACCAATCAGCGCAACTTACGGAGGCAGCTCAGCGAATTACGATGCCGAAACATATGTTGAGACCAAAAAGCGCAGTCTGAGTTGTGACATTAAGCAATGCAAGCGTACCGTTTTGCATTGCTTAATGTCACAACTCAGACTGCATTTTTTGGTTTAAACGTATGTTTCGGCATTGTCATTCGCTGAGCTGCCTCCATGAGTTGCGCTGTTTGGCTCTCCGAGTGTTAAGCGTGAAAGTAGACGCACAGACTTTTTTAGAGTGTACACAACTGGCCCTCTCCTCTCCCCCCCCCCCCCCCTCTTTTACAGCGCCTACACACAGATACGCCGTAAAAGTTAGTGATGGACCGAATCTGCCGAACTTCAGATTTGGTAAAGTTCCGCACATGCCGAAATTTTGAAAGAAAGTTCGGCAAAGATTTGGTAAAAATTTGGCAAATGTCTGCGCACGCGCACGAACGCGATGGGGCCACGGACCGCAAATGAACGCCGCGCAGTCGCGCCGTTACCATCGCACAGTTTAGTACAACCAGCGGTTACGGCGAGGTGTAGTAGGCGACACGGTAACTGTGCGTTCGTGAGCCTTTTTCGAGTGTGGTTCTCTTCAATATTTTCTGCCTCAAGAACAGAAGATTGACCAGTAATTTACGCAGTCCGCTGCGCAAGTGACAAATGATGTGGTGCACTCTGGATAACGTGATTTTCATTTGACCTTTCCATTGATGCAACGACGTAGTTGAAACTTGAAACATTGACTGACAACTGCACAATTACGCTCAGTGTGCGCAGCCCACTGCCGTCAAACAGGGCAGAGTCATGACAGCTCGTCAGATTGTGTGGGATGCAGCTGGCATCCTCGTCATAATGTGATACATGTTTTCACCCTTCTTTTCTTTCCTTTTTACGTACTTTCTGTAGTGTGTATATTCTGTCTTGGGTTGTCAAAGGTATGGTAGCGCTTTTTAGACGAGGACGAAAGAAAGAAAGACAAGACAGACACAGACTTTCTTTTGCCCTCGTCTAAAAAACGCTACCATGCCTTTGGCAACCCAAGATTAATACCAACTAGCCCAGCGTCCAGCATTGATGTATATTCTGTACATTTATTTGTTTGTTTTGTTTTTTTCATATGTGGTGGCGGGCTGGCAGCAAACGTGTACAAGCTACTCAAAAAAAGTAATTAAGTTAAGTTACTGAGAAAAGTGAGTAAAGAGTAAGTACACCGGGTGCAATGTACTTGAAGTGAAGTACTCTATATACAATGTACTTCCAAAGTAAAGTAGAAGTACTTTTTAACACACTCTTTCAGAATGCCCTTTCATTCCCTATACAGCGTTTTTTTCGTTTTTTTTTTGTTTTTTTTTTTAGCAGGCCGGTATGCATAGCTTCAGGGGAAATCGGAGGTGCATCAGTTTTTTTTTTTTTTCGGAAAGAACGGCAAAATCGGAGGTGCATCAGTTTTTTTTTTTTTAATGGCGGTTAATTAATACGCCATAGAGTAATTGCTTTATTCTCGCTGACGAACCATTTAACACAATCAACTTATAAGGCACTTATTTGTATCGGTCTTATAGCCGCCATTTCTTCACTCAAAGAAATGACAAGATGACGTCTCGAAAGACAGCGCAGGCTATACAGGAGCACCAGATGAACTTCAGAGCGGGTGCTGCACTTTGTTACCTACTTTGAGTGAGGATGTAGTGTGTATAACTGCTGTTGTGGGAAAGAATTCCTACATTGGGGAGAAGCGGGGACAAGCCTTTCTTCAGATGCGTCAAGTCTCCTTGAGCTTCGGAATACAAAGAAACGCCAGTCTTCGGCGCTAATCCCACAGTTACTCGGCCTCTCTTGCGTCGTGTATGTTCGCTCCCCGCGCCTCATAGCAGTGTTGCAGTGGGGGGGCTCGTTAAAAGTTTGGGTGGTTTTAGACTATCCAAATTGCTTTCTTCCTCCCCCCCCCCCCTTTTCTATGCCACATGCTTCCCCCTCTGCAAATATCAGCTGATCTTCTACCATCTTATCAATCAATCAATCAATCAATGTTTATTGTTCCCTTGTGCTAACCAACAGCTTGAAAGCCTACTGGGTTAAGCACAGACACTTGAAATGCACACAAAATACAGAGTCGACAAAATAAAGAGTTGTGAAAAAAAAACATGCAAGCACACACACATGTATATATGCCAATTAAAAACACATGCATCAAAATGATCGTTCTCCGAAAGACAGGTTTGTACTAAAAATATCGACGTCAGTAAATTGCGTGTTTAAAACATGTTGGAAAAGGGAAACCGGTGATGCGTTTCGAATGAGGTCTGGGTAAAATACTCTTGGATTTCTCGAGTTCGTTCTAAGTGGAATGCGAAAGTGAACACAGGTGAGGAGAGTAGGGCTGTCTATTGCATTATAAATTGGCCTATGTAAAAGCTGAACATCCCGAATAGACCTTCTTTTACATAAGGTGCCCAATATTAATTTTGCTAAGTTCAAATTATATTCATAAAAACACTTTCTTCCAAAATATTTGTCGTAAATGATGCGCACAAATCGCTTTTGTACATGTTCCATACTTGCACTTGCTGTTATACAGGGTGTTTTTTTTTAACTGCACCAAATTTTTAAATAAAGGGGGGAAAAGTTTTATGAATGCGGTTTTCACTGCGTGTTTATATGGCTTGGCGGACATTAGATGGGAATATAACCACCACTATTATCAAACTAATTAACCAAAATCCGTTCATTAACTTTTTAATTACTGTAATTAGGATATATTTTTATATTACAAACTTTGAGGCAGTCATATGCCAAGACTGTTCCATTTTGTAGAATTCGCGTAATGTGCCTGTGTTCCAAGATATCTGCCCCCGAAGTTTTTACTTAATCCGGCTTTTTATCCACTCAATCCGGCAAACCCATGAAAGTGGCCACTATAGCCGAACTTTGCTACATTAGCCGGATAAAAGTGCGAAATTCGTGGACGAATATCGCGGTACACAAGCTGCTTACGCGAATTCTACAAAATGGAACAGTCTTGGCATATGACTGCCTCAAAGTTCGTAATATAAACATATATCCTAATTACAGTAATTAAAAAGTTAATTAACGGATTTTAGTTAATTAGTCTGATAATAGTGATGGTTATATTCCCATCTAATGTCCGCCGAGCCATATAAACACGCAGTGAAAACCGCATTCATAAAACTTTTCCCCCCTTTATGTAAAAATTCGGTGCAGTTAAAAAAAAACACCCTGTAGATATGCAGTTCCACACTACAGATGCAAATTCTAGTTTCGAACGCACATGGACACTGTATAATCTCAAAAGACAGTTATGAGTGATAAATGATCTAGTTAAGCGAGACATTATTCCTAGCGTGCGTAATGACTGGCTAAAAATAGAGTTAACCTGAGAAAGGAAAAAAAGGTGGTCGTCCACAAGAATACCTAGGTCTCACATCTTTGTGGTCCGACAGATCGTTTCATTTTTTAGAACATATACATAGGATAAATTGTGACGCTTTCTCGACAGCAACATGACTTTTGTTTGGCGCGGATTTTAGAGAAGATTGTTAGAACTGCACCATTCTACCACTGAACGAAGGTCGTCCTGC